>VZSF01006733.1:756396-1066752 GCA_013398295.1 Chionis minor | reverse complement strand
GGGTGGGGGGGGGGCGCCGCGGTCCGGTCGCGCCGCTCACGGCGGAGTTGCGGCCGGGGGAACCGAGGGCGGCCGCTTGCTTCCCGCATCCGAGCGGCCACGGCTGGTCTCCGCCGTCCCGGGCTCTCGCACCTCAGTTTATCGAGTTCAGCATGGGCGTAGTTTTTAACGCGGGTTGGTTCCTGCGGCCGCCGGAGCCGGGGGCTCGTAGCTCGCCATCACCCGCCACACGCTCGCCACCCTCACTCGGGCTGGCTTCTGCTCTTTGGCCTTAAGCCCCGAATGGCCGTAGCGGCCAAAGACCGGCGTCGCCAACCTGCAGAGAGCACCGGGGTTCCGCGGGTGGTCCTGTAGCCCGCTCCTCCGGCGGGCTGGCCTTTAATTAGCTCTGTCATATGCCTCACACGTGTGCGAGCAGCGGAGTGTAGCAGTTGGCATGTCTTTCCGAGATGCTTGCCTTGCCTGAAAAAAATAGTTTCCATCTGAAGGGGAGATGGGCAACATGCAGGCAGAGCGCCCTGCTGACTCGCAGGAGCGCAGTTCTTGTACCCGGGGGGTAGAGGAGAGCCAGGGTGCGCGAAGGCGGGGGGCTGCAGACCGGGCGCGGGAGAAAGGGAGCGCGTGTGATGGCACGTGATTTAAAGCTGTCCAGATATTTTTAAAATTTCAATTAAAGTGACTCCGCAATGAAATTTTTCACAAATTGTATTGCTGTTTTCCCCCGAGGTTTCTATGGAAACATGTCTTTATGCGATCATGCTTGGCTGTGTCTCCTTTACTTCTCTAGTAACTTTTGAAGCTGTTGGGCAGTTTCGCCCAAATCTATCTCAAATATAATTAAGATATTTTATGAAAATAGGCAGCTGGGTAGGGCTGAGAGATCCTGTAAATGTCCCAAAGGCTGTAACGTGAACTCGCCTCTTATTAAACAGTGATTCACATGGTTGAGAGACCATATAAATGTCTGGGTAATGAGAAAAGTTTCAATTACAGCTCATTATCAGCCCCAGTATAAGTCTGTGGGAAACTAGGGTTCTTCGGTTCATGTTCTCCCAGAATTACTTGTCTAACGTCGTCGTGTGCTCAGAGGTGGAGTGGGCACATGGAGCGGGGAGGAAGAAAGCAATGAGAAATTACTAAAGTCTGTAACCTGCAATTCATTTCACCTGCTTCGCTGTGTGGGCCTGGCCAGCGGTGCAAAGCTCTGTACGTGAGGGGCTTCACAAAAGTGGGATTAAAGAATAAAAAAAGCAAGACCCCGCAAAACTGGAAATAAGAGATCCGTAAGCGCGGACGGCTGAAGATGGGAGGGGAACTGGAAAGGTTCTTTGACTGGAAGGTACCAAGAGTTTTTCACTGGTGGGACAAGGATTAGAGTAGTGGTCTACTTTTCCAGAGATCATCAGGAGTGTCCTGCTGCCACTAGGAGCAGGGTCTCTGGTCTGGAAACCACTTGGAAAGAGCGCAAGAGAGTCGGTGGGTTTGTTTCTCCCTGTAGCCCTGCCCTCGCTCTTTTAGTTCAAAGTGGGGTAGGAAGTAAATGGCTAAAAAGGGGGATTACATGACATGACGTCTTGTTATCCTTCAGTTTCCCAAATGTTTATTCAGTCGCTTCTTTGCTGAGTCTTCTTCTCTACTAAAGCCTGCTCTACTAAAGTGGTTACCGTTTCTTAATATAGTTTATAGTCATTCTGCTAGTATAGTATTGCGGTTGTTGATTTGTCTGATAATTAAAAGTCAGTTTCTAAATAACTTCACGTTCACCACATTATATGTACAACACTAGGGCATCTGCCGAAAATGCAGCCTTTAAAAATATATCAGGAAATACGTGTCATTAATGTTTAGAAATACTCCTCGGAGATGGGGGAAGGGAATGCTGCGGGTGCTGTTTTTCTGTTTCTTAGGGTCTCTGATAATTTATTGATCAGAATTTTTGAGTTGCCCATTACCATTTTAAGTCATGACATTAACACTAGGTAATAGGTAGATGCCTTGCTAAATAAGTGGTGGCACAAACTCCCATTTTAAAGGTCTACAAGTCAGAGCATTTCTGTTTGAACACGTGTTGTGGAAAAATCAAGCTGAACGAACTCTTCATTTCTGGCTGTTTTGGGATAGTTGTATTAATCTAAAATAATACCATGTGGAGCTGGTGGAGGTGGCGGTCCAGAGGCAGATCAATTACAGTTGCGTTAATTTTGCCTTCTGAAGGTGGGCAGCGGTGTGACCCCAGCGCAGGCATCCGCCGTTTGGCAGAGAGGTGGGGGTAGATGGAAGGAGCCTTAGTGGTTTTCGCAAAACAGAGCTGCATGTTAGTTGATCTTTGTGCCAGGAAAGGATGGCAGTTTTCAGGTTTAAAGATAAGCAAAAGTTGCTGAGTGGAAAGGCAGGTCATACCGCTTAAGATCAGGATAGAGCGAAGGATGCTGTAATTAAAGGATCACTGAGGGATAAAGTATTTCTCTGCAGCCTTCTGTTATAGGGGGCATAGGTTTTTAGAGTTTTGGGTTCACTGTGTAGATGAAGTCTTGACATCGTATCATCACTGGTTTACGTTCTTGGGCTCTAGGGCAGTAAGGACACTGATGGAAAACCATAGTTTGCTGTGGTCTTCTGTTTGAAAATATATCGTGAGGAAATAAAACCTCATATAAGGTCCTTTGGCAGCAGTTGCACTCTTTCAAATAACTTTGTTTCGGTTTTAAGGTGGTAGATGGGTGGCTGTAAAACAAGATTATCTTTGTCACTGTCACAGCAAGCGTGCCAAGCGCGTGGCTGAGGGGGCAAGTTTGCAGATTTTCTGCCTGGCCCCTGAAGAGCCCAAAAAGGACTTTCTGACTTACCAGGATCTTTCTGTTGGTCCCTTCCATTGGGTTTCACCCCAAGAGGGCGTGAACTGGTCCTGAGCATGAATGCAAGGGTATCTAACACAGGGATTTCCTATGGCAAGAAGTAACAACAGCACATGATGAAATATGTTCACCAAATACAACACAAATGCCTTTTTTTATTCCTTTAAATCTGGTACACAGTAAGTCACTGTGCTTTCAGGAGTAAAGTTGAGCACGTGAGTAAGCTGAAGTGTGAGACTTCAGTAAATAAATGTATCTTGTAGCTGGAAAGGAATCCTTCCTACTGTAATACTACAGGTTCAGTAAAAAAGTAACTAAATTCTGTCTGTATTTTCAGTCTGTGGCATTTTTGGATAAGTGAATTCCTCAAGTAGAAAATGATGTACTGCATGTACCATAGGGCAAAAAAAGGAAAATACATCCATTATCTAGTATTGCTTATGCAGGAATGGAGTTTTCTACCTTGTAATTGTGTTTGTAACATTGGACTTGAACTCAGAAGACATTTAATTTCCGTCTTTGGCTCATGCTTCCTGTGTGACTGGATGCTAACTACATGACATTCCCATCTCTTTATTTTTCCCGTTTTAGTATGGGCACAATCCCTCTTTTCTCTCTCAGTTTTCTATTCAGATGTTCCACTACCTTACAGCCTTACTCTTATGTGAAGCTTCTCAACATTAGAACCTAGCTCCACCGCAGGACATATGTTCATCTAGGGGCTGGGCAGAATTCAGATGTTTAAATCCAAATTCACAAAAATTTTGCCTATGCCTTTCGTTGCCTGAGAAGATTGTAATAGCTAATCTTCCCACCAGGAGGGCTCTGGTGTCTTAGCTGCTTTCACTGTCTTCTGCTGGGAGTTGTAAATGTTCTCCTTGTCATTGTGAGAAGATTCTAAGTCCTTTTTTTCTTTGGATAAAAATGGCAAATTCCTAGCCTTTGCAGTTGCAAAATTCACCAAAAAGTCACTAAAAGTTTGTTATGATACTTACTACTGTGACTCACATTATGAGCCTAGTTTTACTAGTATGAGCCTTCTGTTATTCCTAGTAGACTCTTTTCCAGTTTTCTGGATTTTGAGAACTGTCGCTTCAGAAAGGCTAAAACTGCAGGCTGTTTATCTAAAAACTCATTTCCCAAGTCCTCCACATTCTGAAAGCTTTGATAAAAAAATGTGTTTTATTTTACTACAAAGCCAAAGAAGGATTTTGTTGGGGGGTTTTTTGGGTCCTTTTTTCAAATCTTAGACCAAAACCTTCCGTAGTTTTGGCCATTGGTGCTTCAAAATAAACTGTTATTTAATTGTAGTCATCAAACTTTGTAAAAAGTATATCTGATTAGAATGGAAATTAATGGGAAACACTCAGCTTTCTCAACCCATTAGAGGATTTCTGTTGTGGCAATAGCTCTTGCAGAGGGCAAATCTGATTGCTTCTGGATGCGAAGCAAATAGTCTCAATGCCTGTGCTGAAAAATAAATGCAGCCTTTGGGAGCAAAGGACAAATTAAAGAGAGGAGTTCATCTAAATAGTATTGTTTACAATGAGTTTATAAGATTGCCGGAGACATTTTGTTCTTTCCTGATCATCTCTGTATTTGTGCTTGTTTTAAATTTGATCTTTTCCAATTTCCTTCCTCTCTCTTCTTGTCAGACCTCAGTATTATATACTTCCTGTGCTGCTCTTGCTAGCTGCTCATGAGTTGATTAAGGTGAGATACAGAAAACTTGTTAGAGGTCGAAAACTTCCCCAGGGACAAAGTTCTGGGAGACAGATTGTCAAAATGAATTTGGTAAAAGCTGTTAAAATAAACAAATGATGGCTTCTTTCCACAGAAATGCAAGTTTAAATTGCATCCCAGTAAATACCCACAGTAGGAGACAGAATAAGACAGAAACAAAACTGCACGGAATACCCTATCAGAAAATAATCCTTTAAATTTGACCTCACGCCGGAAAGACGGCGAGCCTACAAGTGTCTGTTACTGCAAGTGGAAAGAGAAGCGTGAGGCTCACACAGTGAGTTGCTGCTCCCGAGATCCTCACAGCACACAGGACAGTGGTGGCTGGTATTCTGGAAAATACTGAACGAAGCGGCCAGGAAGCTGCTGGGGTTTGGAAAGATGACTTCTTCACCACTGTGGCACCGGTCTGTGCACTCGTTAGCTTAAATTACCCCATACCTTCTGGTAAGCCTCACCGGATAGTGCTAGGGTATGACTGCATTGCATGATCTGGGTTAGCCTGTGTCTTTCACTGAATTTGAATTTCTAGGATCTTCATTTCCCATTATAATATTTAGTATTCAGTGATTTATTTCACGATTAAAATATCTCTAAAAATTAGTTACTGCTCTTACGTGATGATATCTTAGATTAACAAACTACAAAGGACCTATTCTCTGAATTCTTTTTTCCCTGCTGCATTTTCATTTCCTTCAGATTAGACCAAAAATGAGGCTTCCCTCTTTCATGTCTATAATCAGTTTCATTTTACGTTTCACATGAACTAACAGTGCGGCTGAGATTGATCTCACAGCGTAGCTGGGAAAGAAGATGAATATTTTATGAACTTATAAAAGATAAAATGAAAGCATATTATTCTGGGGATGTATTGTTCATGTTCCACGTAAAATTGTGACAGCATGTCCATTCAGAACCTTGTTTGCACATCTCTCTCATCTCTTTGAGGGGAATCACCTTCCCATGTCAAAATTCTTATGCTTAATGTGATTGCAAAGACTTTTTGTCATGAAAATTAGCAAGTACTTCTGAAGTTAGAAGTAGCATATCTTCACACAGAAATCACCATGGAAATTTATAAAAGGTTACATGTTTTGTAGCTATGTTTCCATAAATATTAAAGCATGGTACAGTAAGCAGTTTAGAGAAAATGGCTCTAAAATAATACCTGCACAAACTCACCCCAATGCTTGTCACTGCTCAGAGATCGAGCACAAGCAAAGCTGTGTAGGAAAGATTTAAACCTCAGTCAATTTAGCGCTTCAGTGCGAGTGGTGCCGAAGCACTGAACTTGCCAAATTCTCAACTTTTTAACCTTAGTAAGCCTGAAGCTTTAGAGAGTTTTGTTGCGTGAGGATGATGTCTTATTTCCATTGCTCTGCCGAGCTTTTCAATTCAAGAGTTGCTGACTTGGGCTGCCCCATGACAGCTGGAGGGACAGGGCATCCCCTGCCCGGTCAGAGGCTGCTGAGGACCAGGGTCCAGCGAGTCTCAACTCCCTGCTGTGGATGCTTTCACAACTGCAGAAACATTCAGATTGCTTCCAAAAGCTGGTTGTACTGGAATATTATCTAGTGATGGACGTATGTTTAGATAAAAGTATCATCATGCTGAGGTTAGTGGCAAAAATGTTTTTGAATTACCAGGGCTTCATTCCAGAGCGACATATAAATACTCCCAAAACTTGAATAGTAGGGTAAACTTAGAGGCTGATAACCCCTTTTCTCTGCCCTGTGCCCAGAGTGTGTGTGCTCCAGATGATGTCACATAAAGGCGTTTGCACCCCCATCCACATGCATAGCATCCTCATGAAATCTTATCGCCGCGGTTTTAGTCAGTTTTTTTTATGTAGTTCTGGAATTGGCGCACACATATTTAAAAGCGAGTGGTGGGCTTTGCTTTGGAATTGAGATGATAAAGAAAAGTGCATTCAAGGAGGCCGGATTATGTTATTGTGCAGTTCTGGCGTTTTTTTAGAATATGGCTTTGTGCTCAGTCACGTTACTGGTTGTATGTTAGACTCAATAAGAACATTTCTACACAGGTGCTTCCATCAATAGTAGCTAATGGAGTAGGACAGCACTGTGTTGCCACATCACTAATGCTGAAGGTCTGTTCTCGGATGACTTCTTCAGAAAAAAGAAGCTTCAGCTGATATAATGACCTAAATCTAACGGTTAGAAGACAGAAGATTCAATCAAGATTTCGATTCAAGATTTTTACTCCTGTAAATTGTAGGTCAAGTCCACAGTCTCCGGGAATATTTGGGGCACAACCACAGAACCCCAGCTTATCCCACAAAAAGCTCTCGGATAGGCACTTGCACTGAATTTGAAGAAAGAAGTGTGCCACACCCTCGTGAAGCGAGACAGGCACAATTTAGTTCTTCCTGCAGTCAGCTGGGAGATTTGTGTTGAACACATAGAATATAAAAATAGGGGGAAAAAAGTTTCAGAAGTCAAATTATTCTGATTTTGTCTTTGGAAATGTATTTGCTTGTGCTGGCAGGAAAAGATACTGTACTTTATCATTGCCTTGTTATACGATAACTGGAAATGAAAGAAATACTGTGTTTCCTAGACTGGCATAGGTGTCGAATTTTTTATCGCTATTCAAAGAGAAGATGGTTCTTACTAACTGGCTGTGTAGTTAGAAACAGACCTGAAAAAGAAATGCTGCATGAGCAATTAGATTATTTTGGAAATTTTCTGGGGATTATTTGATTAATCTGAGATACTTCGTTCAAGGACAAGCATGTAGGTTTTCTTCTACCTAGGTAATGTTGGAGCTCTCATAGCCTGCATGCCGTGATGGTATTTTATCCCATAGGGATTCTTCATTTGCAAGTCTTGTTCTTTCTTGTCATGGGCAGGGTCTGGGTTGCTGTATCTGAAGACAATAACGCTTATTCTTTTCTCCCTTTCAGATCGTGATGTGTGAACAGGTACCTCCAATCCGCAGTTCTGCTACTGCAACGTAGTGTTCTTCACTCCATTGTTTTTCACCCCATAGTTAATAATGAGGTAGTGGAATAAGCACAAACATACCATTAGGTAAATAATGAGACTAACACCATGCATTGAGATTTAAAAAATAGTGGCGGAGAGGAAGAGGGAAAGAACTACTATCATCAGAAAGAACTTTGCAAAGAATCAAATGACCTCCCCGAGACATTGTGACATACGTTGATTGGGCAGATACCATGAACTTGCATTTCTCGTAGGACTTCTGCTATCACCATGAGCTTTGTGCTGTGCAGTTACATCGTAAGAGATGCTTCATGCTCTGAACGGTTTATAATCTAGATGTCATAGGTGATATGGGTAAAAGCAGGCAGGATCACGTAGCTCCAAGCTCACTTTCTGAGCATATAACAGAAGTTGAGGGTGTTTGAACATGCAAACAGGTTGTGCAGAGAGGCTGTGAAGTCTCCGTCTTGCAGGCACTTAAAACCCAACAGGACTCATCCCTGAGCAACCTGATCTGGTTGACCCTGCTCTGAGCACAGGGTTGGCAGAAGTGATCTCCAGAGGTCCTGTCCAACCTCAGCAATTCCGTGATTCTGTGTGATTGTGTTAGGAGCAAAGTCAACCGGACCTAAGTCTCTGGAGTCTTACCACAAAACCGTTCATTGAACCACGTCATCTTTGCCATAAAGTTGTACAGTACCAATATTGCTATGGATGGAAACCAACTGTGCAATTATTAGATTGAGTAGTACTTCTTCATACCAATTGTCCCATTGACTTATATATTAAATTGACTTCCGAGCACCTCTTGACCTGAAGGTTAAGCTGTTAATATGCAATTCAATTTAAAAATTAATTGGGACTAATAAGACGCTTCTTCCAAACCCAGATAATATTCCTCTTAATTTCCAAACCTAGGAGCCCTGAATGAATTAATAATGTATTAACTGGGTTATTGGCATTCCTAGAGTAGTAAATGGGTGCAACTGGTATTAGTTCAGCTGGTCTTAGGTTGGAACTGATCTCTCCCAGCGATGAGAGAAAATGGCAAATTATTCATTTGGCAGGATTTTGTCTCTTGTGGGATACACTTTAGAAAGTGCTGGAAATAGACTAAAATGTTGCATCGTGCTATGCAGATGCAACAACCAGTAACAAATTATTTTTTCACTTCTTTACAGGCACTGTCATTAGGTGAAATCAAGTTTTCAGTGGGCCCCACATACTGCTGCATTTAATGTCTGACTTAAATGTCGTGCATGCATTTTTATGCATCAATGGAAAAAATCTGTCCTCCCTGCTTACACTTGAAAAAAAGAGTGCTTCACTGGCAGCTGTTTCCCTGCACTACTGGAATGAGAGAAAGTGTGACCTACTCAATTAACAGTATTGTTTTCTCAAGTACTTTGATATTTTCCTGATATTGCTCCTTCAGTTGTGGTATTTAGTAACCTCAGGATGCTCTTCTCTCAAAATATATATAGGTTTCCACCTGCAGATTTTGTGTATGCATTGATCTTTCTAGAGCAGATCTGAAAACAGTGGTACCTTGGCTCCTACTAAAGTCCATCAGACGTAGCATTGTCTCCCAGAGAAATAAAGGCAGTCAGATTATTTTTTTTAATCCTTTTTTATATGAAAAAATACTGTTACTGCTTTTGGATTGTACTGTTGCAAAATCTAAAAGACATTCATTTTTACATTAGTATCTTCTGAAGTTAGACTGTTTATTTTTTAAAAAACGTAAAACCACAGGAAACAAAGAATCAAACTAGATTTTTCACCATGCTTTTATTACAGAAAGAATTTCTGAAGAACACATTTTCAGTCATTGCAAAAGAGTAAGAAGGCACTATGTTCCTTAGACAGCAGTAACCAAACTGATAATAGGTCAAAGTTAAACCTTTTCAAGGTTGGTTTGGTTTTTATACGCTTAAGGAAAATAAGCAAATTTTGTGATTTCGAAATAGCAAGTCTATTCCAGCCAAAAAGAACAAGCAAAGTAAGTCATTTGCACTCCTTCTTCTTGGTGTACATATGATACTATTTAACTCCATTGAATTGATTTGTATAGCATGCATGTTATAATTATCAAAACAAAGTCTATGTTAATATTAATGGACTCTGTTTAATCCTAGGGGGGAAAAAAGTTAAAAATTAAACTTGAATTTCTGTTATTAATGACTTTTTTACCTTCAGTTTGATATTTATGTGTTTGAGGCGTTATAAGATTGGTTTGTCATTTGAGAAGCGGGTGATTTTCTAGGATAATTGCTGGAGATGTAGAAGTCAACATAAATTGTTTGCCTTCATCTGACAATGAATGTAACTGCTTAGATTTTGATTTTTCTGAATCACAGACCTTTTTTAAGTTTCTAGAAATTATGATTCAAGCAGCGATTTTAACTGTTATGAGTGCTTACTCTTTATGAGCGCACTCCTTTTTGCAAAACCATGGCACTTGACAGTATTTGTTACTACTCACACTTGGCTTTCTGCAGTGATCAGAGGACGGTAGTAGGCAGGTGTTACGCTGTGACTACTACTTACCAGGAAAAACTTGCTCCTTATCCTAGCCCTTATTCTTCCATCTGCTTACTTCACTCACTGTTGTATCTGGCTATAATCCAGATTTGTAAACTCTTTTGGGGACTTGGATTTTTTCGCATTCCATGCTTCTATACAACCTCTTGCTTCTATGCAACACAGGGAGCGCAATACTGAAGTGAATGGCAAATATTGTGGCAAACTGAAGGGCAAATATACTCTGCAGTCTTGTCTCCTGACCATCAAAACTTAATGAACTATAGGACCACGTTGTATCTCCAACCCTGAGGATGCAGCTCATTTTTCTTGTAATAGGAATAAAACACCTTAAGTGTCCTTTTTTGGGTTAACCCATAAAAATTTAAAAAAGGGGGATTGGTGTATCTAATACACCAGACTAAATTAGTCAAGAAATTTAGCCATTTATCATCTCAGAATCTTGATGCTGGTGAATTGAATTTAATCGACGATTTTAGTTAAAAAAAGAGTGTAGGATTTATTAACTATTAACTCAAACCTCTACTAAACTCATCAGTGAGCTAATCTTTGGGTAAAAATCAAAGCATAGTTAATATTTTTAAAAATAACCTGCATTTTTTCAGGTTTGTTTCATTGTTTCACATTTGGATATGGGATGCTGTTTCCCAGAAGTATTAACAATTACTGTTGCCTGTTATTAAACTGTGATTTATTGCAATGTAAAGCAATACAAATGGATTTAGATTCTGAATGCACACATTTTTTCATATGCATTGAACTTTAAAGAAATAAGTGGTTTCTTTACTTTAGGGGGATAACTCATTAAAGGAGTACAAAATTCCTGCAGGTGTTTCTCAGATCAGTGACCTAAATGCCTACATTGTCATAGAAAACGGTGTTGATATGGCCTTTAAGAAGCAAAAGGGTAAAGAATTGGAAATTAGGTTTGAGGTGTATAAAATGAATTAAAAGATACTTTATCTACAGAGTTCGCAAACTTTTCTTGGGCTCTCCCTCATTTTCTTCAGATAGGCTCTAAATTAATTCTGTATTTACATTTCCTAGCATGATTCTTAAGTTCACTTCACCTCGCAAATTTTACAAGTACAGATGAAGTTTCAACTAGTACAATGAAATACGAATCCATTATTTGATTTTATTAGCACAGTAATGAAAGTCTGATGCTCAAATGTTTTATGAATTAAATATTTCTGAATGTATGGGCCACGCACTCGGGAAAGAATCGGTTGGACAGAATGCTGTCCCCCTGCACTGCCCTTTGCAGAATACCATTCTCTATTATGTTGTTTATTCATTATGCTTTTAATGCATTATTGCACTCAAACGAGATTTACTTATATAACAGGACAGAAAAAGAATTTGTGGAGTAGTAGATGAAAGTTAAAACACACTGCTTTCTATGTTAAATGATACTTAGTTAGAAACATAACAGAAAATCACATAACAGAAAATATAACTTTCCCTATTTTTTTCATTGTGCTAATCTTTTCTGTTTCTTCTCTCTACACAGTGTGCTTAATCAAATCCATCAGCCTGAAGATTCCTGCCTCTTCAGATATCCCTTGTTGGAAGAAATTAATGTAAATCTAGCCAAGCCCTGATTTGAGCAGGGAATTATCTTAAAACTGGCTTTGAATGACAGTCATGTTTGGTTTTTTTCTGACTTTGAAATATTCATATACTTGTCATACTAAAAAGCTTTTGGTAGTGAATTAGAAATCATTCTGTTTCTTGAGGGGGCACTTTAATTACCTATATACACAAAAGTGAGAAAACAATAATGCAATTATTATTTAGAAATAATGATAACTGCTGTGTCCAAATACAAGTTAGTATAATACTTAAAGTATTTATGATTATTTCCCAGATCTGTTTACAAATGTGTATGTGCAAACGTGATCAAATCTGTACTATGACATATGGTGCAATGCTTTTAATGGAACGTGATAATTAGATGACTGGAAGAGAAGCAGATTGATACTTGTTAATGTTATTAGGAAGTGGATTTGCTTTCCTTACTGTGTGCCTCTTGTCTTCTCTGAAGTGCTGGATTTAAGATTCCAGATCATTTCTCTAAGGTGCTGCTGTTCATTCTTCCTGCTCAAATGAATAGGTGTCAAATTTAGTTTTGGTGTTTGACACTTTCTTTGATAACCAGCTAAAAAACTAGGTCTACCCAGCAAAGTCCACCTTATCCAGATCCCTCTCAAGCACCTTTGACAAGGCTCAGAGAAATAACTGGGCTGCCAACAGGGAAGAGGCGGGTGCAATCACCTGGCTGTGGGGTTTTAAGTCCCTTCTCAACATCTGGTGTTACATCAGAGAGGCGAGATCTTCCTCTGCTCAGTAGATCTCAAACGGGGAGGTCCTACCAGCACCTGCAATCACATGGCTTAGACAAAGCTGTCTCCAGGAGCACCAGCGGAGAAGCACACCTGCTCTAGCTGGATGGAGAGTTCCAGAGGGAAAAGTGCGTCCACTTGGAGAACCATCACAGCAATGGAAGAGATCCCAGGAGCAGCACGGAAAGAGCAGTGGTGAGGCAGGGCTCAGTCAGAGCATGTAGGTGAAACTCACGATATATTGGGTCTACAATGTCTCTATTCACACTCACAGGCTCATAGAAATACATTGGGGTTTTCCAGGTCAAGCGTCTCCTTTCACCTCTTCATGTGTTCCTGAGTCCCCATTCCCACCTGGGGGAAACTAGTGGGAAAGCGGAGCTCCAAAATCATACATAGCCTCTCCCTTTGAAAAAGCAAGCATGGTAACCTACCTAGTGGCAGTCCAGGCAGGTTTCATGAAAAGTTGCGAAATGTTTTGAAAATTATCCTTACTGGATACTAATCCTTTATTGTTGTGCTATATTCCTGCTTAGTTAGATACATGTAGGTAAAATATGGACATGTATTTGTCTCCTTGTTTGTGTAGGAACTCTGAATCTTAAACGTAATACGTATAACGGGTTATGTTCAGAGAAATTGACATTAGTAGCTGCAAGAAGCATATAAGTAATTCTTTATAAATATAAATTCTACTTTTCTTAATACCCATAAAACTGTGCTGCACTGTGGGCAAGACTCCAAGTGCTATAGTTCTGTAGAGCAGCTACTAAAATGAGCTATTGTTCATTTAAGGTATTGCTTGGAAATGAGGTTTTCATGGAAATATGAAAACTTAATTGGGAAAAAAAAATATTTAAATCTTTATACATTGTAAAATATTGTAACAAATCTAGATCCTGAAGATAGCGAATGAAATGGCTGTGGTGAAACTTTTCAAACAGGACTAAACAGGTGGGGTCCAAGTTCCCCAGTTAGAATTATAAATAATCACCTTGATTTCTAAAACCTCCTGCAGAAGGGAATAACTGACTGATTGGTCCTAGACCTGGGTAAGCATCTTTCAAAGGTACATTACACTTATTTCAGATATAGGGCTCCAGAAGGACTTGGGTCTTGCAGCATTATAGTGTTGCAGAAGTAAACTTTGAGCAGCCAGGAGAAGATTGGGGCTATACGCCAGGATATGTATAAATTCTATATTGATAATTAGATGCCTGTGTGGACTATAGGAAGAATTAGATGACCAAGAAAGAGACCACTCATGTCTTCAATATGAGCATGAAAGTTGTTACGGCATTCTTATGCCCCATGTCCTGTTAGAATTGTAAGAAGGGACATTTATCTGCATAAGTCATGTGCTATAACTAATTTTTCCGACGCCTAATGGTTAGTCTTCAGACAATAAGTGAAAAACCTGGGATCATTTCCCTTTGCAGCCTGATGACACTGTACCTTACTCAGCTTCTCATGATACAGCATTTTTATTTTACAAAGGGTAAATAACTACTTGTACTCAAGGGAGAGAAGACATGACATTTTGCACTAGCTTTGGGTAGAGAGCACACATTCGGTATTGTACCGCCTGTGTTAAATAGTGCTTGGAGCAAGGGCTGAAATTTATGTAACTTCCCAGCAGGAATTGATCACCTTTATGTTTGTAATGCGTATATCATATCACACATACCCTCCCTCTTTGGTTTCGTCAAGTGGCTATCTCTGTATGTTGTGTGCAGTGGAAGAGTTTGAAGGACAGAACTTCCGGTAGCCTTGTGTTTAAAAGCATTAACATGGAAAACATGCAGCAGGTTCAGAGCTCTGTGGACAGAAAAAAGACTTTTTTTCTTGTGCATCACACAAACACTGCGAGCTGCTGGGTAAGAGGCAAGTGGTTTTATCAGCTTCTTAATCCTGGGGACCAAATGGTGGATGTGCTTTGCTATTAGACCTGATTATAGGAAAGAGGTGACGGAAAACATTTGTTGACTTTCAACAAAGTCTAGACATGGAGCTGGAAAGGGGACCACAAGAAGGAGTGAGTATACCCTGCCTAAACTTGTTCGTAGCTTCACTAGCAGTTGAGGTCTAATCAAGTTTAGTAGTAGCCGCAAATCCTCTCCAGCTGTTTTTTCTATGGCACTTATACAGACAGACAGACCAGGGCACTGTTCAAAGGAAGACCTGGAGGAGGGCTAAAGGCGTAGGAATGAAGAAAGAAATCCTCACTGGACAAAAACTGTGTGGGTGGGTGTGAGAGGGAAGAGGAAATTATGTTCATTTTTTAACCTTGTTTCGCAAGTAGACAGAAAACTCCTTTTTTTTTTTTTTCAGGACATCAGGACAGCCAGTCTAATTTTCACTCGTGATAGCAGGACATGCATGAAATCATTTTAACGAGCAGTTGCTTAAAGGAAACATAATCAGGCAGATTAGAGTTTTCTGTACTTTTTCAGCTTTTTATGTCTGTATTTACATGTGCGAGAATTTTCAAGAATTAATCATTTAGTTTCAAAAATGCTTTGGGCTTTTCAAGTAGTTCTTTTTTTTTTAAGCATTGATGTAACCACATATTTTTCCATTCATGGTTCAGAAATAGGATTTGCTTCCTTGTTTTTTATCTGCCAAAGTCAGTAGAAATCATAAGTTATTTATGACATAGTAACCAACTTATTGCTCTGCAAAACACAATGTTGAAAATGTGGGTGTAAATTGTTCAGCTGTTTCGTGACTTCATAGAGCTCTCTGCATGGAACATATCTGCATAGTGTTTTAAGAGCGTTAGCTCTATATCTCTATTGATATAGAAATATTTAAGTGAAAGTTATTAAAATTACTGAACTGCTGTCTCCAAGTCTAATGATGATTTAGGCCATTGTTATAGTGACTGAGCTGAAAGGAAAATACAGGACCATTTTGAAGGATCTGAACACCAACTTAGAACATCCTAATGGGAAAAGAAATACTGTGGAAGAGCAGGTTCTTAAAATAATGAAATTAATACTTGGAATAGGTCAGAATTTTCCCTATGTTTTTATTGTTGTCATCAATATTTTCAGCGTAGCCAAATCAGCTATTTCTAATAAAGAACAAAAGCACATAGTAAATTCCTGACCAAGAGCACAAACATCTGCTACTCAGTTGCAAGTACAGTAGGCTGACATGGAGGACAAAATGCTGAAAATAGGGAATAAGGGTCCGGAACCTGCCATTATGAGCAAAGATAATTAAGAGACCATATGAAACCACAGCAGACAAGAGGATATACTGGAAATTAAGAATAAAGCCTAGTGCATAATACTTAATGAAATTAAATTTGTCTTTCCATTCTTCCCCAGGAAGTGTCAAACAGATATTTTAGCTACGTTTTATTCTTTCTGCTTTTACCCTCTTTCCTCTTTTCCTTTTATCACCAAAAAATGCTTTAAAAAGTACTAGTAGAAGCAGAGAAGTCAAAGTTCATGCTTAGAAATAAGGGCAAGTGGAGGAGTGTATGCTTCTCACTGCTGCAAGGGGTTTTCAGAAGACGTCACACATGGTCGTGCTTGTTTACGTTGTGCAAATGGTGAGGCATTTCTCAGAGGAATGCGGCAAGCAGCGTTTCTGAAAGCAAATGGGAAATTCTTGTTGATGTGGGAGTCGCCAACACTCTCCCAAGCTAATAAAGAAACCCCAGATCAGGATTAAACGTGAAGGAAAAGCGCCCGCTCATTGATTTTCGTTAGGCATAGGGCAGGAAGGGTTGGAGGTGGAGTTGGAGGTGGAGCTGAGGTCCCCTCCTGAAGGTGCTCAGGTTGTCCCTGCTTTATCGTCATCTCCCAGCCGCAGGGATCCCTCTTCGCTCTTCCTTGCTGTAATTGCCGTTCTGGTGTCTCCTGCACTCGCAATTTGCTGCTTATTCCCCTCCATCACTCCTTCATTTTCCCTTCGGTTTCTGCCGGGGTGCCTTGCTGTAGCGTTGCGCGCCCGGTCGCGGTGACTGGGGTATTTAGATGCCGGCCGAGGGAAGCGTGGCCGCTGCGGAGCACGGAGCGAGGACTTTCTGGGCTGCAGGCGTAGCTGGGAGCGCTCTACACTTGCAGAGGGGATGTCATTGCCCGTGTCCTACACACATTTCTGCTTGGGAGTATTTCTAGCAATGCAGTTTCGAGCCCTGACCTCTGGCTCCCCGGCAGGGAGGTACCGCTGCTGCCCAGCAGCAGGAGCTGGGATGCTGCCGAGTATTCCGGAGTGCCATCTGCTGGCACTGTCCCCGCGCTCTGCCTGCCTGAGCAGCGATACCCCTGGGAGGGGGTGTTCAGGGGTAAGCACCAGTACGTGGCAACTATCAGGTCACTGTAAAGTGCACTGCCCAAGGACAGGGACTGAGCTATCACGATAATCCATAATAACCTTCCAGTCCTCCTCCTTCCCACTGCAGCAAGAGTGAGCAAGGCCAACGGGGGACACTGGGGCTTGCATTTTGTACGATAAACATTAGTTACATTAGCATTATAAACATTGCAAGTCTGTACTTTCACCAGACATTTCTGGTTGACATGACACGTTTACAAACAGTTTGGTTGCTCCTGCTTTGTTCAGAGCTCTGATTTGAAGCGATTGAATCTATATTTCCTTTCCATTTCTATGGAAACGGCTAACCCTCTTCTAATATAGCTGTTTTGTAACTGCTGGGCCTGATTCCCTTCTCATGTGGGCTGTTTTTAAGCCAGAATTGCGCCGTTGATCCCACCTGAGTTACTCGAAGCTGACAATTATAATTGAGAGCGTTCAGATATGCGGCTCTCCCAGCACATTGCAATGAACGGGACTCACATGCAAAATGTAAGCAGGTTTGGAGCACACATTGTAAAACATCTCTTACCATCCATCATTTTATTTTGATAGCCCTAGTTCTAACTCCAGAGCTAGAACAGCCACAAATTTCCATTATATGGCTCACACTGACCTGCCAACTGTGAAGAATCAGCTTTTTTGTATTCATTAGGAATATGGAGTTAGATTTGGTTTTCCTCCAAAAGCTCCAGAATGCAGGATCAGAATCGCATTTCAGTTTCGGGTTTTTTCCCATTTGCATTAAAACACATAATCTTATGTGTTTCAAAATTAAAAGATGTTTGTGATTGCTCATCCTCTTAGGCGCTGGCCTGGAAGAGAAGCAGGAGGGGTCATTGGTATGTACACCAGATTGTGAGAGAATTTGTTCTTTGGTTTAATACTATGTGCCTTCCTCAGAAAAATGCAGTCCTTTCTCTTGGGGCTTTCCATCTTTATTACATCTGCTGCTGAAATGAGGCTGATGTCAAATGGCTTTGATCCTCATATCAGGCGGTGGTGGTCCCCGGAGAAATCATGAATGATGCACAGAGAGCTGGGTGGTCATAATACCTTTCATATTTCTAACAAGTGAAACTGCATGAGAAGTGAGGCAAAAGGTGAGTGCTTCCCTAAAATGGATTTACTGTATTATTTGGTCATTCAGAGAGCAGGTAGAAAGATACCCCACACAGCTGTATGATAGTCAGAGCAGGAGTGACCGCTGCCTCCGTAGGCTTCTTGCAGCTCATGCTCATCATCTCCAGCTCGCTCTGGTTCAGGGGACGTGTGCTGACTTCTCCTGAGCTGGCGACAGCAGTTAGGGCAACAAAGCTGGTGAGGGGTCTGGAGAACAGGTCTTATGAGGAGCGGCTGAGAGAATTGGGATTGTTCAGCCTGGAGAAGAGAAGGTTGAGGAGAGACCTTATCACTCTCTACAACCACCTGAAAGGAGGTTGTAGCGAGGTGGGGGTCAGTCTCTTCTCCCAAGTAACAAGCGACAGGACAAGAGGAAATGGCCTCAAGTTGTGCCAGCAGAGGTTTAGGTTGGATATTAGGAAAAACTTCTTTACCAAAAGAGTTATCAAGCATTGGAACAGGCTGCCCAGGGAGGTGGTGGAATCGCCGTCCCTGGAGGTATTTAAAAGACGGGTAGATGTGGTGCTGAGGGACATGGTTTAGGGGTGGTTTTTTGGCATAGGTTTATGGTTGGACTCGATGATCTTGAAGGTCTCTTCCAACCCAAATGATTCTATGATTCTATGATTCTAGCGAGGCTGCACGCCTTTAGCTCTTGGGAACACTCCTCTTCCTCCTGCTGTGGCTGGGAAAAGAGCAAAAATATGTACGCATGAGGCAGGCTTTGTATTTCACTGTGGCTGGCACCATGGGGCAAATTATTTTTGAGTCATATTTGCATGGTTCCCTGATGGGTTAAGTAGACACTTTGGTTCTTGGGGATTCTTGGTATCCTGGACTGAATCAGCTTATGGGCCGGTTCTTCTCTGTGCTACTTTAATTTTATGGTAGTAAATATCTTTGCTAATTTAACAGTCACAGTAGCTTAAAAGCAGAGTAGTATTATGGAAAATCTGGTTTTTGACCTGTAGCTTCCAATATTTTGTCTGAAGAGCTAAAATATGCAGAACACTAAAAAGAAACTGTTTATATATAAACCAAAGGGAAAAGTAAGAACAAAATACTTAAACATCTACTGAAGCATATGAAATATATATCATTTCACATTTTCAGCTAACTTACACCATAGAGATACTGACAAATCCATTGCTAGAGGGTAAATGTTGGGGTTGTGATAACCTGGCCAAAGAAGAAAATGTGGCAGGTGGCAATCTATGCCTTATCCAGCTTGGGGAAGGGGGTGTTTTGTTTTGTCGTTGTTTTGGGTGTTGGTTTGCTTATGTATTTATTTAATTATTCATTATTTCATTTTTATTTATTTATTATATGGTCCCTAGAGTACTGTCACATGCACTTCCTCTTCGCAGATAATGTTGGTATTTGCATGGGGCGGCTTTAAAGCTCTCAGCATAAACCCACATATTAATGAGACGAACGTGCCCGGTGTTGTGCTCTCTGTTGTTATCCCTGTAGGCGTTTTGGGTCGGAACGAGCTCCTCTCCCTAGCTGGGGGGTACTCTCTAACCAGGCATTTGCCTGGGAAAATATGCAGAGGAGCTTTCCGACCATCTGCTTTTCTGATTAAAGTGACGAGGGAGATTCATGCCGTGGGCCAGGTAGCGGGGGCACGGTTTACATATTGCAATGTATATGGCTCCTCTGTGGCCACCGGGCGAGGAAGAGAGCTGCTGGGCATGGAAGCTAAGCAGAAAATTGCATTCAGCGGGACTTCTTGGAGTGCAGGGCCCTGGTGGGGGTGTCTCAGTCCCGGGTACCGCACGGGGACACCGACTGTCCTGCTGTACCTCTTCTCTCTGCGCGTTCAGGAGGCACAAATGTGAGATGCCAGCTTGGAGGGTAGCTCGTGGTGCCAGTGGCAGGCACGTGGCACGGTGATGTCCTGTGAGGGGCAGGATGGAAATTATCAGCTGTAAATTAGGTTATTCTTTTAAGTTAATCTCATCACTGTTTCAATGTCATAGGGGCATGCCCTGGTGCCACCACAGTTCCAGGCTCTGGAAAGTGGGCAACATTCTCCTTGTTGGTGGGGAAAAAAAAAAATTCCAGGCACTTGTGTGACATCAAGAGTGTTTCTCTTGCAAAGGCTGGGTCAAACACAGACATTAGGCTTAAATCCATGACCATATATCCCAAATGCACTTGTGCTGCTGGTACTATGATAAAACATAAAACCGGCACAAGACAGCTTCCAATAAAAGGTTATCACTGCAATTCAGAAAAATTGTAAGCGTTCAGAGATTTAGAAATCCTTTCCTAAGATCTGGAAGTCTTTCTGCCTTGAGCCTATCTTTTCCATTTTATCTCAGTCTCTTAATTGCAGTTCAGGTTTAGTACTAAGATGTTAACCGTACGTGAAGAGACAAGTAAAAACTGTCACAGTACTGATCATTTATTGTTTTTGAGCTGTATAAGACTGCCTGTATTACATCTGTCCTTTGTTTTTACTTTGCAGAAACGAGGAAGAACTCTTTCTCTTTAGGGTAGCATAGATGTCGGTCACATGAGGTTTAGTGCCAGCAGTTTTCTGGCCATTGCAAGGGCCCACCCCATTGGTGAAAGTCTCAATTTCTCCTGCCATTGCTCGTGATGACTTTTTTAGGGTTTTGGTTCCTTAAAGAGAAAGGGTCTTAAGTCAGTGGGATGTTTTGTGGATGGTAGTACATGGGATGGACATCCTTGTGCACCCTTCTGGCCTTAGTGACAGTGGTGCACTTGCCTCACATTATGCAGGACTGGATTCAGTGATCCATGTTGTCTCTTCCAGTTTTAGTTAAGCTGCCACCTAAATACAGGAACTTACTGAAGAAAATGCTTGGCGATACACAGAATTGTGACTGTGAATGTGGTCCTTTGCTTCAGATGATGTGGGAGTCCTTTCCCTTGACGGGGAACCTTGGATAAATACAAAAGCTGAGTGTGATTTGTTAGGCCAGGTCCTGAGATCTCATACGTTGCCAGCATCCTCAGGATGTGACCCTTTGTCATCTATATAAATTATGTGTAAACATATGGAAGATATATCCATAGTTGTCCTAAATCTGCCTACATCTTAAATAACCTAATAATTGCCTAGTGTTCATGCATCACACAGCTTCAGAAATAAAAAAATTTAGCAGTTAGGAGACAGAGTTAAGCCTGAAAATACAATTGCATGTGTTTTTCCTATAGAGCCTTTCTGTGTAGCAATATAAACAATTGCTTGCTATCAGTTAATATCTAATTTAATGCAAAATGGAACTTCTTGTGCATGCTGGCATAGAACAACGTTCGTTGTGCCTCTGTGATTTCACTGGTTTGTAGGAGTAAATGCACGTCTTTTCAGCCTGTGTAGATAAAGTGGTGTGGCTTAGTTATAATGATAAAACACCATAGCTCAGGGGAGGCTGCACCCTCTCAGCACCAGTAAGGAACTGCAGTAGGGAATTGCTTTGATATATGACATTTCAAGGAGATCTAGAGCTCATCTGAAAATATCTCTGACTTCGAGAGAAATCTCTCCAAGTGACTTCCTCTTTTTTTTTTCCAAATATGTCCAGACTTTGGTAAATTCCCAGACTAGGGTCTTCATTGTGTCACTGTGGATCCATGTTAGGAATGTGTTTCTTATGTCTGCTTTCTTCCTTTCATACATTGCCAATTTTTTTTTCTCTTCATAATTTGAACAAGAAAGACAGACAATTATGCAAAAGCTTACTTGGAAAAATAAAATGCCTTGAACTAGTACAGCTGCTTTGCTATAAATAAAGTTCAAAATACTGAGGTTTTAACCTAGCTGTTTCATTAGGTTGGATTTGGAATAATCTCACTAAATACGATCCCAGTGCATAATATCCCTGAAGAACTTATGTTTTATGCGTATTTCAGTTCTTGTGAGCAGAAGAACACAGGAACAGTTTGTTATGAACTGTTATTTATGAATTACAGTTTCAGGCACACAGAAGGTAGGCACTCCATTGTATATAAGTAGTGCAAACACTGAGAAAACCAGAGACAGAACTGCAGCAACGTGTTACATCTGAATATCCCGGAGATCTGAGAGACTGTGATCTGCTTAGATCTAAAATCTTGACGGACTGTGTGATATGAAACAATAACTACTTTTCACTTTTTTAGTCACTTTTCAATAATAAATGTTCTTGATACGTGATTTTTTCTACTTTGTCTGGAACATATGAAATAATTTTGCATAAATAATAATCAGGCCTAACTGAGACGTCTGGCACTTTGAAATGGATACTGATTCCTGCCAAAGCAGGAAATCACGAGTAAAACAATTAATAAATGCCATTCCTCACTTTCTAGCACAATAGAAGCAAAACAAATTAATACAAACTGTATAAGCTTTCAATCGTGAATATCCATGAGGCAAAACGTAGCATAAAAATCATATCCGTTCTGTCTGCAGTGTTTTAACTAAATGAAGAGTGTCACCTTTTCTTTAAAAAAATAAAATAAGATGAAACTAGAAGGCTTCATATGTAGAGTCTCTTGCTTCCTGATTTAAAAAGTGATGATAAGAGGTAATGAAAGCTTGTTGGAGGTTTTCACTTCAGCTGGGACACTGAGGTTGACTCACACTTTGAAGCTTGTCCAGCGCTTGTGGCTGACCCGCTCCTGTCTGACGCACCAGGTGAAATCCAAAGGTTCCAACATTTTGGGACTGGGGGACTCGGAGGGATGTGAGAAGATTGAGATCTAGAGCAGAGCTGTCAAGCTTTATTGCACATGCAGTCAGAACTATTCCTCAAAATTTAAGAGAGCAGATGTTGCCCATGGGATTATGACCTTTACCCTGATGTTCAGGTTTTCTCTGTTTACACCAGGGATAAGCTAAAATAAATATATTTACTTCAGATTGCCTGGGGCCCAAATGGTCTAAAAATATTGAAGCTTACTGCAACATCTCAGCAGTGAGTTTATTTGAACAGAATCAGCATTATTTTTATAGAACACAAAAATATTTTACATACTTATGAGTAACGGAGTTTGTTATTAAAAAGCTGTCCTCAGCTGTCCTCCAAACTATGTAGCCTCATGCGTGGAGAAACAATTAACATCAACTAAAACCTTGAAACAGTTTGTTTCCAGCTTTTAAAACACCCTTTGAAAAGCTCTGAGGAATGACAAAAAATTAAAAATCCAGTTATTAGCCATGCGTGGAGCAAAAATTTTAGTTTGGGTATCGGTGACATGCAGTTTCAGTAGTCCCTGAGCTCTCATAATCAGGTATCTGCTACAGCAGAGACATCGCCGCTCAATACTGCATGATACTTCAAGTATTTCCCTTCTAGACCTAACCAAGCCCTTAAGCCAGTACGAGGCTTTGAAGGCTCTCAGCACCTTTGCCTCTTGGACTCCAGGCAGAGGGCATCAATTCCTGGAAAAGCCAGCCCTTCGTTAGCAGGAGGCTGACAGGGTGCTGCTCGCTTGTCCAACTTTATTAGTCATTCTCCAGAATATGTCTAATCTCCTTGTTATTTTGCTTTCATTGCTTGTTCCTCCCGAAGCCCAAAGGCATGACATTCAGAGAGAACTTTTTTTTAACATCCCTGCTTACAGTCTTGGTGGCCGCCTTCCCTACCTGCTGGTGAGGGCCCGGTATGGCTTTTCAGAATGTAGAGTGTTTCAGCAGTGTGTTTTCCTTTGGTTTTCATGCTCATTTTAGACTGGTACAGATGGATGAAGAAAAAGTCCTGTAAGAAAGGAAAAAAGTATTGTGATGAAGCACCGGGAATCGGCTTTTCCTTAGGCAAATTCCTTATGCAGTGAATGACCTTCAAGTTCCCGTAATAATTTTGGGGGTCTCTGACTTGAGAAATCTTGGACGTGGTGTCCAAGGAGGCCAAATGCTGTTTTCTTTACGTGAAAGCAATGGAAGATTCAGACGCATTGCATTTTTCAGTGAAGTAACGGGTAAATGAAATTGATTGCCAGGGTTTTATTCCATTCAGATTAGCGGAACAATTTTGACTCGACCTCTCTGTACCTCAGTTTTCCAATCAAAAAGGAAGAGATAATCATCCTTCTCGTCTCCTGCACAAGTGGTCTAAGGCTGAATGTGCTCATTTGCGTGAAATGAGGCTCAGCTGTACTCAGTTTGAAGCACCATGGAGAGACCTGTGCGTACGGACAGTAAATGCCTTTCTAAGCAGCTGCTAGTCAAGGACTGCATTTTTGCTTCCCTCTGCCAACCCTTCAATAGCTTTGTAAATATGAAAAGAGGGTTGTGGTCTACTTGTGTGGTATTGTTATGCATTTTGTTCATGTTGCATTTCAAGCAACATTGAACATAAACATTTTTTACATATTTTTGTCAGTAATTTTTCCTTGTGGTAAATTCTTAGACTCTGACATATTTTGAGCTTGCCTTCAGCAATCTGTACACATGTTTCTTATTAGGATCTCCCTTGTTACATCATTTATTATAACACTGTTTTGCCAAATGTTTGAGTTAGGAAAGGCATGCCATTTTGACATTATTCAGGGATTCTTGCAGGGAAGTAAGGTAAGATATAGATGATACTCTGTTTTGAGCCCATAAGCACAGACGTTTCTGATTAGGTTTTTCAGCAGCTTATAAAACCAAATGGGATTTGATAGAAGCTAGCTATAAAGGAAGTTTTGCAAAACTTCTTAGAAAGATTTGAATCCTTAATTTGTATGTATTCCCTGCTGAAGTTTCATTGTGAAAGGAAATGAATATGGGGAGCTGTTGCATAACCAGCAAACTCCAATTCTGATTTTAGAGAAACATAATATAGTGAAAATAAATTACATGGTAGTAATTGTTTTGGATTGCAGGGCTAGTGCAACTTCCAGGGAGAAAAACAAAAGCTCTGATTCACCATGGCATTACTCCATTTTTATACTGATTTATCTGTATTGCATTCAAGGCAAAACACTGACAAAAAATTAGAATAAGGGCAAAGATGACTCAGGTCCCCACAGTGGTGGTTTATTTCTTATTATAACAAAGCAAATACAAGGACCCTATAAAAAAATGAGTGCACCTCATTCGCTTGACATTTTCCAATGATAAAATCACCATCCATCTGAACATATTTCCTTTTTAATACATGGTAGATTGTTCAATTGCACTCATCAGCACAATATCTGGATAACAGTGTCCCACAGTGAGTCAGGAAAATATTATTGCTCCATTACAGACTGAAGCAGAGAAAGACTTAGGGACCTGTTCAAATTCAGGCAGGAGGAGTAAGGCAGAGGTGGGAATGGAAACCACATCTACTATTTCCCAGTCTAGCTCCTTAACATAGGATTTGCCTGGTTTCTTAAAGGTGGGGACCAGTGGACCACTGCTTTTCCTCGTTCATCCAAGCACATCACAGATATTTATTCATTTTAATGTACATGTCTTCTATGAGCCATGTGCTATTTCTTTGCGGTGCCCACCATGAAAAACGACCCACGTTAAGAAGTCTAACCTTAAGTTCAAGGTTGCTTATTCCATGCCTGTGCTGTAAGGAACAGTCAGAACAGACAAAGATGAAAAGGATTGAAAAGACTTCTGGGTTTCCTTGCTTTGTTCATTGGGCAGCGTTTTCTCTGCCATTACCCCTCCTGTCCTGCTAGTCAGACTCAATGACTGCTGAAGGCATAGGAGCTGAGTGGGATCCCTCACTCTGGAAGCTGTAGTGCTTGAGGCTGCATTTTGTAAGCGTCTAAAACTACTATTTTGTTAATCATGTCACTATTTATTGAATGTTTAGTACAGACAAGTCTTTATTACTGTTTCTATGTTCAGCTTCCACATGCTTTGTTTCCCTTTCCAAACAGGAGGTTTTCAGCTCCATCTAGCTCTGTGTGCCCATTATATCCTTTCCAATACCAGTTACTAACTGCCAATCACGTACAGGTTTTACCCACCCAATCAAGCAAATCCAGCTCTCCTAGCCTGAGGCAGACCTCTCAGCCAGTCCTATTCCCACCCTTCTCTGCAGATTTCCGGAGAAGTCTACTGAGGGCAGTATCCCAGTAGAGCAGTAGGGACACCCAGCAATGCACCTATCATCTCTGGGAAACTGTACCCAAAACAACTCCTGATGAGGTTCTCAAAAGGAGAATATTTTAGAGGAAAGGCAGTGTGAAATGTCAGATGAGGAGAGAAATACGTAAGATGATCATTGAGATAAATGAGTAGAAGTCTCTCATGGCTCATCTTTCTGATTAAAGAGGCTGTCCTGTCATTGTGCCTTCTCTTTATGGAAAGTCTGATATTGGTATTGAAGATTAAACCAGTGCTGGTTTTGGAAAGACTCAGATTTTCAATCTGCTCACCCAACACTAAGATTTATTTGCTCTGCTGAGAGAGAATATTGAAAAGAGATACCTCTATTTTCAGACCTGTGTACAGATGATGTCCCCAAAACTTTGCTATATTACCAGATTCTAGAACATACTTTGCTTTGTCTGTTCCTGTCCAGAGGATCACTTTGTGGCTATCACCACTCTAGGAATACATTGGCTTTTGTTGTTATCCCCATGAAGATGAATACAACAATATCATTAATAAAAAAAATGTTAAAGCCATTATTCTTTTAGCTTCCCAGAGCTTGGTGTCTAATCCTGTCCGGCCATTGTCAAAACCTGTCTGTTTTGTGATATTGAGTGCATTATCCAANAAAAAAAGAAAGAAAGAAAAGGCTAGGGGGCCATGGAAGCTGTCCCCAGGAGAGTCCAGTGGAAGGTCTGCCCTCATGCCAGAGAGGCAGAGAGACCCCGGCAACTTCTCAGCAGCAAAATTACTGTTCTTTCTCTTCACAGCAAAGTTAACGAGGGGATTGGTTTCACTGACCAGCTGCTGTGTCTAGGGACGTGCTGGTTTGGCATAAAGCGCATACTGATTTGCAGCTTCATCTGATTCAAACCAAAATCACAGTTCTGGAAAAATAAGTCTGCAAACTGAAAACTTGATTTGTATCCAGATTTACTCTGTAGTTGTTGAAAAAAATTAGTCTTTTTAGGTCCTTAAGTAGGATTAAAATTGTGCAATAATATAGGTAGCCAAATATGAAAACATAACCAACTAAAGAATATATTGGTATAGTTTACAAGGAAAGCCAGCACCACGAATCCACAAACAGAATATGCATCAAAAATTTGCTTATTTAAAATAATGATATTTTGGGGGACTTCTGAGTCTTTTTTTCTGGGCCCATGCATTTCCAAACTTTCTGGTAACATTGTAAGGAGTAGGAAATTTCCATTTTTAAAAAAAGTCACATGTCCTGGAGATTTAGGAAAAATGCCAAATGTTGTGAGGTTGTGATAAACATATGGGTGTTAGCAACAGGAAGAGCAAGAATAACTTTCTGCAAGCATTGCAAGCGCTGCTGTTCTGACAAAAGCAGAGGAATAGCCCCCTTTACGATGCTCACATGCTGCACTGATATTTCTAAAATCTCCAATTTGCATTATGCCCCATGTTTTTACACGCTACTTGCTTTGTACCTCATTGTTTTCGATTGTGCAGAGTAAAATTGTCCACGTGCAAAATAAAATTTAAGTATAAGGCATAAGCAAATGCTATATAATGTTGCTTATACATGTAAGTAGAAATTGCATTAGCACTTTATAAAATGGCAGGCACGATAAAATATGAATCAGAAATACTGTGATGTATGTAGCAGTGATCAGATGGAGAAATTGAACAACTGCTGAAGATGTCTTACACCCAACCTAGGCTTTGCCATCTGTATCTTACAATACTAATACTTAAAATGGGCGCGAGGTTTGGTGCATGAGGAAATAAGGCACATGAGGAAATAAGGCACATAATCAAATAAGGCACTAATGCTCGGTGCATGAGGAAATAAGGCACATGAGGAAATAAGGCACATAATCAAATAAGGCACTAATGCTCGGTGCATGAGGAAATAAGGCACATAATTCAATAGCATGTGCCTGGTCCCAGCTCTGCTAGAACTTTAATTATCTGGTGTTTGTGTGTGGATGAGCTATCTCCTTTTGGTGTGGTGTCTGCATCTAGGTAGGTCCTTGTCCTAGAGCAACATATAGTAGACAGAAAGAAAAAAGCCTTCAGAAAAAGGTCTTGTACCCATGCCCAGGACACAGTGTGGTTTTTCAAGGCTTTTCCATTGTTATCTCCAGCCTTGTCTCTAAAGAGTGAACCGATAAGTATAATTATTCTGCACGATCAACTACGGTTTAATTTGATTTGAAGCAATTTAGCATTATGAACATTATTCCAGAAAAGTCTGGAAATGGATGTTCACATAGAGAAGCTACTCTGGAACAGTCATCACAGAGCAGCTTATTTCATGGCAGCAGCTATGACAGTTAGCACCCCTGGCCAGAAAAGACTCATCCTACGAGCAACCATTACCTGAATTTTCTTAGTGAGTCGTATAGCAGCCAGACAGTGCTCAACTGGGTACCACACTCTGCTGGTCCCTCATGAAACTGTTTACAGGAATAGCCCCCAACTTGTTGCTTCTTATTTTTTGTGGAAGCTTTTGGGAAAAGGAACCTAACTCTCATTTGGATGCCCTTATTTGGCTTTCTATGGAAGTCTCTAAACAATGCTGTATTGTATTTATGTGCCCACAGTTGAAGCCTGCACTTTCTCTTCAATGCAGCTCAGGAAGACGTATATTGTATAACTAGTAATAAGTCATTTCCTAAACAAAAATTATAAGTCAGGCTCTGTTAGATGGATTCCAGAATTCTATAGCTTTTTATTTACCTAGGAAGCTAGATATGAAATATATTGTTGTATGTTGCAGAACTTTCTATAAACCTGTTAATGCAAAGGTCTGCTTACATTTCTGATAGTCTGAAAAAAACCCTCCTTCAAGGCTCTTATACCTAAAGAAGACTCTTCATGGAAGCAGCCTAATCCTTTGACAATCCAGCCTCATGGGGAAAGCTCAGTTGAAGTCAATGGGAAAGGCTCAGCCTGTTGACAGCAGTTGGAGGTATGAGGATCCATCTCAGGGGTGTGAGATGGATACTAATTCTAACCAGGCACGTAAGGTTATCAAACTAAGCAGCTGGTTAAAGAAATGTGGGTGTTTTCAATTGTAACATGAAAAGGTGAAATTTAGTTTAATAAAAAAATTTTGTATTTTATAGCTAAAGGTTTGCTTCATTACTCAGCCTTTTTAGTGTTGGACTTGATGCTAGAGAGCATAATAGTCTGGACAATGAAGGGAATAAAATCCTTATACTTCTTTTGAAAATGTTTCATACTTTCAAATGTTTTTGATATCCTTTCCAAAAAAACATTGCTTTTGAAATTCATCCCATGAAAATGACAGCACATTTGAGTATTTCTTTGCTGAAATGTTAATATTCTTTAGCAGCTAGGCAACTGGCATATCTTGCATGTCTCCAAGTAGGAATTTGTTTACTTTTTTAGCAAGTAATGTAGTCATTAACAACAATCTTGGATATGCAATCAGCAGGAACTTGTGTCTTCTGCTACCTTATTAATGCACATTATTATTCATAGCCTCCTGTAGACCTAAAATACTACTGGCTTCTGAAAACTTAAAAACTATGGGGGAAATGTTAATGCACAGACTAAGAAATGAACGTCAAGGTCTGAAGACCTTAGATTCTGCGTTGTCCTGTGTGTTGCATCAGTGCCATTGTATACAGTGGATGTGTGACACCAATGTTGAGATTCAGCAACATTTCCCAAGTATTCTGAATTTACATTTGGAAACCTTCATGGTAAATCCAAGTGCAAGTGGGAATCAGACTCCTGAAGCTTCTGTTATAGAAACAAAGGAAAAGTTATGCACCCAGTGAGAAAATGCAGTTCTTTAGGACTGTATGGATGCAATTAAAGATGGACTTAGTTTAATAGCTACTCTAAAATAAGTACTTAATAATATAGATGGTTGAAATCTGTTGATAAATTCTGCACCTGCAAAGATGACTGTGTCAAACATATGTTTTGCCATTCAACTTCTCTCAACTAGAAGGAGAAAATGAAATTTCATTTGCTGCTTTCAAAGATGAGTGGTTTGTCTATTAGACTAATAAATAGACAGGGATGAGGGGAAAGTTAAAAAGATAGTGGCAACTTTGGTGCATTTTTCTTTTTCCTTTGAAGATGACAACCTGCTATTGTGCGTGGATGTGGTCTGAGAAGATTGTTGTGTTCAGGTTTCCCAGGGAATAAAACAAAGAAGCTCCTATCTCTTGGTCACAGTGTAAGATGCTGGAAGCCAGGTGCTGAGATGCTCAGCAGAATGGTGGTAGTTCAAGATAGGCCCAACATCTGGAGAAACCTAAGGTACAATAACAACGCAAGCCTGAAGTGCAGGTGTCTCCTGGACTCCATTCAGCTCTTCTTTTGCTTTCAAATTTACATTGTTTTGCATTCAATACCTATGTTTTGCCCTTGCCATGCTGAAGTGGCCAAGCCCCTCACTGGTTCTGCACCTTGGTTCCTCTTCCCTCCTCATAGCACATGATGACCCCTCAGTAACAAAAGTGCCTGTAGTTCACCTGATTTTTTATGCATGTGCCTAATTGTAGTTGGCTGCAAAACTTCTGTTGTGCACAGCAACTCACTCAACCTGGTTAGGAGACACCTAGTCAACTTCAGAAACTTAAAAATTATCTGTTTGTTCTAGAATAGCTGCAGGAAGTGGTAGACACCTTGAAGGGCTATTTCATTCCTCTCAGACAAATAATGGAGAATGACATGAATGCTGACCTCCCTCCACCTACAAAGTGAATCTAGAGGACCTGCTTATGCTGGATCCCTAACTTTAGATGGCTAAATGTAACATAAATATCACCTCTATGTGGGAATCTTATTCATTAAAGACAATATTTCTAATGGCTCAAGAGTCACTTTTCTTCAAACCCAAGAAGGATTATCCATTTTTCTTAGATGCTTTTACTTTTCTCTAAAGGTAGCTCTAGCTTAGGGTTTTAGCTACAGACGTAAATCTCAGAGTCTGCAAATTATAATATTATTTGGATTCTTTAAAGCTTTAGCCAAAGCAGTGGATTTATATGGCTTGTAATTCTGGTTTTCAGGTGCTTCCCAGAATTTCTCTGAAAAAAAGACCTTACCAGTTTTTTTTCTGATTCTTTTATCATCCAAGTATGAGCAAGTTCTAATGATCCTAAAACCTATATTACTATTGGAAGTATCAGCAAATAAAAACCCTTTCTTTTCATTATCCCAAGTATCTATAGCATTTGATATTTAGAAAATGTAACTGACCATAGAAAGTGAAATAATTTCTCTTTTTATAGTTTCAGAAATCTGTAGATACCATTGTGAGCCATTTTCAATAGTTTAAGAGACTGAAGTCAAGTTCTCCACGTACAATTGGTAAAAACTGCAACAGTGACAGTGGATTTTCTGCCTCTTTCTTCTGCCATCTGTCTGTCTCCCTCTACCCCCATAACGAACCAGCTGGTCATTAAAATTTGCAGCCAAGTAGAGAAGGTGTAGATTACTGCCCCCTGCTATGGGAAAGGCAAGTAGACCTGCAAGTTGGCTGATCGGCACGCATGGCTGTCAATCAGTGTGTCCCAAACTAAGAGGCAGATGACCCATGTGCTACCACTGACCCTGAACAGTCGCTAGGGTTGCTGAGTGGGAACTTGGAATACAACGTCCTTTTTCAGAGAAAAGGGAGCATGTGAGGTACTTAACTACAAGAACTAGCCCTCTACTGCTCACAGGCTGTCTTCCTACTGAAAATGAGGGATGAAGGATAGAGCAGCCAAAAGTAACAGAACGGTTGGTTCTTACGTACTTGAAGTTGTGATGGAGAGTGTACTAATGTTGTACACCTGAGAGCCAGGAATCAGAGGTGAAAATATGTATTACATGCTAAAATGCAACGTGTCATATTAAGTAGAGAAGCAAGGTGAGAATTTTTATTTAAGAAGTCTCTGTTCTGTTTATTCTTACCATTTTGAAAGGAATCAGAATGTAGAACTAAATTGCTATGGCAGCAGAGGATAAATAAAAGCAGATAACATTACGCTACAGGCACGATCAAGAGTTCAGCTGCAGAGAGCAGACTGGCTTGTCTCTGCCATGTATTTTAGTTTTATAGCAAGACAGGTTAGGAGATCTTAAACCTCATGTTTGACTGCTTGTCCCTTTTGTATCAAAATACCCTCATCACTGAAAGCCATGACACCTTGTTTGCCCCAGCTTCAGATATGGACTAGGTTTTGTATTCCTGGAGATAACAGGAGTGTATGTAGTTACTCAACAATAAGACAAAATGGTATTCATAATCATAATGCAGGGTAGCTGAAATATTTCATTGGTTCTACACTGGAGCCACAGGCATTGATGGACAATTCTCAGGAGTTATGTTTTTCAGGTGTCACAGGATCGATGGCATGGATGGTGTCCTAAAGGTATTTGTACAATATGCTAAGCATTGCCATCCTTTTTCTATCAAAAGTTTGGGATTTTCAAGGTGGGTCACTTGTTCTTTTAAGTCCCTGTCTGCTGAAATGGATGCAGACTTGGAGGTAGAGGAATCTTCAGTGGTTCCTCTGGCATTGACAGGTGGACTCTTCGCTGGGTTAAAAACTGGCTGGATGGCTGAGCCCAGAGAGTTGTGGTAAACGGTGCTAAATCCAGTTGGCGTCAGGTCTCAAGTGGCGTTCCTCAGGGCTCAGTTTTGGGGCCAGTCTTGTTTAATATTTTTATCGATGATCTGGATGAGGGGATTGAGTGCACCCTCAGTAAGTTTGCAGATGACACCAAATTAGGCAGGAGTGTTGATCTGCCTGAGGGTAGGAAGGCTCTGCAGAGGGATCTGGACAGGCTGGATCGATGGGATGAGGCAAATGGGATGAGGTTTAACAAGGCCGAGTGCCGGGTCCTGCACTTTGGTCACAACAACCCCAGGCAGCTCTACAGGCTTGGGGAGGAGTGGCTGGAAACTGCCTGGCAGAAAAGGATCTGGGGGTCCTGGTGGACAGGTGGCTGAACATGAGCCAGCAGTGTGCCCAGGTGGCCAAGAAGGCCAATGGCATCGTGGCCTGTATCAAGAATGGTGTGACCAGCAGGAGCAGGGAAGTGATTATGCCCCTGTACTCAGCACTGGTGAGGCCGCAGCTTGAGTGCTGTGTTCAGTTTGGGCACCGCAGTATCGGAGAGACATTGAGGTGCTGGAGCGTGTCCAGAGAAGGGCAACGAAGCTGGTGAGGGGTCTGGAGAACAAGTCTTATGGGGAGTGACTGAGAGAGTTGGGATTGTTTAGCCTGGAGAAGAGAAGGTTGAGGGGAGACCTTATCACTCTCTACAACCACCTGAAAGGAGGGTGTAGCGAGGTGGGGGTCAATCTCTCCTCCCATGTAACAAACAATAGGACAAGAGAAAATGGCCTCAGGTTGTGCCAGGGGAGGTTTAGGTTGGATATTAGGAAAAAATTCTTTACCGAGAGGGTTATCAAGCATTGGAACAGGCTGCCCAGGGAGGTGGTGGAATCGCCGTCCCTAGAGGTATTTAAAAGACAGGTAGACATGGTGCTGAGGGACGTGGTTTAGTGGTGGGTTTGGCAGTGTAGGTTTATGGTTGGACTCGATGATCTTGAAGGTCTCTTCCAACCCAAGTGATTCTATGATTCTATGATTCTCTCTGAAGAGTTTGTCTTATAACTAGAATACAGATTTGGGAAAGAAACTAGAAGAGACCGTTTGAACTAAAATCCTTTTAGCATCTGTGACCTTAACACTTCTAGGGACTAAATTTACAGCTGCTGGCCTCAGTCTGGCTAACCAGTAATTTTTTCATTGTCCTAGAGTTGAATGTAGAGTAGAAAATACTGCTGTATTCCTTCACATCAAGGGCCTCAATTTAAAGGAAGGCTACAATTTCAGTATTTTTTTTTCCAGAAGTAATAATATCATACAACACATTCTTCTATCAGTTCTGAATGTTTGAGCTTATAAGGATGAAAGTATCCATGGCAATAAAGATAAAAGTGCAAGGGAAATTGGACTTCATTGACAACATAATTTCCATGGCAATCATGCCGTGACAGGATCTATAGAGATAATTATCAGAGACTCCATTGTTTTGTTGACTGTATTTTTTGTTAAATGAAACCCAGAAAGAATGAAGGGAAGGAATAGAGACCTCAAAACTTAAATACGAGTAATCAGTTATTATCAATATATATTCTGAATAATTAATGCTTTCGTGGAATGACCCTTAGGTCTGCAAAACTGTCTTCCAAATGTTAACCTGTGAAACTGATTCTGTCCCTGCAAGTCTGGAAGGCTTGTGTGGTGTGTTTTCTTTTTGTCTTTGTCCACCATGAATCACAGGTATTAAAGAGGAACAAAACCAATTACAATAATCTGCTTCCTCTCAAGTCACATCAGGATTGTTTCTTGCAACATTTTATTTAAGTTTTTGTCCAGTGTGCTTATACCTGTCCCTGGAGATGGGGGTTCTATTGTTTTCCTTTGAAGGCTATTCAATAGTCCAATAGGCCTTATCACTGAGACCTTTTTTCCCTCAGATTCAGCCTGAACTATTCTGATGTGTTTTCTTGTTATTACCTTGTGACATGTCTCTGTCCTTGATATTTATGCACCTCAACTATTTAGAGATAGATATCATGTTTTCTCTGCTTGGTTTTCATTTAACACACGTATGAATGCAATATATATTAAGTACAAAAAGTGTATCATAAAACCCCATATTTTAATCAGAGAAAGAATTGCCTTAGCTCAGCTAGAGCTAAGAGACCTTTGGTACTTGTAGTGGGAGATAATTTAGCACTTTAGAGTAATTAATGTGATGTTATTAGTGCTTTTAGCCAATGCAGCTACATTATTATGGTGTGGTATATACATAAACAATATTTAATCTTATTCTTTTTCTTGCACAGCACTTTCTTTTGAAAGGAACAGCTTTGTTGAAAGGATTTGCTCTGAAGATTTATACACTTATAAACATTTTAGACTTAATACTCGAAGTGTATTTGCTGTAATTGCTCTTTATGATAAATCTTTCGGCACTTATGCAGCGTTCTTTTTCAAACATCTTTGTACAATTTATTTATCTTAATGTATTAAGCCAGGAAACATTTTCTCTGTGAGAATTTTAAAATTATTAGATTAGAAGTTTCCACTGGTAGAAAAGGGAAGCTGAGGCACAGATGAGAAAATTATTTTCTCATAGATACACATTGAATCAGTAACAAAGTTGGGATGGGAGCATAAAATGCTTAGATTGTTGTTCACGTATATGCTCATATGTATGAGAGAGAAGTTAAAAATGGAATCTCTCTCTCTAAATTTCAAAACTACTTCTGAAATCATTGCTCCTCATTCCTTTTTAACATAAACCATGCAACCTTTATACCTATTTATCTTAGATCTTTGCATAGTGAAAAATGGTCTTTCCTGGAATGCTTTCAGAGTCCCAAACTTGAATTGTGATCCCACCTCTACCCACAATGCTCGTTTGTGTAATTTCTCTCTTTGGGCCAGAGTAAAATCGCTGGACATCAGGTGCCCCAGGTGACAGCCATGCTGTCTGGCTAGGACAACGCTGAGAGGACCTTCAAGCCAGAATTTGCCTATCACCCAACCTTCCTCTGGGTGGGACCTGCAGGCTCAGTGAGAAAGGACCCTCCAGTAACAGAGAGGGACATGTGCAAATTAGCACTTTGCCCTTGCAAGCAGTATGGACACAGTCACATGACAAAGAAATTGGAAGACAGCTGGCTTTGGCTGGCAAAGACTACTGTCTAGATAAACTCTACTGTGCTTAGATACTTCTGTAAATCCCAATGAGTAGGTACTTCTTAGCGTCGTAGGGTTCTCACATACCTCTGTAAATCCATCCCTTTCTGCAGCTTTTCCCTTAGGGTGCTGTAAAAAAAATAGCTTATTGTCGGTGGGCACTATCTGAAGGTGACCTATGGAAGAGATAAATATTAGCAGGGCACAAGACTACTTTACAGCATCAAAATGATTCAAAACTGGGTAAGCAGTTCCCACTGTGAGAAACCTCCACAGATAGGTTACAATTTCTAAATCATGTTCTGTCTGCAACCTATGTGCAATGGAGAGCTAATTAACTTCCTAATATTAACAATAATTATTATTATGGAAGTGTTGTGTTAAGCAAGAATCTGTTTTCTTTGTTGTCAGACAGTTCATACCCCTGGCATTTTTAATGCAAAGTCTTTTTATCTTGTTATTTGCCTTTTATTTCCTGCTCACGGTACGACATGCGGAGCTCAGCGTTTCTAATGCGCCAGGAGCACTCTGAGAATATTCAAAGTCCTTTGGCCTCTTCTTTTGCCCCTTAATCCTAATCCCAGAGGTATGTATTACCCCACAAGGTATTGCTGGGAGTATATTACCACTCAATTTTAGTATAAAACACAGTGTTAAATCATGTTCTTGGTAACTCTGAAGAATAGCTGTTATCAACAGATTCAGGTTAGTTTGCGTGTTATGCTCATGCCAGATGGGATACAAAAACCTGTTGAGTGACAGCACTTTATTAGTAGGAGAGAAAAGATGCAGCGTATGTAAACATGGTTGGTGTCTGAAGGCATTGCAGGGCTTCACAGAATGTGTGTAGGTGGGATTGTTGCTTGGGGATACAATGTCAAGTGAAAGATAGTCAAAAAGAGTCTTTCCTAATGGTAATGGCAGAAAGAACAGATAAATTTAGCTTAGATACTACAAGAATTGGAAGAGGGAGAGAGAGACTGTCCAGAAAATTAAAAACATGTGGATTAAAGAGGAATTGGGTTTCACCTGGGGTCAGTATAGTGACTCTTGTGAGGGACTTCCAGGGTTTGAATACATGGGTTTGACATCAGTTCCAGGAGTCTGGTCTCCATTTGATCTTATTACAGTAACCTCCATTCCTGGTATGAATTCATGCCCTACATTCTCCACCTCAGCTCAGCTTGGGGACGGAGGAGCGGGTGGTTCTCAGGGACATGGAGCAAGTTATTCTTTTCTTCAGGCTTCAAAACTGCAGCAATACTGCTCTATGGTGCCAGTATTTCCTCCTGTACTCTCTCGTCCTTGTTTCCCAGACTCAGTTAGGTACTAGCACAATCCTCTGTGCAGGTTGGTTGTCCACCACCAACATACAGTCAGCCCTTGTCAATTCTAGTTCATCTGCAATGAATGAGAGAAAAAGATTTTTGCTGGCACTGCACAGTGCATGGGTCCTTTACTTCAAGCTATTCCTCACCACAGAGAGCTCAAGTTAGAGACTTTAATACAGCTACATTGGCTGCTTTGGCAAGCTATATCTATTAGAGTATAATTCTTGTTCCACCAAGAAGCCATTAGACAACAGGTCTTAAAACTTTGTGACAATATCAGTATGAAAATTGAAGTAAAAGGCTTGTGAAGGAAAACAAAATAAAGAATCCCATCTGCTTTCCTGGGACTACTCACTGCTTTGATTGTAAAAGTACTATACATCACGCTTGCTTGTCTTTTGATCCACAAAATGGAGGTAATGGAAAAGTGGCATGCAGAAAAGTGTGCCAGAAGAAACAAGCACAAATATTATTACAATAATACCAAAACCCTCTTAAGGACTAGGGCCCTATTTTATTGTCCTCATGCTAACTGAAGTCAGCTAAGGGTGTGGGACTGCATGGCCGGGGCAGTTGTGGATAACTTTACACACCTCGCTCACAAGCCTCCCTGAGAAGTACAGTTGTTGTTCCATCTTTCTTCAGCCAGAGGAGAAGGATGGGCACCTCTGGGGAGACTCGACCCCCCCAAGCCACGAATGGCTCTTGGAAGTGGCTTGTCTTTCTTCATTGATTTTGCAGGAACTGAGGACAGGTACTCTCACTTATATTAGGTATCTAAAAATAGGTGCGATGTCTCTGAGATGAAGAGTCAAATGGGCAACTCGGACAAATAGTCTGGCAGGACGAGGTAGCAAAGTGATCAGAACTAGAAGAAATAAGTGTCAGTGTCTCTCTGAAACCTGAGATGATCCGTAGGCTTCTTGGAAGATTTGGTGAAGAATGCTGGGCAATATCTTGGGGAGTGAATGCGCTCAGGGAGTCTGTGGAGTCCAATGAACAGATACAAGATGTCATGAGTTCAAGGACAGAATGCATATTCTGTATTTAGGAAGTGATTTTCCTGTGGCAAAGACTTGAGCCAAACAAGCATAAAAGAATTACAATAGCATGAAACCATGAATTCGTCTCTGCTGTTTAATTAGCATTTATCCCATTTAGTATTTATCCCATTCTCTTTTTGAGTCACTATGTTAACAGTCTCACAGGTGCTGAACAGGCAAGATATTTTGTTTTAACTACTGTACCTGCAAGGCTTGAGAACCAGAGTGACTCTATCATTTGCACAAAATAGAGCCAGTTCAGGGAGAACTGTGGCATGATGGAAGTTCACAGAAAATGAAACTCAGTTTGGAGCTGTCTTCAGAAATACAACACCAAATGTCTGAGTTGCTAACACAACTGGAGTCAATGGACTTGCTGAGTTCACCCAAATTAATTCTGATGTATTTTGGTATGAGATCAAACCCAGGTCTCATGAGTCTGACAGAATTAAAATGTTTCCAGTTAGCTCAGTATCATTTTGAATCATTAACTCTGAGATGCAATAAAGACCTAATGATACCGTTCTTAACTGTTTCATTTTGGATTGTTTTAAAGTCAGAAAGATCTGCTGTTCTTGGGTGGACTGTCAAGTGACGGGTGAGTACCAGATGTGGTTAGAATAAAGATGGCTGTCTGCTAAGGTAATAATACTTGAAGTTCCATTTAAAAGTATTTCAAGACATAGCTGCCCAAAGGGGTGAATAGATTCCTTTCGCAGTTATAAATTTCTCGTTCTTACTTCCCTGGAGTATCATAGGAGTGATGGATAATATAGCAATTAGGTTCTGCAGCTAAATTCCTCAGCAGAGACGTGCATTGTAGCGGGGAAAAAAATATGTATTTTTCTATAGTTGTGAAAAAAAAATAGCAAACTAATAACAAAACCTTGTATAAACTGTGGATGATCCCTGGGATATTTTTATCAAGAACTAGTGGAAGAAATGCATACAAATCCAACCAGAATCACCTGCCAATTTCTGCTCACCTGAAACATCCTTCAGTAGTTCACCTCAGCTCAGTGGATCTTGACCTGTGTTAGTCTAGAGAGCCACCACTTCAGGGTAATGTATTTTTAAAGCTTTTTAAAAATTATTGTCAGTTGTTTCTAATGTTATGCAGCTGGCAAGAAGAATTACATTTAATTATGTAAATCAAATGTTGCAATTTGGTTGATAAGGGAAGTATCTGATACAGCAACTGCTTTGAGAGTCTTGCCTAATTGTTGTGTCAATCTGACTTGTTTGTTGAGGCAGTCGACTTTATCCCACTAAGACATTCTGTATCTGTTTTCAATTGCCAGTTTCTTAGCTGTATCTCATGGGGGGGGAAAGCCCTTTTTAAAACACAAACCACATTCTGTATGTGAGTTGATTAATTCAGATGAATGGCATTATGAAAAGTTAAGAAAAAATGAGCTCTGACTGGCAAAACTTAATAAGATTACTACTTCAACATACTAGCATTCTTAATTTCTTTCTGATTTCTATTTCCTTTTGGAAGAAGACTAGAAGAAAAAATGAAATATATCAAAGGCAAGTAATCCCAGATTTGTTGCAATGGATTATTTTGCTTTTATTTGGGACTTTAAAAGTTATAGTTTTAATAATACAAAATTCTGTCTTTCCTTTCACCTGACCATTTCATTTCAAGGTTACAGTGTAACATTTTCTGAATATCATGAAATAATAGCTAAAATTCTGGGAAGCAGGTAACCTGAAGTAAAGTGAGAGAGGCACTGAAACAATGAAGCCTTCATTTTGAAATAGCTGGGTTGTGAATATCCTTGGCAGGAATTAGTTAAGATATAGTAAAAAATGTCTCCGCGTGTCTGAGCTTCTAGTTAGTTGAAAACATAATAAAGTAGAAATTTGATCGCTCTTTCTTGTGTTCATTCAATCCTGTATTCCCTACGTAGGCTTTGCTTCCCCAACAGAATTTGCTGTTAGAAATGAGCTGCTGCTATGTCCTCTATTCTTAAACTGTTGACAGGTCCCTGTAAAGTACAGTGGCCATAAAATGTGTGCTCTGCTGCTACAGGAATACAACATCATTCTGACGTAACTCTAAGAGTACTGGGAACTTGACCTACTATTGATCCCAATAAAGAGATTTTATCCCAATACATTCCCCAGTAGTTTTTCTTTAGACTATTGTTACACCTTATCTTTTCACTCATAGAAAGAATTGAGGTTACAAAATATTCAAGTAATCCTCCTCTTTGGAGATCTCAAAAAGTATTATTTCCATAAAGAATGACAGGATAGGTTAATACCTTTATGCTTGTCATGTATTAAAATGCTATAAAAACATTTGTCTTTAGAGCAATATACTGTATTATTTTCCATCTAAAGGAAATTATGCTCTTAAGCCAATTTTCAGAAGGAAGCCACTAATCTTCCTTGGTTTTTTGAACAAATTGACTCATACATTTGTGTTCTTTGAAATAGCTCTTTTGTAATTGACAGTCAGTGAACCCTCATATTCTTGAGAATACTAGCTAAACTGATGGTGTGTGAACAGGAAAGGGTGCTGCAGAGAAAAAAATGAAAAGAAGATGACATCTGAAAGTTGCATATTTCAGTTCAATAGTTCACTTTTATTAGCACTGTATTTTAATACGTACTTGACTAGCCAGGCATTTATTTTCTCACGGAAAGCTCACATAAGGACAGAAATGGATGAAAGATTAGAGCTGATCTTCAAAGAAACTGGCACAATATTAACATATGAATGGAAATCTAATCCATATTTTAGATCACTGAAGAAAACAAGTAAATGTGAAGTGCTTGAATGACACTGGGCTCCAAAATATACATTCATGGGGGCCAAAAAGAAACTAGAAATGGAGAGCAAAAGTTTAGGATTTAAAGATGGTTGAAAACAAAAAGTGATGTTTTCATTCCCAGAAACATGAAATGTATATATTCAAATTTCCATCTATTCCTAGGGAGTCACACTTAGGGCAAGTCCAAACTAAAATCCTGATTCTTCTGGTTCTACTTTGGACATAGGAATAACATCACAAGAGCTAAACTTTACAAATTTGGGATGGCAGAGATCTTACAAGGTAAGCCTGCAGAATTTGGCCATCTTCAAAACCAAGCCCATGTAACTTAGGTCTAAACTTCGAAGCTTCATCTGAAACTTTAATCCGATCTGAACACAATAACTGCCCATCTATCTATAATAAATCTAATGAAAACAGACAGAAAACCTTTCTCCCACACAAACTGTCTGTACAGTTCAGCAGTGACCTATTACCAATGCAGCACAACAGAAACGTCTAATAGGATTAGAGTCAACATCGTTGGCACTGAGAAAAGGTCATCTAGAACCTGAACATGGCCGATAAGCACTCTGACCCATCCATTTGTGTGTTTTGTATTCTTGCCAATTGCTACAACACCTGAACAAATTCCTGGGAAAAGAGATTGGCACTAAAACAAAACCTGCAGTGGAAGTGTTAAGTTTCTGGCTTTTTACCTGTTACACAATATTAACAAATTTTCATGCAGTTGGATTTGGGGCACTTTAGGAAAGGGAAGGTTATAAATTCCTTTTACGTATTTTTCTGGGGAAAAAAATTATTGTAGAAATTTTATGAAGCATTGTCTTTTGATTGTCAGATTCTAGACTTAGCCAAGCCCAGTTGAGGACTTCTTTTCTAGCTAAAGAATGCTCCAGCATGCTCCATAACCCATTTTTCCTCAGAGAAAGTGTGAAATAATACTTTGTCTTCTACCCAACTCTTCATTACGTAAAGAATAAACAAGCAATTGGGCAATGACTGGAAAATATTAGATTTTGGGTTGTTTAGTATTTATTTGTTCAAAGTATACTTGTTCAACCGAGAGCAAAACTAAGGTCTAAAATACAACTTTAGTCTGTGGAAAAGGGATTAACTGGCAATTCTTCCAGTGTGACTGAGAGTAAGGACAATTTTTTCGGAGTTATTTCATTTGCAATTCAGGTAGAATGTTACAGGAGTTAGTGAAGATACTCTGGTTTTAAGACAGCGAAAAAAAAGGAGAAAACCCTGGCCTCAGAGGACCAGGCTTATATCAACATTTGCAGTCTACAAAGGAACTTCCATGTCTTACTACTGACATAAGGGGCAGAATTAAGGTCTAAGAACCACAGTTGGTTCCTGGAGTGTTTTCCACCGGCTGAACCAAGCCAACCGTGTGCGGATGGGGCATCCCTGTGTCACAGGGAAAGGCTCAGCAAGAACGGGCTGCTCCCATGGGAGAGAAGGTAACACCATCCTTAGCTCTCTAGTTAATCCTAGTACTGAATTATTAGTCCCTACACAAAGGTGAAGTGGTAATGTACTCTCAAATTTCCTTTCTCACTTTTAAATAAGTTGTATTTGTTAGAAGAACCAGGCGGAAAATGTTTGTCCCTGAACCTATAGGAGAAAGAAGCCGGTGGAAGGATTTTAAATAGCATTTGAGGATTTATCCTGGCCATAGGCTGAAATGTTGGCCTTACAAAGACTAACCTCATACAAGCTGATGATACAAAAACAAAAAAAAAAAAAAAAGTTTCAGAGTCCAGAGGTCACCATTCTGCTTAGCTGGAAGGATTTCAGTGGCTTTACATGCAGCAAGAGTGGAGTAGCAGTGGAGTATGAAGCTCTCCAGAGGGGACTTGCAGCATTACAATGAAGAGAATACCTGTTTAGAAAGGTATTGCAGTTTGAGCAGTGATAAATATCAAAAGAAACAGCCTAAAAATAGAATTGAAAGAAGTGAGGGGCATTTGACTCTGGTATTTGACAGTCCCCTGAGCCACCAGTGCCTGTGCAGAGCTGCAGCAGCTTCTGCCGGGGCTGGGGGTCAGGCTGGAGGAAACTCAGGACAAGGCTGAACCCTGGGGCAAAACACAAATGCCCATGCATCATTGTAAGCATATAGATAGCCCTACTAAAGAAATAACAGAACCCTTGTAGGCTTGATTCAATGGCACCGCTTATATATTGAAACTACTCATGTGCTTAAATGGCTTCCCTGGACGGAGGTCTGAACCTGACAGGTCATGAGGGAGTAAAATCTGTTACTGCCTCTTGACAGTTTTGTGATCCGTAAGAACAAAGCCTAACACGTTCGGAGAAGTTTGCAGCGGACAGGGACCCTTCTCAGGAAGTTACAAACACATTTAGTCACCTTCACAGAATCACAGAAGGGTTGAGTTTGGAAGGGAGCTCTGGAGGTCACCTGGTCCAACCAAGCTGCTCAAGCAGGGCCACCTTATGGGAAACCACATCACACTATCAAAAACCCGAGCAGGAAGGTCTTTTGGGGCAGTTCCCTTAGGTCACAGCAGAAAGGCGTTTATGGGGCCGTGCACGAAAAGCTGCTTTATGTCCGTTTTCATTTTTCTGGGTGTAGAAAAGGTTTGCTGATTCAGCATTTCCCCCAAACACTAAATTAAATTAAAAGAATAAAAGCAGCAACAAATAATTAAATGCCAGTATTTATTCCCTAAATTTGTATTGTCCGTAACAAGAAGAATCATCCTTTTAGTTTCTATACAGTTTTCTTAAACTTTTTATAAAGCAATCTGGGCATACTCATCTATCATCAGGCTCATTCCCTTGTGCATGTTATTGCTAGTTTATTTTCCGTCTCGCAAATGTTCAGAAATGTCGGGTTTCAATAAAATCTTCTTAACTGGAAATTGGAATTCAGTTATGGCAATACACTCCTAAGTCAAAAATTGAACCAAACAATTTTCACTGCACTATCTCTCTGCTCAGTCACAGTCTTACAATTTTGGATTTTAGCACCAAAAAAAAAAAAAAAAGACAAAAAAACCCAGCTCTGAATAAGAGACCTTTACCTGCTGTTACAAATTATGTGAAATATTTAACTACAAAATTGCTTTTGTCCCCTTCTCCTAGTACAATATTGTTTGAGATTCAGTTACCTGAATATCTGGTATGTCCATATTTTCTGTTTGACATTTTTCTCTATGAATACTGGATAGGGTTTTCTTATTATAATGGTTTGAACTTTAGAGAAACAGTGATATATAAACAAATCTTCTGATTATTTTTCACAATTTCCAGCAGCATGAGAATTGAAATGTAAATGAGCAGCTCTCCCAGCTGAAAGAAGAGAATATTTACCACTGTGCCTTTTAGAACAGACCTGTGGGAACTTCCCTGGAGGAATTAAAAAAGACAGTTCACATATATTAAAGCAGAACAAATGAGAGAGACAAGAAAGACAAGGTTCAGGAGATAAGAATAACAATCCTGCTAACCGTAGGTGATTTGCATTTAAATATCAGAAGCTAGAGTGAGAAAATAAGAAAAAAATTACTTGCTTTTTTTCCCCATGGTTAGTGTCAAACAATGTAAAAATATATGATGAGATGGATTCTTAAATCGTATGTACACAGGAGAAAATGCAGCAGTACAAATAAGTGTTTGAAAATTCCTTTGACTACTATTGGATCATGCACTTTGACACACATGTTGTAAACACCCCTCTGGTCAAAACTCTGTTTATCAGAATTTATTCCATAAATCTTATTCCAAATAAACTGTAGGAAGAAATAGTGGATTAATGAACACAGACACACACACACAAAAAGAAAAGGTTGTTAATGCAAGGTTGAATCCCATGATGCATTGTACAAATTATATGTGTGTGAAAAATTAGAAGAATTTGCATAGTATCTTATTGGGCCTCTGTAAGTTACTAGGTAAAGTATGTACACGCAGCTTTTTGAATGTACATTCCCAATGGAATGTGATTTCCCAGCCTGACATTCTAACTTGCAGTATTTATCCTACTATCTTTGCATTATTCATCCTTACATCCGTACAAAACACATCGCTTTCGGTCTATGCACTGAAGTTAATTGGGTCAGGCTTTTCCACAGGCCGTTTGCTCCTCAAGCACAAGTTATGCGTAGAACCATTTTGCCACTCTCTTACAGCCTGATGCTTCACATGGTATAATCAGTTTATCTGTGGAAGTATCTATTTACCATGCTTAATCAATCAAATTAAGATACTTTCATGACTCCTTTTCTCGCAGTGGAATTGTGTTGATCGTTTTGATCTCATAACAGCAACTAAGCAAGCAGCTGCTCTAGTGCTGTTTTGGCTTAAAAAAAATGAAATGCAGCTTTCTAATTCTGACCTTGGGTAAGAATTAATCTCAATGTATAGTAAAGTCTTTTACTGGACACCTTAAAATTTCACAGATTATTTTTTGACCTTTAAACAATTTTGTGGGTAAGTTTTCTATCCATGAGACTGGAAATCATGCTGGTTTGGTTCCTGCCCTCCCTTCTGGTTTGCTGACCTGAGGGAGTCACTCAGGCCCTAAATTGCATGTCTTGGTATGATTTGAATGTTGTTCCGCCACAGAGTAAATCCTATTGACTCTGAAAGAGCTACAGCTGGGGAAAAATAAACCCCTACAGAGACTATGCATGCAGATAATTCAGATGATTGAAATATAAATGCTAGTATCTAACTTTGTTCAATTTCAACATTTTCTGACTATCTACAAAGCAAATGCAGTAACAGATTTGGTATGAAAATTAAACTTTTATTGTTTAGTGGATTCCTCGAAAACATTACTTGGTGGGTTTTTTTATTAAAAAAAAAGTGGGAGGTCTTTGCATCTGAAATTTCTCTCTTATTTAATTCCATTTTCAACTATTCTTATATATGTTCATATATTCTCATAAATAGGAATTCTCACAATAATATAATTCTCATAATAGGAAATTTCAGATATTTCAGATGATCTTCAAACGAGGCTGAGATGGGTTGCCCAGCTCATTGGTGTAAAATAGAAATCTCATTCTCTCTGTGGCTTCACCTAAACTTGGATGAAGAGTCATAGTATGAATCTGGAAGCGTAACCTGTGCAGCTGAGGCAAGCACCTCACTGTTCTCTCCATGTTGTTCTGGCTACAGATTGAAACCTTTCCTGGCATATGTTAGAAAAAACAGGCAGTTTACTTTAAAGAACATCATGAAAAATGAACTCTGGGATTGCTGGCTGTGCCTTTCCCTCTTTATTCTCACCTATAACAAAGATTTCCCTCTGTCATGAATATCCTTTATTTGCCTAGTAGAGAGGTCAGGGATCTAGGCAACAGAATTCAGCACGCATGGGATTAGGTGTATCTTTTTTATTGTGACGAACATCAAGATTTATTGTTGGTCTAGGAGAATATTGACCTTGGCATCTCCTCAGTTAATATTTAAATCTTGGGTCAATAGATCTGGATATTCACTTATTCAGAAGTCAATATCAACTTAGTTGTTATTGGCAGGACATACCGTAAAAATCTTTAGAGGCTGATAATTGACTATTTTTTACTAAATGCTATGAAGAATGTGTGTAGTAGTATATAGTCAGAGTGAAGACCTGATGCACTGATGACAAAAATTATCTCATGGTCATAAAATTTTTGTATATGGATACCCTAGTTGCTTTTGAGTAGAAAAAAATGCCAAAAAATGGACACCAATCTGCAGTACATGCTGGGGGTTTGGTTCTTTCCTTTCTTCTATTTGTTTAGATCAGTAGTAGCAGAAATTATTTCAGTGAATTAGGAACAAAAACAAATTTCTAATTCCCGTTAAAAATTATTACATGGTAATTAAATGAGCACATAGCCAATACTTCAAGGGAGGACAAGTACTTCTTTTGTCTGTCTGCCTGGAAATCTGTTAAGCATAAGCACATTCTGAAATTGTTTTGGTTTTGTTTTTAATCTTTGTGTATTCATCACATACCAAGCACACTAAGGGCATTGATCCACATCTGTAGATAACACAGTAAGGCGTTTGCTAATAACAACACTTTCTTCTCCTTCTGGTGTCGCTTGATCCTAACCACAGGGAAAGAAGTGGGTCTGAGCTGCCAGCTCTCACTCTTCCCATACTCGTAACCAGGAACTGCGATCTCCTGGCTGATGAAGTGCACTTCAGCTGTACTGAATTTATATGAGCCAGCTACAGCACATTGCCTGCCCAGCTACGGTCAGAAGTGGAGGACAACTGGACCGCAGTACAGAGGTGATTTTTAACACCCACCATTTAATTCGCTCCTTCAAATCCAGTATTGCATTTCCTTCCTCCTCTTTGACACCAAGGCTCTCCATGGGAATGACATAGACACCTTCATGAATAATGACTTGAATAAAAGGGATGTATTATATACTTTCTAATTTCTGCTCATCGATAGAAATTAATTTAAAGTTCTGCTTCTTTGGAATGCCTTTCAGTTAGGGTGCTTTTAACATGCTGTAAACGTAGCCATGCCTACCATGAGATTGGTGGAGGTTTGGGTACACCACTACGACCAGCAAGACCCCAGTAAGGTCTGCTTGGTTCTTCTGGAGGGCCTCTCTGTGCAGCTGTGGCAGACTCGTCCCTAACGAACGACAGAACCCTGCAATCTCATTGGGATTAACAGGAACATCATTTGCCCTGCTCAGAAACAGAGAAGGGTGGCAATGACTGCGTCTGTTTTCATTTGCGCATTGATATGTGTCCTACTGTTTGGCACGTTTTCTTTTAACATCTTGCGTAGTCCTATGATGGATAGGGAATGGAGAAGGAAGAACCTTTCTGGGACTAGAATGGTTGCCTGTGTGATGGTCAGATACCTGATATATTACCATATATCAGTAACTCCCACACAGTAGATAAACATCAGTGCTCAGGATGAAGATACAAACAGTTAAACAGGTGGCAACAGGCTGATTCAAGAAGAAACAAAAATTTTGTTATATATAGATAAGCTAATATATATATTAAGGCACATAAACATTGCTTTTATAAATAGAAATCAATTCGTCTTCTGAGGTGCCTAGTTTTATTAATTAGTATGATGCATGTATGAGTATGCATGCATGTAAATTACTTTTGAGATTATAAGACATTTCTGAATTTAAACTGTCTGATGTCAAACATATAACAATACTGGCTAAGTCAAGCTCTGACAGCACTGTGACCCTAATGATGTGGCTAATGCTGAAGTGATGTTAAATATGAGGTCTAAAAAATAAATAGGGTATTTCAAGGATCGTGCCAAAATACACAAGCAGTTAGAGTTCACAACTGAAAATGTACATAGCATGGTTGTGGAGATAAAGGAACGTGACTGAGAGACAGGTTTTCCTGCAGTTCTTTTTTTCAGAGATAAATTCTCTGATATCTATTGTTCCTATCCAGACAATAGGGCTTTGAGTATAAAGGAAATAATCTTTGTAATGGGTTTTTCTCCTTTAGGCCTTAGTTTTAATGATATTTAGTCTGCTTAAATCTTGCCTAAATTTAGATTAAGGACATGGGAAATCCCTCGAAGAGTCAACAGCAACCTAGTCTGTCTGTTCTCCAAGAATATTCCCGCTGTAGGTGCTTATGATCATAACATGCCCTTCTGTTTAGGCTAAATGTTCCCTGGATGCCTAAGTGTAGTTGTTCAGCTGCATGGAGTAATAGCAGATCACCTCCCATATCCTGCCTGAGTGTACTTTGTAGCCAGATGGGCACCCAAAATTCCCACAGAAAGTGCCAGCGTTAAAATGGTCAGCACTGCAACCAGTAATGATGCCCCCCACTACCCTGCCTTTTTAGTTTTTTGAAAAGCAGTTTAATAATTAAGAGCTGTCCACCAAGAAGTTGGGTTCTGTTCCTGTGCTTCAGGGAGCTTTGAACTTACATTACAGGTTATTTCATGTTTCATTTCTGTTGCGCAAAAATACAGTATTATAATAACCCCGACAGCTTTCTGTGACTGTTTGCTGGGATGAACTTAATTAAAGAATGGGATTTACTAGGCTTATCATTAATAGTCAACGGGAGTAAAAGGCTTATGCAGCATGATAAAGGAAAAACGAGGCGACTGCTTTGAAGAATAGGGAGGACAAACTTCCTTCATCAGCCTCTAAACAGTTCAGCAAATGTACTATGTGAGGACCCAGCAGGCATTTTAACACAAGGTAGAACATTAAGCAATGGCTGAAATGGCATCAGTCAGCTGATGGGGGGGAAAAAAAAAAAAAAATGGCACTGAATATGTTATAGTTACCAGATGTGGGTGCACTTCATGAAATTGTCCTTGCACATCTGAAGCCATGTTTCCAGTGCCTGATGCATAACAGCTGGGGTCGCAATGCTCCTGCTCTCCTCCCTCTCGTTGCGCTCACCTGCTCGGTGATGGCGGTGAGCAGAAACCCTTCGGTCCCTGGCTGGCACAGTGTTCCTGCAGACGGATGCAATCACATCTGCTCATTTCAGACAGGATTCCTAACAACGCTACGACTGTATTTGTTTAAATCTGACATTCTAATTTTATGGGAGGAAAGTGTCCTTGCACTCCCACTGGTGTGTCCAGGGCATTTCTTCAGCTGGCTGAGGTGGGAACGGCATGTCCTGCTGGTGCTGACACTAGAGCAGGTCTGTCTGCAGCACTGGGGAAGCTCACAGGTACCTGGGAGCTGAGCAACTCACACTGCACTGCGTCTGCCTCCAGCTCTCATTTATGGTACAAGACTTCCATTATACTTCTGGGGCTGAAGTCAGATTTTGTTATATAAACAGAATTCCTGTTTTCAGCAAATCTATTCAAACAGGAAGAGCAGGTACCTGGTTGCCTGGCCTCCTTCTAGACTTTTAAGTCCTGCTTTTTTGGCTGGCTGTGGTTTGGCTTTAACAGGAGGGGGACAAAGCAAGCTGATGCAAGAGACCACCTGTGCTTCTGGAAGAATATTAAGTGCTGTGGATTCAGGATTTTCACTTCTTGGGTCACTGCTTTAATTACTAGACTAAAATGCAAAAGACACAGAGCAGCAGTCCTGGTCCATTAAGTTCTCATCCTCAGAAGAGGACTGATTAGTCTGGATGAACAACCTTGACATTTCTTATCCATTTCTTGTACTTTGCATGGCACTTTAGGCCAAATGACTTGCCCTCTGCAGGTTTTCAGCAGCAGAAATCTGAGGCAGATATTTTAGGCACTATGGGCTGCCCCCAGGGCCAGGTATTTACCATTTTGGTGAGATAATACTTATGTTAGCAACTTCTGTGGGCGAGAGGGATTCTGTGTGGAAGGGATGTGATCAGCAAGCTCATACATATGTGTGCATCCCAGAAAGAAAAGCCTTAACCAGATTTTACCGAGGACATTCCCTTACAGGACACTGATGATGCAATGGTCATGCAGCCACCAAGTTGTATCTTGGCATTTCTCTCCTAACAGCACAGAAAGCAGACAGGACTTGGGAAACAGTATCTCCCAATCCTCAAAATCACCTCCTCTGCCAAAGGAGGTTGCTGGGAGCACTCCTGTAGGAGTGGTCGGGTACTGCTGGGATGTTTCTGTTACAAACGCCGGTGCCAATATTTTGCTCTGGTTTGCATATAGCTCTCACCACTTTACTACTAGAGCCTTTTGAAAGTGTCGTAACCAACATGATTATCTACCCTCACGTTCAGTTCTTTTCTTTCCCCAAGGAGAAACTTCGCACGTGTCTTTGAAGATTATTTAATAAATGATATGCATGCTGTGCAATCTGTTCTTGGAAACAGTGCTGAAGGTGTGTTTAGAATGAGAAAAAAAAAAAAAGAGTGGGGTTTTTGATAGTGCCTTTGAATAGTTGCGCTGTGATCTGAGCTTGCCTCTGGAGGTCCTGCCTTCCCAAGCAGCAGCTTGGGCAGCTCCAGTCAGTGTCCCCAGCAGCAGGGCCACATGGTGTAGTCCCTCTCAAAGCTTGGGGCTAGGGAGTGCTTTGAATGCAAGGCTAATTTTGCCATGTTGAGTACATTAGGGTTAGTTTCAACAGGAGCAAAAACCTTTGAAGCTATTCCTAAACGAGATTGTCACTCTAGTTTTGGGTTTTGAAGATGCCTGAATTCTGGAAACAGCCTTTCACAGCATGGTCTGTCAGGAATAATAATGCTTGGTGGAAGCTGAACTTCCCAAGGAGCAAAATGTTGAAAAGGCAGGTTTAACAACAGAGGCAGTGTTGAAATAACACATTGTTTCAACACCTTTTCTGTCACCATCCTGAGTACCTGGCATGCGAAGATAACAGCTGTTTCTGAGACATTTGTGAAGATCTTTGGTTGTAGTCCTGCCTTATGGAGGAGTGAAAAGAGTGTGATAGTGGCAGTTTTTAAATTTGTAGTGAAATCTGTTCTTGTGAAAAGCACCTGATCAGCAGAACAGGAGATGCATGCCTCTTTTGGGAAGATGGTATGGTTTTGTTGCTGAGGCAACAGTGGTACATGGGAAATGTAGATTCAACTTTTGACTCCAGCACAGATTTTCTGTGTATCCTTAGGATCAGTTAGGCATTTACTCAGTAAAGCTGCTTGATTTTCTGATGGTGTGACTGATAGTATGTGTTTAAAGGCATGGTCAAACGAGGACCTTTTTTTCTGTCCACGTGCTTTATCTGTTTTATTTGTAAGCCATATAAGCTTCTTAGGACCAGAACTGCCTCTCACTGTGTGCTTGTTCAAATGCCTAAAACAAAACAGGTCCATGGTCAGGTCCTGGGGTGCTGTCGTAACACACAAATTAACAGAAGTGCTAAAAACACATAAAGCTCATTCAAGTAAATGGAAAAACTGGTTTGATCTTTTAGGTGTTCGGTTTTTTCATTTAAGAAGCTAAATCCCATGATGATAACTCCACTGAATATAAGTTCGAACCAAATTTAATGCCTAGATTGTCGGCAGATCCATTGGATCAGGCCCTCCTGCTGCCAGGGCTTTGCCTGTCATGGCTTGGAGCAGTCATGTGCTTGAGGGGGTTGGAAATTTTGTTTCCATGGTTATGCAGCTCCCGACTTGCTTTTAATAACGCAGACAAGAGATTTGTTAATGTTCACTTCTGGTAATGGGAAGTTAGAGAAAAAAATAACTCACATGGGATTTGGATTTTGTTCTGTACTGTGCAAAGAAGAAACATCAGGTGAATCAGGTGAAAAAATAGCAACAATTCATCCACGCAAGCTAGGAGTTACTCAAAACGAACAAAATGTGGCTCTTATGCCATTGCTTGTGAACAGCTCAAAAGTCAAAGCACAATGCAACGGCTAGTGTTGTAAATGAAGTTATGCCAGTCTAGAGCATTTACTTCTGGTGGCAAATTTGTGAAGAAATCATGATATAGAAAATGTTACTATTGCAGTCAGTGGCCCATACTTTGTCTGTGATTGCATCGCATTCCAGGGATCCTCATAAAAATAGACACTGTACCTATGAATAATATGTTCAGGGTGGCTTTTATTCATCTTTTGCATGAGGGTGGGTCAAGATCCTTATTTTCTGTGGTCGATTGAACAGTAATTGATGTTAATGATCAGAACATGAAGTTACCAATGTGGCTCTCAGGGCTTTTAAAAGTAGTGCTGCAAAGTAAGTGATTCAATGTTAATATCAATTATCTTTTCTGTGCTAAAAGGGCAGCTACAAAGGAAATAAACTGGCCTTGTGCATACACTGAGGTTTGCAATTTGTCAAGGAAAGCTGTATTTTCAATATCTGAAAATCTATTTTAAAATAAGGGATAAAACCAAATTCATACAAAAAAGTTAGCAACATTTATGATTCCAAATCAGAAATATTCTTGAATAAGAAGCCTTAAAAAGCATGAAAATACATTCTGAAAAAGTAAAATTGAAAAAATGGATGCAGTACCTGTCATAGTTCATGACAGCTGATGGAAAAAATGGAATTGGGAAGATCTGGTTTGTACTATCAATGTCAATACATTCCTTGAAGATCTTCAGGATGTCACTTAGGTGAAAACGTTCACACTTTTCACCTTGATTTCTCAGAGGAATTGAAAAAAGTATAACTTAAGCTAGGGTTGTTCAGCAACCTTGAGAATCAAACCTCACCTTTACATGGAGTTAGAAATCATATTTGAAAATTATATTTCATGCATCTGATCTTAGACAGACACATTTGATCTTATTAATTATACGACTGAAATTTCTCCAATAATGGTAAGCAGTGATGGGCAATAATGGGTCATTTTCAAGTGTAACACATTTTTTTCTGCAGTGCACTGCAGTGTTTGTATACAAGGAGGAACATAAGTGCAAAATAGTATTTGATATCATAATCGTTTCAAATTACTTTATCATAACATTAAGAGAACTCAGGAAATGCAGATACAGCTACTCTTTTAGGATTTGATTTGATTAGACGCTCGAAGAAGAGCCTAATTTATAGCTTATCATTAAAATTAGTGGGTTTAAGTATTAGTGACCACCCATAGCAATTACAGGAGTGATGTGAATACTTGAATGTGGGTTTTGGCTTGTGAGGAATGTATCATATTAAACCCATGTTTTAGTAGTAATATAAAACGACCATTATCACAGCCTGGTTTAAAAGCTGCTGAAACTGTTTCAAGCAGAAATGGAAATATTTTCATTATGCTGAGCAGATTAAAGGAGGTAGATCCTCAAATGCTAATTCATATATTGCTACTTGTGGCTCATAATCTTATAATAAAACTTTTAAAAGTAAGATTGTCCTGTCACTGAAAGACAAACTGCAATTAACAGTGTTCACGTGTGATAGTTAAAAATGTTTATGGAATTTCCTAGAATGATTACTGTATAGTAGCCTTCAGTGCAAAAAGGAAATCAGTACTCTTATTTGTGTCGTACGGAGACATTACACATCATGTGTAAATATCTCATTTATCCTTTTAATAACTGCTACTTCCAGACCTATATGCCATCTGACTGGGTACCAAATTTAAATGCAGTGTCTCAGGGTAGGACCTGTACTGCTTTTCTGTGATCCAGGGATGCCAAATCAATAACTGTGTACTTAAAACAGTCCTATTTGAATCAATACCTCAGCTGTGCAATGGTAAAACCTTAAATATACTACAACGTTATTTCTCCGAATGGTAAAATTCTGCTTGAAAGGAATTTTGAATTTGTAAAGTCCTTGTTTCTGATTGTGTTTGCTGGTTTTATGATTGCTAACATGATCATCTATAATGAAGAAATGGTTACTTGCCATGTTACACGACAAGGCTGCTACCAAATGTCATGACATCTTCTGAAGATAGGATGAGTCAAGAGTTAATGAAAGGAAGAAGGGCATCTGCAGTTTCAGATAGATAAATAGATACATGCAGGAAAGTAATTGCTTTTGAGTCCAGCCACTAATGTCCATTCCTTCTAGAAGAAAATAATCTGAGAGTAGATGCATAGCTAGATTGTACATTTGGAGATTTGAGATTTATTCCAATCTGAGACCCTGAAAGAAGGATTACCGTAAAAAGTGAAGGTGAGGTTGAAGACAAGCAGGCACATGGGAGCTGCAGAGAAGGGTTCTGCAGAGGAGGTGCTTGAGCTGGCATGTGGGTCCCCCATCAAGCCTTACTAATGTGCTCATGCTGAATGGAATTCATTGATGTGACAGATTTGATCCTGGAAGGACTCTTCCCTTTCCTTCTCTCTGGAAGTCAAGTTAGGGTTGGTAAATCTCACAAATAAAATGGTATAATCTGTTACAGTTTCAACAAGTAGAGCAGAATGTGTTCCCCACCTCAGACTACTTGCAGTCTTGAATTCTAGAGCTTGCAGATGTGAGTCCTCCCAGGGTTTGGGTGGAACTGGAACCTATCCAGTCATAAAACTACATAACTGAAAAATACTCTTTATTTCTCCTGGGTTATCATCTAGTTGCAAGGCTCAGTGCAACACATGAATGTTTTACCAGGGACAAGGTTGCAGAAGGAACACATGGCTGTGGTGGGGGAATGAGTGGGACTGCCCTGTTCAGAAGAGCAAAGCATGGGAACCCACTTCCACGCTTTGCGCTTTAAGAGAAGGTGGGAATGGCTGTACCAGCTCAGATCTAGGTGACACATGGCCCAGTGCAGTATTTGCAGTGGCAGACAATTCTTAATTTTTTGGAAACAACATCAGATCTAGGACAGCGTGCACTGTCTCACATCTAGCGATTTTTGATTCAGGTATTTCATCAGCTCCACAGTGGAGGGGGGCTGCTGGCTCGTGTCTGTTAGTACCAAGTAGGCAGTAGCTCTGGTTGGAGATGAGTTAGCTATCCAAGTAAGGAGCTTGTAAAGTGCTCTGGGTCAGGTGGGATTTATGAGATATCCCTGTCTCCTGTAAGTCCTATTACATTGAGGTGGCTCTTTGCTGACACAATTCTTGTTATTGGCACCACTTTGAATTTCTCTGAGAATAAGGAGCCAAATAACATAAACTTTAGGACATTACAGTGCTCAGTGCTACAGTGACTATTTTATTTTTCCTTGGTACAAGCTGTACTCCTAATGAAACTTCTTAAACCTGATAATAAATATCCTGTTTCATGACATAGGCATTAATTATTTCTTCAAATGAACAGGTTTTGAAGTCCAAGTACTGAGATCTAGTTCTGAATCAAAGGTAACATTGGTCTTTTCGAAGGGGACCAGAAGTAGATTAATGAGTGACAAGGACATAATTTACTAAAGGAGAAGTACTGTTTGAGCTGCTCTGAGAGGAGAAACATTCTCTAAAGCCAAATTCACCCAAGTCTTTAAGGACTGATCAACACTGAAGAATTGTGTTCAATGAGACATTTTACATGCTTAAACTGATATTTTTTTAATTACCTAGTTGAGCTGGAGTCAAGAATACTTTGCAATCAATAGCATAATGAAGAGTTTAAGAGAAGCATAAGAAATATTTTCTACAACTCAAGGAGGATCTTGAACAGATGCAGAAGTTAATGTAAAGTCCTGAAATCCAAAGAGAAGATGGTGCAAATTACACTCTGGAAGAAATTATATGAACTTGACACAGACATTTATTTATTTTTAATTGAGACAAATTTATGCGTATTTCAGAACCAATAAACATCAATTCGTAAAAGAACGATTTACTCATCTCAGTCACAATAGATTTAATCAAGCTGTTCAGAGAGATTATGCAGTTCATAAAACTCCCTTCTTTCTCTCCTGAAAAAGGTGATTCTGTGATGTTTACCAAAGAGAAGGTATTGAAAAATGTCAAGAATATGTCATGTAGAAATATAATTTAAAAATATAATACACAATTTCAAAATAATTTTTTATCTTAAAAAATTCCAAAAGCAATTTCTCTAAATAATTGGAAAAATAAGGAAAAATTCTATAATTTAGTTAGCCTTTATTTTTTAAAAAGATGGAAATCTGAAGTTCATTAAAAATGACAATTTTTTCTGGTAATGTTTTCCTGTTGAAAATGCTTGTCCTATGGCAAGGTATTATTCAATATCAAAGTGATCTAAGCCTCCTCCCCCTCCCAGATATGTAAAACCATTAATGACCCTTATATCTCTGTATCATGTCCCTATCTCAGTTGTGCCATATGATTTCTCTCATGGCACAGTCACCTCCGCTCATTCTGAGAGACCACAACTATCCATCGACCCTTTGGTGTTTCACCAGTAACACTGTCAAACTTAGAGCTGTCTTTGATACAAAACAAATCTGGATAGAAATTTTGAATTAGTCATTTTCAGCTGTTTAACTGCTTAATACATGCATATCGATTTGAAAGCTCCCTGTGTAGGTTTATAGGCGCCTCTAATATTTGCACCTCCAGGTTTGATATTTGTCACTTGTGGCTGTTTTACACATGCAAAATCCAACTGAATGATTTTGGTTTACATTATGGTTAGCCTCTCATTTAAAAACAAAATAGATACAAACATATTCTTTCACAAATAATGTAACTAAATTACATACATCTTATCTCCAGCCTGTTGCTGCAGCACTTGGGGTCTGTTAAGCATTCTCCGCTCTTTTCTGAAGCCAGAGCAGCACCTTTGGCTGCGGTTCCATTGGGAACAGAGTTGATTTAAGCAGTGCCCATCCCTGCTTGCTCTATTCCTGTACCACCCTTTGTTATAGCAACATAACTTCTGTGGAGCGAGTGGTGGGCCAGATAACGAGCTGATAACCAGGCACAAAAAAGCGGTTTTGGTTGGACGATTGCTGGGTTTTCTTTCGGAGTTATTTTGACCGTGGCTCCATTCCCTCACCAGGGTCACTGCCCTGCTCACAGAGGAGTTGCTGTTCACAAATGCAAAGTGCAGCTGAGGAGGAGGTGGTGTTACACTCAAAATTTTGTTTATGGGCAAAGAGGAAGCACACTGCATATATGTACAGCCAAGAATTTATTGATAGTATAGTGGAAATCTTAACAGTCTAATTCAAGTATCACTATTACCCTGGATCTATTTGTTACATTAAAAAGAGAGTAATAATGTATAGAGTACTTCTATACAGAAAAAGTCTCAATAATAGTAATAACTCAATTAAAATGTTAACACACTGTTCTAAGTTTTCTATGCTTTCCTTGTGGAATGCTCGCCCTTGCATTTCTCCTCTCAATTTACAGTCAGCAGCTTTGTGCTGATGGAGAGGATAAGACCATAAGCCATCAGTCTCCAGACTCCTTCGCTGGGTAGAATCCAATGTCGATATTGCTGGTTTCTTCCTCCTTACTTTACCCATTTTTATACATTTACTAACAGACATTTGCACCTTACCCTTTGTTCTTTTTTCTATAGCTCCAATTTGCAACCAAACTTACTATCCACAATGCTCTTTATGTTAGATACTACTGTTTTCTTCTCTTGTTTACTATTAAAACCAGCTTTGTCCAGCTCTGGGTCTGCATTGCTTTGCCTGCCGGTGAGTGGTTTACAGGCGTGGGTGCCCCAGTGCCAGCCTGTGCCCGATCCGGTATGATGTAAGAAGCTGCTGGGTTAGGGGCTGTTGAAGCCCGCTCTGTGCAGGAGAAAATTTCCATGGCAGTTTTGTTTTAAATCTGAGACTACCTGTTATGAAATAGCCTGTTTTTAAATCTACCTGCTAGAAAACCTGGTAGATGCTCTGTAGTAATGTGGGTGCTAGGGATTCTGCATCAGCTCATGCAGACTGTATGTGTCCTTATTTCTTAGTAGAAAAGCATTTAATACACATGCAAAAGGTGTGAATTCGTTGGCCAGGCAGCTTGAACAGCTTCCTTCAAAGCTCTCTCCCGCTGAGATGCATGTTCCCATTCACTCCTGTGACAGCATCAGCAGTCAACCAGCCAAAACAAGCAGGGACCTAATCCAGCTGATCCCACCAAGGTGAAGGACTCAACTGAATGGAGTCCCTGACCTTACTTCCAGCTCAGATACAAAAGCTTGGGTGATCGCAGATACAGCCTTTCAGTATCTGAAGGGAGCCTACAGGAGAGCTGGAAAGGGACTCTTTGTCAGGAAGTCTAGTGATAGGACAAGGGGTAATGGGTAATGGTTTTAAATTGGAAGAGGGGAGATTTAGATTAGATATTAGGAAGAAGTTCTTTACTGTGAGGGTGGTGAGGCACTGGAACAGGTTACCCAGGGAAGTTGTGGAGGCCCCATCCCTGGAAGTGTTTAAGGCCAGGCTGGATGGGGCTTTGAGCAACCTGCTGTAGTCAGAGGTGTCCCTGCCCATGGCAGGGGGGTTGGAACTTGATGATCTTTAAGGTCCCTTCCAACTCTAACCATTCTATGATTCTATGATTCTAATTCACCAGGGTCAAAGGCATTGATGGGACTGCTTCTTCTGACAGGTTCTTAAACTGCAGTGACGCTCCTCCTAAAGCTGAACAAGAAGCTATTGAGAAGGACTTTTTGGCTACCGTACTGTCTACCTGCAAGCTTATGAGCATTTTTAGCTCAATTTCTTTACTCTGTATGTGTTGTGCAGATATAAAGAATACACAGCTATGTCTCCTTTGCAGTCTCCTCTTTCTTTCAGGACATGACATATTAAGCATGGCTTGAGGCCTGTTAGCAGCAAATCAAAATATAGTAGCTAGATGAGGGAATAAATGATCTTGTCTAAAAATAGCATGTCAGTTCAAAAGTACTAAAAAAAAAAGTTGCATGAACTTTGCATTAACTAGGGCTTCTCCATAGCGCAAATCAAAGAGAAATGCAGTATGAAATATGGGCAATAAAAAATGCCCTGGGCTGTGTGCTAAAATAAATTATTTTTATTAAGATATAACTGGATATGGATGGTGTTTTGAACCACAGTGCAAGTGCTACAGGAACATTGCTCAAAACTTGTGCTGCCTTATTGAGAATCAAATATTCTTTAAATGGTTCTGGTGGTCTAAGCAAAGGACTAACGTGTGAGGAAGGCACGTCTTCAAGCAAGGTGATTCTGACTCAGCAGCTCACTGAGTCTCAAACACTAAGAAAAACACAGTCCTGCTCTCCCTCTGTGATGACTGCTGGGTGTAATGTACAGAGTATGGGAGAGGCTGAACTTCAAACAGAAGAATGCCGTTAAGACTGTCTGTTATTTCCTTTAGAGACTGGAAATGTGAAGTATAGCTATTAGCAAATGTAATGCAGGGTTACGGTTTGCATTAAAATTGTTCTGTGGTAAAAGCACTTGAGTTCTCACTCTTTGATTAACAAGCCCAAGGAGCACATTTCAAATATACTGCATTAGAGGAATCTACTGTCTTAACAACCCTGGCAACGAAGGGTCAATGTGCCAGTATTGTCCAGTAATCTGCTTTAGGAGATAGTTACATGAGATGCAGCTTTTGGTGGTGAAATTGGCTTTGAAATTTTCTGCTCCCCTCTGTCTAAGCCAGATTTGACTATTTATCATGCTGTCCTGGCACAATCAGCTGTGTTTTCTGTTGTCCCAGTTTAACCATTTGTGGCAGTGTGCTGTACACAGGTGCATGGACACTGGGATTGAAAAACCCCCAACAAACCTTTCATTCCTGGAGTGCTGTCTTTTACCGGATCCCTTTCATGTGCTCAGGCTGTGAGCAGCTGCCCGAGAACAGTTGTGCTACAGTGCTCTGAAAAATGAGTAACCAGTTGCAGGATTTCAATCATATTCAGCAAATACTTCCTCCTTTCCTTTTAATTATTTCAGAAATAATGTATTTTGCTTTAGGAAGGGTTTGTGTATGCTTATTTTACCAGTAAATTTCATGTGGTAAAAGAATTTTTAATATAATCAAAAGCAACAATGAAATCAAGCCAGTGGCAAAGTACTTGTGGATAAAATAAGCTCAGGCTTCCCCCCAGAATGGATGTTAGCTCTGTGTTATTATTATCATCATCACCATCATCCATTCTAAACTCTTGAATAATACATGCCATAAAGCTTTCCTGAATAAATTTTCTTGAATTAAATATTCCTTTTATAAAAGAAAGAAAAAAAGCAAAGAAAACCCAACAACATAACAATATACCTAACAAAAATCTTGTTAGGTTATCTCAGCAGTTAATTATCCCTCTTAAAATTCTCACCTTCTTTTATTTCTGAATCTGAACTTTCCTTGCTTCAATTTGCAGTCACTGGATCTTCTTTTATCTTTATCTACAAGGTTGATGAGCTAGCTACAATCAAATTGTTACCCAAATTAGAATTTACAACCCATAATCAAATCACCATTTTTTTAAAACTAAATGGATTCAGACCTTTGAAGATTTCATTGCAGGAAATGTTTTCCAATCCTTCAATCATCTTGAACCCTCTCCATTATTGAGTTCTTCTTGAATCCTATATGGCAGGAATACACATAGTATTCTAGTAACAGCGGTACTGCTGCTAACCTGCTGATATGATATCGCTACACAAATCCAGTATTTTCTCCTAGTACATCAGAGGGTTCACATCAGTCCTTTCACCCAATGTACCCTTGAAGGCAATCAGAGAGCTGATTAATAATGATTGCTCCTGTCTAACTTGCTGTTACTTTTAGGGCCAGGAAGATGCAATATTTTCTGCCCCTGCAACTTGCTCTCTGCCTTCTCTGAGAGCACAACAGCATCCCATGAACTAGGTCCAAACTGGAGAATTCCTGAAGAGCCATCCTGCACGATGCAAGTGCTATTGTCTCAAAAATCTTTTTTTCAAAGAATGATACCTCAAAGCACAGAAAAAAGGGGAGCAAGGATAGAGAAAAGAGGAGAGAAGGAAGAGAGAAATCAAGGCAGTTGAACAAGAGTTATATACACACCACTTCATAACCCCCCACAGTCAGATTATATACCTTCCCTATACCTTCCTTTGGATTCCTTTATACGCTGCAGACTGCAGGTTGGCTAACATAATCTGGGCAACAGTAAGCACGACTATCTCTAGACTTAATTTCTATACTTCTTTTGACTATTTGAAAAACCAGACACGAACATAAATCTTCATCTTCTCAAACTCTTCTCAAATGTCTCACATAGAGTAGCAACAGGATTTATTACTTGTTTGTGTTCCCTTCTACTCTTCCAGTCAAGTGTGGAATAAGTAGACCTCAACACTCGGAAGCAGAGTAGGAGTAACATATTTTGTAATTATCTGAAATCCACTAGCATTTCCATTTTCTAGGCCTAAAGCTGCTGCGTTGAAATCCTAGCAGACTGTTTTGGCATGTCCTGTTTTGGGGACAAGTCATTTTTTAATGCCATGGCATATGACTATCCAGCTCCCGGGAGCAGGCTGCTTCAGCCACTAGGATCAGGGACTAGCTGTTTCATTCTGGTGCCTTCCACTGCTAATGAGCTTGGCCTTGGCTTTGAAATAAAAGCGATGGACAGGTATGACTGAGGAGACTATGGAAGGTTTGCATGTTCCATTTTGAAGAGAGTTTCTCTCCTTCATTTGGCTAGTGGTGTATTACATATTATTTAGCGCAATCATTCTGGGTTTCCCAATATGAGTTATTGCAGGCCTGATCTAGGCTGTACTCCTTGGGCTGTTCATATGCTTGACATCATACATCCACTGGATTAAAATTAGAAAAGGTCTGTGGATTGGATTCATAGGTTTCCACCTTTCCAAGTGAAAGCCCTAGCTATTAACCTGCCTTCTCTACATTTATTCCTAACTGTACAGCATCATAATTTCAGCAGAACAGAGTATACCCTCGTCTGGTGTAAGCAGCCTGGTAAGGCAAATAGAGCCTTAAAATTTGGTCGAATTTTATTTCACCTACTAGAATATTTTTTTAATGCTTTTGTTAGCCCGGATAACTTGGTCAGATTTCAGTGGTTTACACAAAATATGATAGAACCATTCCTTGTCTCAGCAGTTTTTTAACTTGGAGTTCCAGTTATTTCTCTCTGCCAAAATAAAGTCCAACATAGGATTCTTCTACACAGGGGTGTAACAAGCTCTGAATTAGGAAATGGCCATCTGTAACAGAGATTCCAGTAGTGTGCACCCATCAATTCAGATGTGGTGTGCTGTGATAATTTGGCCTTTTTATCTCTACGTCCTTAGAGAAGGTAATTTCTCCCTTTTAGTATGGAGGTCTCCAGCAGAGACCAGTAAGTATTACTAATTTTGTGCTCCATCTGGTGTATAGGCAAATATTGGGCAGCAAAGAGGTCAAATTAGTCAAGAAAGATGTCATCCTGGAAATGAGCAGTGGCAGAGCTTCATGTGCTTGGGAACTTAAAAATTAAAACCTGAGGCATTATGGAGCTTTGGCAATTGCAGAGTTAGGTGGCATTTAAGTGCAGAATTCTCAAAATCATGGATTTGAAGTTGTGGTCTTAAATCCTGTCTAAATCCAGGTTCAGCACCTACATCCAGGGTAGGATCAAGACCTTGGCTGTTAAAACCTCACAGAAACTTACTGGGTCTTTGGTTTAAGTCAAATGGGATTTTGGTCCCCAGCCTACTTTTCATCTTTGAAAATAGGATCTAGTCTTTTCTGTGACTGCTGCTTCGAAAACAAACAATAAAATAATTATTATACCTGTATGCATAAAGCAATACTATTTCAACTTTTCAAAAAATTAATGTTAAAAATATGCAAGGAGATTAAAAATCTGTCTAGCTCTGACAACACTGAAAAATGCATGCTATCAGTGCTGTAGAATTACATGCAAAAATTATTAGTGATATGCTGTATTATAATTAGACGTTAGAATTAATACAATCCATGATCTAGTATGCATGGCGAGGGAAGTAATAGTAAATCAGGCACATCAGTAACTGGGAAAATTTCAATTTGCTTTATTCGGTAGTATAAAATTTGTGCTTGATTAACCAAGAAGCTGAGAATTATAGAAAAAGTTAATTCTAGGATTGCAGGGCTCAAGCAGCAGAGGACAGTAAGTATTGCATATCAGCATGATTTTTCTTGAAGAAAACTTCATCCAAGCTGTTAACAGAGGTTTTAGAAGGGGGAACACTCTCAATATTATATACAAACCGTGTTTTGGCAGGAAATCTTCGATAAGTTATATTTTAAGTGAGGGAATTCAAAATATTTTGGAAGTGCTAAGAGAGAGATGAGTGTAGCGATGTATATTATAAATAAAGATGATGCAGAGACAAGAAAGAACAAAGATGAGCCAATGAAAAAATCCACAGATTGTATTATCCATGATGCTGATCAGATGAACACCACCTAGAATTGGTGCTAACTGGGTACATATTGGGGCGAAGACTGACACAAGAAGGAGTATGGGTACAAATGAAACCCAGAATCACAGAACAGATGAAGAAAGAAAAAAACAGAAGTGAATCATTTTCATGAACGAAGGAGTGATTGGGATCAGACAGAGCTGGAGAAGGGAAGAAAGGGTGTAGTCCTCCAAGAAAACAAAGTAGGACAACAGAAAACAAAAATGAAAGCACTGTTTCTGAGTCCTGTGAGGAATATGAACAGTGCAAGGTTGTTTATCTAACTACCAGACTGGACATATACGGAGAAAAGACACTGACACACTAATGCAATGCAACAAAACAGAACATTACTGGCGAATGACGTGAAATGGGATATTACAGGGGTGTCATAAATATGGCAGAAAAGAAGTTTGACTAAGACACAGTGTAAGAACTATTCAGGAAAGGCAGGAATACAGATGCACATGATAGGTAGTTTTGCATACAGTTTTGCATATGAATAATCCAACAAACTGGAGGGATAAGTGATAACACAGGTAAAACAGGATTTCTCTGGTTCAGATTGCTTTAGGGATGGCAATACTAAAAGTCTGCACTAGGCCTTCAGGGTAGGATCCGTTAAGAAAAAATTTCTGTAGAAGACAGAAATACCGGGTGTAAGTTTGGCTCCAACTAACTGTAAGTGACTGGTGGGGTAGTAACTTATGGCAACCCATAAGACAGAGAAGGGATACTTCTCATAAAGAAACCAAATATCGGAAACTAGACTGAAATGGATAGTGATGAGAGGCGTGATTAATCAAAGCAACCAAAGAGTTAAAAATTTTAGCATGCCCATAGGTGGTTAGTTGTCAGTGGAGCCTCCAGCTGAACTTCCACTTTCTAGAGAGCTGGATGTCAGCAGTTGTTCAGCCTGCAAGAAGCCATGGACACGATTCTTGAGAAAGTGCTTGAACAAAAAGAAACCTGCTTACTGCTCAGTGTGGGCTTTCATGCCTGGAGAAGTTAGAGAACAGGCTGGTAGGAGAAGCATGACCTCAGCATCCATCAACTCCCCTCTACTTTTTACAAAAAAAATGATGAATGTGCCTGTCCATTTTAGGTGGAAGCAAAGTTCCTATGCTCAGTCTGGAGGGAAAGAATAATGTGTGCTGCATAATCCTGGAAAGAACCAGTACACAAGGTTTCAAAGTTGGCAGCAAGAAATTTTATTGAATCTGTCAAACTGGGGATGGTACAGCAGGGAGAATAGCATTACAGTAATGGTATCTGGGAAGGAAAAATGTAATCTTGAAAACTAGAGATCTGCCAGTTTGACCTAAGTGTAATGAAAAGCTTTTGAACAAATTTGGAAGAGAAGAATAATTAAGACATGTAGATAAATGGAAAATGGGATTAAATGCAATATTGTTTTATGAAATCAGATCACTCCAAACTAATTTGCCATATTTCACCTAAGAGATGCCTAATTTTCTAGAAAGAGAAAATACAATAAATCTCATCTGTTGGGCTTTCAGTAGAGTGAAATTTCTAGGCCAGCTAAGCAGCACATTACATGCCCAGCCTCCTATTTAAATGTGTATTTCTCAGTAGAATGAAAACCAGATCAGACTTGTTTAGGGCTGTACATAATATTTTAAGAGCTGACCTTAGGTAAAAGCCAATTTGAAATCCTATTTTTAACCAATTATTCAGTCATCTTGGAGTTATTACTTATAATTATTTTATCACATTAAGGAACTTCATGCTAGAAAATGTCAGAATTCTTGTTAAAATCATGCTGTATTGCATATTTTTCTTTTGTTCTTATCTAATAAGCTGTTTAATGAAATGAGTGGTTTCATATTAGTTTTCTTGACAAAATCATGTTCGTTGTTGTTTATCATCTCGTTATCTTTTGGATACTCACAAACTGAACCTTTAATAAGTTTTCCAGTATATTTTGAGATTTGAAACTAGGCTAATCAGATCTGTATTTCACTGAGTCCTCTTTTTTTCCCATTAGTTTGGAGATAGTGAATTTGGTAGTCCTTTTCCAGTCCTTAAGATATTATGTCTGTCACGACTTCTTAAAGATGGTAATCAGAGCTTATTTTGTCTATTTCCTTAATCATCCAAGGATGGATTACATCTGGCCATGCCTACTTGAATACATCTATGTCAGCTAAATATTCTGCAAGCTGTTTTTCTTAGTCTGACTTGTATTCTGGCTTCCTTGAAAAAATATTTTAGTTATGTTTGTTAAAAATTATCTTGTTTTTGGTAAGTGCCTGAGCAGAGAAAACAGAGAAGTTTTACTCTTCTTTGAATCATCTGCATTCTTCCAATTTAATGTGTAATTCCAATGTAATATGCAATTTTGTGTACAATTTGCCATACGTATAACTCATGGTCTAGCTTTAAAAGCGACTACTATGCTCTCCTGCGGTCTCAAAAGGATTCAATAATTACAACAAATCATGTCCTCTGACAATCTAACCTTACATGTAACTACTGTTTTTTAATATCCACAAATTAGTTAAGTTCGTTCTACATTTATACTACCTGCCAAATATTATGTGGGTATTTACACTTGAATTTAAGAAGTATTTCAGAAAAAAATATTTTCCCTGTGACAAATATGAACAGGAAGGGGGAAATTATTTGGCTCGTGTTTGTTGCTTTGTCAGTGGCATATCTTCTTTGGATTCTTTTGGCAGGTGGTGCAGCACTTTTGATTTCTATGTTAGTCTCCCTCACTCCAGCATCCTCTGATGCAGTGTGAACTGGCTGCTTACACCGTATGGATTTGCATTTCACTGTTGTAGCCAGCTCCGCAAGTAGTGATTACCGAGGCTAAGATAAATTAGATCAAAAGAGATTTTATAAATACAATTCTTTTAAGAAATCAATGCCAAATTCATTTTTTCTGGGGTTTATATTTTGAACTTTCCTGCTTTATTTCATGAATTTTCAAGTGCACTATTTCTGTGCATAACGGTTTTTAGAAATTAACCTTGGCTTTCTCCCGTGTGTTAAAATTCAGCATCACAGATCCTGATTTATCCACGATGACAATCATGAAGAGTCTGGAGGCACTGCACAATTGTGTAAAGTGATAAGTTTCTGCAGCTGAGTGTTGTAGTTCAGTAGTTCATAGTTTTCCACCATTTTACATCCTGTAGCTGTACTATGAAACTTTTATTTTCACATTATTCACAAATCGCACTGTCACTTGCAAATGTTCAAACATGCAGATGTACTCGCTCCTGTGTGACACTACTATCTAGATGCCTTAGCCACATCGATGACAACTGTGGAAATGCTATTTGTACTTGGATTTCTCAACAAGGATCTTTCACCAGCAGATTAAGCAGGCAATGCTTGTAATTTACATTAATTTAGAACAGACAGCTCCAGAACATAGATGATAGAATAGTGTTAGACTTGCAAATGTAAATCTTTAACAGCTAACAATGGAACAGGAGTAGATTTCAACCTTTTCCAAACAAGATGTCATTTCCTGCGTATAAGAACAGAGTGTATATGCAATGCATACATCAAGATGGGTCATTTAAACTGTAGTGGTTTTAACTATCATTTAGATCAACATGCATTAATTTAAATAATGTTTATCCTTTTCCTAAGATATTCTGCAAAATAAAGACTGTGCTAATTAGCTGATATAATTTGATAAATTTAATGAAGCTATTTACATCAGAAAGATGTATGTCTGCTACACATTTGTCTAAACTGTTATAAAACTACACGCATTTATTGTGCTTCTTAGTACTTACAGTTTTATTATACTGGAAATCAATGAATAGTGAATTCATTATTTGGTGGATAATTTATCTTTTTAATTACTACTTCTGTGAAGTTGCATTTGAATAGAAATTTGGTTTAATTGACACTCACTTAAAAATGAACCAAACGGTATTTTGATATTGTTTATTTGGGAACTAAAACTATAGAAATTGCAAAAAGATTAATCAAAACAAGATTTAATGCAAAATTAATTGATGTATTAAATAGAGGAGGTATTAACCATCACTATTCAACTGAATATTTTTGCTTACCATGTTTTTCAAGTTTTTAAAATGGGTAAGTCTCATCATTTCACACTGCATCATTACTTACAAACTGAAACTGGAAAAAGAGCTTTCTTCCTTTTTCAACACACTCAATCTCACAGCTTTCCTTCAGCTCAGCATTAAACTAAATTAGTCAAATAAACTGAGATGAAAAATACTCTTGTGCATCTTCATGAAACACAACTGTTATCAAAAATCAGGTTAACAACTTCAATAGACCGTGGTTTTGGTTTTTTAACCAAACCTAGCTCTTCATGCTCTGATTTTCTTTAAATTGATGGAACACTTGTATTGCTCCACTGAATGTAAATGATGTTAAGGGGCCACTAAAGAGTCAGAATGTAAATTATACTTTCTTTTAAAGGAAAAATTATTTCATTTACATTTAAGTATATGCATCTTATAAAATGGCTCTTTATCTGTAATGATCTAGTATGCAAACACAGATCTGTCTAATATACAAACAATGTGCATGTGTATACTTGTGTAAGTAAACACTGGTTATTTATGCTTTTATGGTACAATTTAAAAGTTATCCTATTCAATAGCTACTACATTCCTTGAAAAGCAGCCTCTTCACTGGATTTGCATAATCAGCTAACAATATTTTAGAAATTTTGCCAGAATGCCAGATGATCAAAGAACACTTGTGACGTTCATTTTATGTTATATAGCCTACCCTATCCCACAGAAGCCATTGCAAAGGGAGTGTGGGACTTCACTGTAGGGAAGATCTAAGGTGACTGATGGAACATGAAGGTACAGGGCTAATGCCTAATGTCGGTGTGGAGAGCAAGGGAGGAATCAGTTGTATTAAAGGGGAGGGCAAGACATCTACTTATTTGTGGAAGAGTGGACAGTCACGGGGGACAGGACTCTAGTTAGGAAGAGAAATCAAAATGCATAACCAAAGGGACAAAAGGAACAGCAATGGTAAGGGGTAGAAAGGGACTGTCTATGTTGGGGGTTAGAAGAATGAAAGGAGATTCTGTGGTAGGCAGTGGGCTTCATGTGTGGAATCAGTCGAGCATGTGACAGTCTTGCAGGTCCATAGGGATGTTCAGGTAAGAAAAATAGTTCTACCTGTTCCACACATGCACATCTGCAGTAGGAGTCATCTCACCTAAATCTGAGATGACTACAGTGCAACTTTCTGTATCTGAGATGATTATCTAGACTCCTTTTATGGTCACTGGAAGCAGCCAGGCATTTTGTTTACAACCCATCTTGTACATGTCTAAAACGATCATCTGTGTAGCATGTTGAAAATATTTTTCTGTTGACTGCAAAAGAAGTCCAGGCAACTAACTCAGGTGTAGGTACACCGTATACAAAATGGATCTTATATCCTGTTGATAAGACTTCCAGCCAGGCAGGGATTCATTCCCAAATCTATGTGTCCAAAGTGTCCAATCCCTCGTATCATCATTTAAACCTCTGTGGCGCACATGAAGTATTGTTGTACTGAAGGGTATCTTCAATGTCTGCTGAATTCTCATGTGCTTAATTTCAGGTACACAAGTTTGAAAATATTCTCTCACTGATTGCCCCCTTGCTACAACACAGGTCTAATTGTGTTGCTTTCTGATTCTAGAATTTGATTACGTTCTTTGCACAGAACGCCTTATCTTTTCACCTTATCTTGACTTCTTTGTTTTAGTTGGCATAATTCGTTTACGCACTGACAAGTCAAACAAAGTTGTCTCCAAACATTACAGATAGCTTTGTGTAATGTTTTGCAATGTGGGAGTACAAACTTGGTTAACATGCAAGCAGTTTTTGTGGAACTGTATATATTTCTTGTACAGTTTATAAGACATTCCAGATAAATATTTGCAATTGGACCAAACAGCTTTATTCTGTTGTGAATCGTGTTGGGATCTCATTGATAACAAAGTATGCACTGTCTTTTGCAAATCATAAGTATGTAAGAACATAGGTCCTATCATTTCTGTCTTGGCAAATGGGTCTTCTAGACCATTCATCCCAGCAGTGGCCATAAACAGACCTCTAGGGAAGGGTAAGGAAAGAATTAGCTGTATGAGAACAAGGCTCTTGCTGATGCTTTCCTCTTGGTGGACTTTCTGAGCCTGTTAAAGTTTGTCTGTTTGTTAAGCCTGTATGGGATGTCTCTTCCAAAATGTAATCCATTTTTCTTCTTTGTTCTCTGTTGCTTGTCCAATATCCAGGATATGGATAAGGCTGAGGTACTGAATGACTTTTTTGCCTCAGTCTTCACTGGCAAGGGCTCTAACTGCACTGTCCAAGTCACAGTAGGTAAAACCAGGGGCTCTGAGAATGGAGAACTGCCCACAGTAGGAGAAGATCAGGTTCGAGACCACCTGAACAACCTGAAAGTGCACAAGTCCATGGGACCTGATGAAATTCATCCCTGGGTCCTGAAGGAGCTGGCGGACCACGTTGCGAAGCCACTTTCCATCATATTTGAGAAATCGTGGCAGTCTGGTGAAATTCCTGTGGATTGGAAAAAGGGGAACATAACCCCGATATTCAAGAAAGGGAAAAAAGAGGACCCAGGAAACTATAGGCCAGTCAGTCTCACCTCTGTGCCTGGCAAGATCATGGAGCAGATCCTCCTGGAATCTCTGCCAAGGCACATGGAGAATAAGGAGGTGATTGGAGATAGCCAACATGGCTTCACCAAGGGCAAATCCTGCCTGACAAACCTGATGGCCTTCTACGATACTGCCACGAACTTGGTGGACAAAGGCAGAGCAACGGACGTCATCTACCTGGACTTAAGCAAAGCATTTGACACTGTCCCGCATGACATCCTGGTCTCCAAATTGGAGAGTCACGGGTTCGATGAATGGACCACTCGGTGGATAAGGAACTGGCTGGATGGCCGCACTCAAAGGGTTGTGGTTAATGGGTCAATGTCCACGTGGCGGCCAGTGACGAGTGGTGTCCCGCAAGGGTCAGTACTGGGACCAGTGCTATTTAACATCTTTGTTGGAGACATGGACAGTGGGATCGAGTGCACCCTCAGCAAGTTTGCCGATGACACCAAGCTCGGTGGCGCGGTTGACACACTGGAGGGAAGGGATGCCATCCAGAGGGACCTGGACAGGCTTGAGAGGTGGGCTAATGCAAATGGCATGAAGTTCAACCAAGCCAAGTGCAGAGTCCTACACCTGGGACGTGGCAATCCCAGGCATAAATACAGGCTGGGCAGAGAATGGCTGGAGAGCAGCCCTGAGGAGAAGGACTTGGGAGTGCTCATGGATGAGAAGCTCAACATGAGCCGGCAGTGCGCGCTGGCAGCCCAGAAAGCCAACCGTATCCTGGGTTGCATCAAAAGAAGCGTGGCCAGCAGGGCACGGGAGGTGATTCTCCCCCTCTACTCTGCGCTTGTGAGACCCCACCTGGAGTACTGTGTCCAGCTCTGGAGTCCTCAACATAGAAAGGACATCGAACTGTTGGAACAGGTCCAGCGAAGGGCCACTAAGATGATTAGAGGGATGGAGCACCTCTCCTATGAGGACAGGCTGAGAGAGCTGGGGCTGTTCAGCCTGGAGAAGAGAAGGCTCCGGGGAGACCTGATAGCAGCCTTTCAGTATCTGAAGGGAGCCTACAGGAGAGCTGGAGAGGGACTCTTTGTCAGGAAGCCTAGTGATAGGACAAGGGGTAATGGTTTTAAATTGGAAGAGGGCAGATTTAGATTAGATATTAGGAAGAAGTTCTTTACTGTGAGGGTGGTGAGGCACTGGAACAGGTTACCCAGGGAAGTTGTGGAGGCCCCATCCCTGGAAGTGTTTAAGGCCAGGCTGGATGGGGCTTTGAGCAACCTGCTGTAGTCAGAGGTGTCCCTGCCCATGGCAGGGGGGTAGGAACTTGATGATCTTTAAGGTCCCTTCCAACTCTAACCATTCTATGATTCTATGTTCCTAACTGTGCTGTTTGGGTTTTTTTTTTTTTTTTTTTTTTTTTTTTTTTTAACTAGCTGTCATACCTCAAGTTCTCACTCCCAAGAAGTAAAAGTCAGCTTAGAATAAATCACTTTGTGTGAAGCTACAACTAGTTTTCCACATGGGTATCCCTTTACATGTTCCTAAAGTAAATTTCAGCTGACATTTTATTGCCCAATCAGTCCTGTCAGTTCTTCTGCAGCACTTCACTTTTAGCTCTCATCTTATTACCTTTAATAAACTTGTACCATCAGCAAACCTTATAATCGATTACTCTCTTTTCTAGGTCGTTAATGAATATATTAATCAGCATGGGTCCCAGAGCAGATGCTTAAACAATGCTGATATCTTTGATCTATAAGAACTATTTATTCGCTACTTTTTCTGTATTTTATCAAATATCTTGTACATGGCAGGACTTTCTTAACCCATCCTTGCTTGTATCAGAAATAGTGTGACCAGCAGGACTAGGGAAGTGATTATCTCCCTCTACTCAGCACTGGTGAGGCCCCTCCTTGAATTCTGTGTTCAGTTTTGTGCCACTCACTACAAGAGAGACATTGAGTTGCTGGAGCGTGTCCAAAGAAGTGCAATGAAGCTGGTGAGGGGTCTGGAGAACAAGTCTTATGAGGAGCAGCTGAGGGAACTGGGGTTGTTTAGCCTGGAGAAAAGGAGGTTGAGGGGAGACCTTATCACTCTCTACAACTACCTGAAATGAGGTTATAGCGAGGTGGGGGTTGGTCTCTTCTCCCAAGTAACAAGTGATAGGACAAGAGGAAACGGCCTCGAGTTGTGCCAGGGGAGGTTTAGATCGGATATTAGGAATAATTTCTTCATTGAATGGTTGTCAAGCATTGGAACAGGCTGCCCAGGGAAGTGTTTGAGTCACCATCCCTGGAGATATGTAAAAGATGTGCAGATATTGTGCTTAGGAACATGGTTTAGTGGTGGACTTGGCAGTGCTAGGTTAATGGTTGAACTCGATCTTAAAGGTCTTTTCCAACCTAAACAATTCTATGATTCTATAATTCTATGATTGCTTTTCAGTTTCCTTTTAAAAGTCTTTAAAAAAATCAGAATAGATTAAATCAATCAAATAATTATTTTTCACATAGTTCTTGACCCCTTCAGAACCCTCTAAGACACTTGTTAAGCAGGACTTCCCTTTAAGGAAGCAATGTTGACTTTTGAATCAGTATTTATCTACAGGTCCACTAATACATATATCACAGTCTTTTCCACAGTTATTTTGATTTCAAACAGATCCTCTGTGGACATCCTTGTCCCTTCTTGCTTCCAAGAAAAGTTTTCATGTAGGAATGCCCCCAGTTTCTTCTAAAGTGAAAGCCCACACAAAGAATTCATATGCTTTCTTCAATGGACTTGTCTTTCCTGAGCTCTCCTTTATACTTTGAACTCCAGCAGGTTTCTTCTTTGAAATATCAACCCATTCACTGGAACTGACCCACCATTGTATTTTAAAAGCTGCCTCAAGATCTTCTGGATTTTATATGCCAGCTGGTTTTCTCCCTTATGCTTCATCTCTCCTGTTCAGACCACCTCTATTCACAATGAACCTGGAGTGATTTCCTCTTTCCCCCATCTTCTCACCAAGCATTCTCATCCCTTTTGCCTTGTCCTGTCGGGGTTGTAGGTGATTCAGATTCCTTATGATGTCTACCACATTTGTGATGAGCAAAAAGGAAGTCATCATATAATCATCTTGGAGGTAGCAAACACATCTGGTTTTTTTCCTGATGATTACATCTTCTACTACCAACCTTCCAGTTTGGGTTCCTGATTTCACAGGAGCATCCTTAGTGCAGGATGCTACATTGGCATTATCTAATGAAGAAGATCTGTCGCTGTGAGATCTTTTTTTACCTTTTCCAGCTTCTATGGTATTTCTGAAGCTTTCCTTAATGAACAGCTCCACTTCTTTTTTGGGTAGGATTTATGCCTGTTTGAAGATTAGATGGCTCCAACATGTCCCTGAAAGCACTGTAGATTACATTCCTGTCTCCTTCAGTTCCTCTAATTCAACCTTCTAGGTCTCGTGGGCTCAAATTCTTTCTCTGAAGCTCTCATGTTGCTGATACTACCGCTGTGTGCCACTTTCCCACAGGGAAGATACTCATTATTTGATATGCCATAGAGTAAACTGGAAAACTTTCCCTTTTAGATGAGCCTCCCCTTCATTTCTTCTCTCCATGAAAGCAAAGATGACTTCCAAAGCTGTTCTGTATATTCACATGGTCTAACTCACCTCACTTCCTGTTGCGTTTCCTTAATACAAAAACTACAAAGCATGAACAAGTATTGTAACAGTAACTGCTGTAGTAAATATATAAGGTTTATGTTTATAAAGTAAAAAATGGGAAAGTAATTTCTTTGGCTTTATATGCTTTTCTTTAATGATTAGAATGACATTTAAGCTCTTTTGGGGGTGAGGAAAAAAATTACAATCTTACCTTATCTGAATTTAAAAATGTGTCCTTAAAGTAAATTTCTGGAAAACCAAAATGTTTTAAAGCGGCAACTTCTCATCTCATACAAATTCTTAAAATTCCAAGAAAATTAATTGTCACATAAGAACTCTCCATATGTGTTTCCCTAAAGGAAAGATTTAAAGAGTGTTCTAAGCAATCGGTACACAGAAAATAGAATGAGGTTGTTTTGTACGTCATTCTCTGGGACTGACATTAAACACAAATTTCTTCTGTGTTTCTCTCAGCTTGTAACAACTAAAAAAATATCCAAGGAGGATAAGACTATCTTGAAAACTTTACATCTGCATACTGTCCTTCCTAAGACAGTGCACGGGCATATTGAAAAAATACTGCCAAGGGTGCAAGATGGTGTTGTTCAATACTGAAACTACAGCAGCTCTAGAAAGTACAAAGTGTATCAGTGCAAGGTGATATAAACGGTCCAGCTATGGGGTTCTTGACTGTAGGGTATGGAGGTAAGACGAGGACTAAATCCCAGAACTATTGTTTTATCTTTGGAAACTCAGTATTGCATGTGAGCCAGTGAATCATGTGTAAGACCCAATGTTTCTATTTGCAAAATAATTTAAATTTTAAAAACATAATTGTTCATCAAGATGCCTTGCTTGGCATTCAATCTTGGTTTTCATTTGGCAGATCTTGAAGTCTTTTGAAGTCTAAGCCAATCTGAAATATGGACAAATATCCAAAACATGGTGAGGCGTGAATTTTTTAAATGTTTGAGTGTTGATTTACTTTATGTGTAGAGTATTTGTGGGAAGAAAAAAAAAAAGTCTTTTGTTTTTTGTGCAGTGTCAGCACCTTGAAAATACTGTCCTGTTGTGTACTGGCATTTTATGACTTTTATTGTTGCACATGATTTTTCCCTGGACTGGTTAATTTGCAAACAACTTTGTGATTTCCTACAACTGTTTAAGAGCAGATTGAAGTAAGAGTAACTACAACATCTGCTATGTAAGAATCATCTTAAAATCAATAAAAATGAAAGCTGCTCTTATGCAGTATCATGGACAGATCTGTTATATTTGAAACTACACAGTAGAAATTGGCACCTTGGTGTGAAGTAGCTACTGAAGGGAGCTGTGAATAGAGAGGGACATATGACATTCCAATTACTTCACATGGCAGAGATTAAATCTACAACTCTGGTTTTACTGGAATACCTGAACAAGAATCTCCAATAGCAGCAGCAATGATACCCTTCTTGACAGCGTATTTAAAGGTTGTTCCACAAGTTGCTTTTGCAAGCACAGATACAAATGCATCAACTCTTGTTAGTCTTTTTGATCAACTTCCTTAACAGCTGGTTTGTGGGAGTTTTCACAGAATCACATAATGGCTGAGGTTGGAAGGGGCCTCTGGGAATCATCTTGACCAAACTCCTGCTCAAGTAGGGCCACCTAAAGCTGGTTCCCCAGGACTTTGTCCAGACAGCTTGTCGATATCTACAAAGAAGACTCCACAGCCTCTCTAGGTGACCTGTTCCAGTTGGAGTTTCTACCCGTTTTCTACCTAGAGTTGTTCCTTGGTCATCCGGGATATAAATTACTTTTCTTTTTCTTTGTAAGCAAAGCATATCCCTTGAGATGTCAGAATGTTACTGTTATGATAGGAATGAAAATGAGAGAGACAAGTGGTCCTAGCCAGTGCCCTTCATGCCCTACCCTGATTAGATGGTTTGCAGACCAGAACTACTGTGTACTAGACTGGTTTAAAGTGTGCAACTCTGGACATCTGCACTGTTGTGCCTTAGCTTATATGGATGGCTTGGTACCTGCAGAGGCAAGAAGAGCACAAGGTGAATGAGGACATCACTTAACTGCAGGAGTGTTGCACAATATATGTAAATTATATAATTTACGTATAATTTAGAGACAAGGGTGTTGTGCGGGCACAAGTCCAGGTAAATGTTGCCAGTTGCTCTTCCCTTATCCACCAATGCTGTAATGCTGTTGTAAAAGGCCACCAAATTTGTCAGGCGTGATTTGCCTTTAGTGAAGCCATGTTGGCTGTCACCAATCACCTCCTTATTTTCCATGTGCCTTAGCAGAGTTTCCAGGAGGATCTGCTCCATGATCTCGCTGGGTACAGCGGTGAGACTGACCAGCCTGTAGTTTCCTGGGTCTTCCTTTTTTCCCTTTTTGAAAATGGGGGTTATATTTCCCCCTTTCCAGTCAGCAGGAACTTCACTAGACTGCCACAACTTCTCAAATATGATGGTTAGTGTCTTGGCAACTTAGCCCGCCAGTTCCCTCAGGATCTATGGATGCATCTCATCAGGTCGCATGGACTTGTGCACCTGCATGTTCCTCAGATGGTCTCAAATCTGGTCTTCTACAGTGGGCAGTTCCTCATTCTTCCAGTCCCTGCCTTTGCCTTATGCAACTTGGGCGGTGTGGACAGAGCATTTGACAGTGAAGACTGAGGCAAAAAAGTCGTTGAGTACCTCAGCCTTCTCCATATCCCAGGTGACCAGGTCTCTCGTTTCCTTCTGGAGAGAGCTCACATATTTCCTACTTTTCCTTTTATCACTGATGTACCTATAGAAGCTTTTCTTTTTGCCCTTGGCATCCCTGGGAAGATGTAACTTTGTTAGGGCTTTGGCTTTCCCAACCTGATCCCTGGCTGCTCAGAAAATTTCTCTTTATTCCTTCCAGGCTACCTGTTCTTGCTTCCACCCTCTGTAGGCTTCCTTTTTCTGTTGGAATTTGTCCAGGGTTTTCTGTAATAACCTGACAACCTGTAGCAAGAAGCGTCTGATTTCCAAGTAGTATTATGAATATTTTTACTTTCCATCTCTTCATTAAAGCGCTTGACCATAGGCCAGGCCACAGAGGTCTAATTTGTAATTAGGAGGCAGCTCTACAATTTTGGACTGCTGTCCTTTGGTAAGCGGCAAAGTGCTTTTCCAACTGAGAGATAGTCCAACACAGTGGCATAGACTTTCCCGCATGTGCGTTGGCAAGGAAAGTTTATATAGAAAGGCCTATTTTCTAGAGTGCTTGTTAGTTGCCAAAAGCTCTGTTAAAAGAATGCTTCACTGAACAAATTGAGTTTAAAACGTGTGTGTGATTTGTCAAAATTATAAACTGCGGGGGTGATGCTCAGCTGACTCTGTGTAGCTGTCTATTGTAGAAGGCTATATTTGATCTAGTCACTCCTGGCTCCCTTTGCAGCCAATAAAGAGAAATAGGCACTTTTAGATCATGACTCATCTACACTTAAAGTAGATGCCGTTTATGCCCTAATACAGAAATGCCTGTAACTGGCTATAAGAAGAGCTGAGTTTGACTGCCTGAGATGTAGACATGCAAAGGCAGGTGAGACAATTCCCACCCTGAGGCACTGTTGTTCCAGTATTACTGTTCCCACAATACAGTCACAAAAAGGAGATGCGTAATTCAACAGCGAAAATGTGTGATTGAGACTTCCTCTATTAGTGTAAAAGCAAAGCTGTAGACATTGGTGACATTTGTAAAAGAAGGTCAGTTCATGACTAACCAGCAAGAAACAAATAACCTGTAACCAAATCTGTAAGAGTATGGTGAATATATAATTTGACACAAACCATGCTGGGCAATGTGCATCATTTGACATGACAATCTGCTGCAACACAGCAATGCTAATACACTTGAATTTCCCTTACTTTAAGCTTTATTCTGCTATAATAGCACTCTTACACCCATGTAACTGCATGGGTTTCAATGAAATTATTCCTGGCTTAAGTAGTGTATATGACAGTGGCATTAGCCTTCTATTGCAATTTGCTCTGTTCAATCTATTTGTTCTTAGTAAAAAAGATTCCCTGTCTGTTCCTGAAATATAGTTTTGTGTTGTTTTGCCAAGTGATTTCTACATTAGTTTTTCCAGTGAAAAATTGTCACTAGTACTTCTTCGTTTTATTACTGAAAATTTACATCCCCCTTTTGATCTCCTAAATATCTGCTTCTAAAATTTAAAAATCCTATGCTTTTGCTCTTGAATCTTTGTCTTCATCTACTTTCCTTCTCTGCTGTTCTCCAGGCTATGCTCTGCAGATTGACATAACTGACTCAGATGCCTTGATACTATGGAGACTCAGATATTATGGTAATGAGCATGAGAGGTACATTCAACTCAAAGGAGGACTTCAGGGTCATCACAGATAATTACCTTAACATGAGCTGTCTGCAGTGCTGTGACTAAAAGGGATAATGTGAACTTCAGAATTACATTAAAGGGAAGATATATCATGCAGAGGTAGGAAAATAACCTGAAGTTTGTGTGTCTGTGTGTGCATCTTCACTTGAAGCATTGCTTATGGGGCACAGCTGGAGGCAGATCATCAGCACAGCTCTGTCAGTGCTCTGTTGCGTTGCAGGGAATCTGTGTCCTTAGATGTGCTGCAGCTGTAAAGCAATCACACATCATGATCAAGGTGATTACCAGAGTTTATAAGAACATTTTCCTTTGGATTGGACAGATTAGTTTGGACTGTGGCTTAATTTTTTTGGTTTTGATTTGGTTTTGGTAGTTTGGTGGGTTTTGTTTTTTATTTTTGCTTTGGTGGTGTTTTTTTTTTTTTTTCTTAATTTGGCTTTTGCAGTGTGAGATAAGGGATAGTCAGTCTTATTTTTTTTACCCAATGCCCAGGCACTAAACAGCTCTCAGGCACTGATGGCACATGACTCTTTCCCTCTCTTCTTGTTCTCACTTGCAGGACTAAGGGACTGGGATTTTAGAGTCCATATGAGGTGTCTGGATAAACGTGAGTTTCAAAGGATAAGAGGCAGCCAGCCTAGATGGCCTCATTTTTTCTTCTTTTCTTCATGAATGAGTCCACGCAGGAGGCAGGTGTACTCTGCATCATGTCCCCTAGCCTTAGTCCCCATGTTGCGGTTACAGGTGTACATCTTTTCCTCGGTTTTCTTTGGAAGCAAACCTGCTGGGTAGGCAGCAAGGCATCCTGTGCATTTTGGTAGATTGTTTATATGAGCAACCTGGGAAGAAGAGCTGTGCTGCAGGGACTCAGCTAGTTTCTACAGAAGATTTACATTTAACCTGCTACCTGTAGTCTATAAACTACTTGAGTAGCTCCTAGGAGAGGATCCCTAAGAGCCTGAATTTCTGCTTGTGTAGATGAAATAGAGCAGATGAAATACTAGTAGATGAAGTACAACTGAATATCCGTTACCTCACATGGCAAAAGCCAAATTAAAAAAACAAACAAAAAAAAACCCAACCCAAAACCACAACCAAAAAGGTTAAGCCACAGCCCGAACTAATCTGTCCAATCCGAGAGAAAATGGAGTGTGACAAGTAAAATGATGTACCCAAGTAGTCCAATGGAAAATTCTTTACTTTCTACCAATAAAATATGTGCTCACCTAAAGGCCTAAGAACCCCAGGAGTCCAGGAAACTGTCTGAATTTATGCTGCAATGTTGCATGATTCACATTCACCCAACTATACACTAGTTAAACTCTCAGCTGGAATACGATTTTGCACTCATTGTCTTTAACTAAATGCTCAGTATTTGCCCGTTTAGTACAGAGAGGATGAGTGTGGTATTTGTTTTGCAGATCAGAGCACTGATTTAATGAGATCCATGAAATCAATCAAAAACTTTTCCAAAGTTTTCTAAGATTGACAAGCAGGGACAGGGAGGAACAGAAGAATTCCTAGCCGCTTGTGTAAAAACTTTTGTAAGTTGTATGTTATTTCTTTGAACTTATGTCTGAATTTCCTTAAAAGTAGTTTAATGACAGCGGAAAGAATTTATATTAAGCTTTCAAATATGGGCTAGAGAAGGAACCTGCCTAGTACGTGACCTCAAAGATTAACACTATAGCATTATCATGAGATCACAGGGTAGGAAAAAATCAGATAAATGTTTTAAATGGCAAGTCATGTCAGACTAACACCAAGGACTTTAACAAATGAAACTTTCTTGTTAACAAACTGACATTATTGTATTTAAAGGTCAGCTGACAAAAGGGTATGACTCCCAGGCAATCTCTTGCAGGCTGTGAACAGTACCTCCCTGGGGAGACACTGACCTTTTCCAGGGGAGGAGCTATCAAGGCTGATAAAAGTCAGTCATTTCCAAAAGAAATATAACAATATTTATGCACTGAACTAGGAGTGGACTTCTAATAGCTGCATGGATGTTCTAGGGCAAAAGAGAGACTATGGAGTCCATCAGTTCCCTTCTTCTGCCCTTTTTCTATGGTGGCTGCATGCTGATGGGTGCACTGATGGTATGGAAGCAGCTTGCTGGAGCTCAGATGAGAAATGTTCTTGCCACAAAAGCTGGGCAATAAGCCCTTTCCAGGTAGCATTGCCATTTCAGGAGTTTTTGAAGAAGATTTTATCCCTGTCTGTTACAATAGATTTTCTTGCAGCTTCCTTGTCTTCAGTAAATTAAACCAATCCTGCAGCAGCTGAGAAGAGAGGCTCATTGCCTTGAAATAACATTACCTTGCCTTGAAATAACATTAAGACGAAATTCTCTTTTGCAGCCTCCATATGGGCAGATCTGCTAACAAGAATGTTAGCTGAATGACTGCAACCTCTGTGCACCAAAGAGTTTCTTGGATGCCACACTAACCCTGACACAGCTAAAGGCAGATATACTGAAAATGCATAGAAAATGGCCTGAGATCCATCTCACATGTTCAAACACTCCTGCACCTAGATGCACAGCGATCACAAGTACAGTTACTGTGTGTGACACAAGGGTAATATGGAGCAGAAGCCAAAGAAGGGATCAGGTCATGTGCACTGTTCATTACAAATATACCCACACTTCAGAAGTACAGCTGTTGTGTGCCAGCTGTGCATGAGATCTCCTATTTGTCAGAGGTGACACTTTGACACTTGCACTAATTGTCAATGAATAGCTCATGTAGCAGCTAAGTGAATACTGTAACAATGCGTGTGCTTTTGAAAACCAAGTTCAGCCTATCTATATTCAAAATAAGATAAAGAAAATGCTGAAAAAAAGTTTCAAAGCAAAGTTTTTAAAAGTGTAAAGTTATTTGTATTTTCTCAATGCTTTTCTAGCAAGGGAGCTGCTGTATAACATTACAAAGCACACTGGGCTACACTGCATCATCATCGTGGAAAAACTCCCATCTTTCTCAGGGTATGTACTCTGGTTCAGCTGCAAATTATTGGAATTGACACTGGAATCACTTGTGGGAAATTCTGTAGCCTGAACTATGCAGGAAGGCATAAACGATCATAATAATCTTTTTTTGGCCTTCACATTTATGAATTTATGTTCATTGCAGACTGGTTTTTCCCTGCCAGGGATACATCTTTTACTCTGAGCCTGTAATTCTGCAGGGGAAAGCAGCACTACAGTGAGATTTTATCCTGCAGTCTACCTACTGAAGTCCAATTCTTCTTGCAGTTAAATGAAAACAGAGTCAAAATCCACTGAGCTACGTATGAGACAAAATAATCCCAGTGGTAACAAAATGATGTCCCCTGTGTTTAAAAGAGCTTGTGATTTGACCATTTAAATTACCAAATTAGGATGTACACTGAGACATGAAAGCTCGAGAGGAGTTCTCCACATACAGCTACCGGAAACCCATCACCTATATTCATTATGCTGCAGAGACTAAAGAGAGACCCTCAATTTCCTGCATGAGCAACTGGTGAGGTTCTGTTCTGCCGGATAAATGATGCTACCTGTGTTTAGGGACTCCGATTGAGACTGTTTTGGCATTTAGACTCGTGGAACAACTTTGGTGACAAATGCGTGGCTGGAGGCCCTTGTATTAGTCTGGAGTCACTGAGCAACTGAGCAGCATTAACAGTCACTGAGAAGACAGCTGCACTTTGACGTCCTCACCTGAGCCAGACATATCTTTCTGATGGGGGCGGATTGCTGGAAATTTCATTCCAGTGTTGTCAGCTACGTGTTGAAGCCTATTGCCTTCCTGAGTCTGCTGTTCATCCTATTACGAACACTGTGGCATTATCCATGACTGCTGTTTCCAGATACCTCCTCTGCTGAAACCTTCATCTTAGCTCATCCATCACAGCACTCATCTAGTTGAGATTCACCTTGCTGACCCAAGCATATTTAAGCCACTTCTTGCTTCTCTCATGCTATTCTAGGAATACAGGCTATATCATGCACCTCATTAGTCATTGCCAGTGACTTCACATACAATTCAAGAATCTGGTGCAAATTACTCAAAGATCTTCTAGCTATTATCTTCTAGCTATCAGTAAACCATCTGAAACTTCTATCAAATTCAAAGGGAGTGAAAGTGTCCATCAGCTACTAAAATTACAGCTTTTGATTTTAAAGGCAGACTCACTTCCTAGTTATATTTCTCCCATGTTTTCACCCTTTTTCCTGTCATTAGCCATCTTTTCTGGCCAATCCAATTTCCCTGATTCTTCAGCAAGACCTTTCCTCTGTGGTATGCCTGTCACATGAGAGAGGCCTCCTCGTTCTTTAATTTCATGGTTTTGTTGCAAATATTCTACTTCAGTATGATTTTTCTATTTGAGTTTATAACTGCATTGCGCACACTCTGGAACATTTTGGACATCCTGTTTGTGTCAATGACAATATTAATCTGAAAATTATGTTAAATAGGGGACCTACAATGCAGGAAAAAAGATCTACATATAAAAACTGTCACAAGACATTTGCGTGTTGTACGGGCCACAGGCATACATGGGTGCACTTGCACAGCTCATTCCTATGCTACGTCCTGTTAAGTCATCTGTCATCCCCTGTGCTGCTAAAGAATAGAGTGCTGCCCGTAAGTGAGGCTGCATTTATTCTGCTCATTGTTAAACACAGAGGGTTTTATATAAAGGTATCTGCAACATCATTATTCGGTGTTGCTTGCTGCGTAACATCGCTTGCATGACTATTCTCAATATCCGACTGGAGTTCTCACATTCACATCAATTCCCACCCTTCGCGTGAGCAATGGAAGATCAATTTACTGTCATTCTTCTTCCTCTTGTACTCACCTACTTGGAAACAAATCCACTTAGAGGTGTTACTGCAGAAGGTGTAACACTTCTTTCACTTGCAGAATATCAGTGAATCACAATTCTCTTCCAAACCTGCGTGACTTCAGGTGAGGCAGACAGAGGAGAGAACCGCAGGCAAAAATAAGCACGTGGACTTGTGCCGCTAAAGTGAATACAAGTTTTACCATTGATTTCAGTAGATACAGAAATTCACTCCTAGATTCCTTTCGCATCTTTTAACAGAACTGACTCATCTGTCTCCTTTTATGCATTGCATCTGTATCAGTGGTGCTTCAAATGTCACAATTAGTTTTAAACAAATAGTATATAAATGTTGCTCCAAAAATCTGTATGTTTCATATGTGGTAACTGGGAGTTACTACTAACGCTGATGCCTTCACAACCCATGGTAAACCTCTCATGTGTAAATACCTACTTTTAGATATACAAGGACAAAATAAGTCCATTATCCATATGTTCTTTTCAGCAATCTTGGTAGCCTGTATGAAATTGCACATTTAAAAATTCATAACTTTTCATGTTGTTGCTATCCTTTTTTCATATATCTCAGTAAAACTATGGCAAACCCAAGACTTAAACTTTATGTTTAAGGTTTTTTAATTGCTGTGGAGACCATTCTACTAAACTACATCAGCAAACTGTGCCTACATATTCAAAATGTTTATACTAAGCTCAGACAATTTTGCTTTAGGGTCTAAATGACTTCTTTTTGGGTTGAGGGCAAATTAGGGCACAATTTCAGAAAATGGAAGTTTTCAACATATAATTCTGAGCACTTAAAAGTATGGATGATTCACAAAACAAGAGACCTTTCATACTTAGCTGCAATGATTGCTATTACTTTCTTTAGAAATGTATATTCTTTTCCTCTATCTGTTGAAAACATAAAGCTATATGTGCAGAAAGAATTCTCCCTGCCTGGGAAAGGAGATCTTTTCAGCTGAGTTCCTAATTGGCTTCATTTGTGCAACCTGAATGTTTTGACAAGGGCATGTGTTCTTTCTGTTCTGTTCTGCTCTATTTTATTCTACTTCACCCTGCCCTACTCTACTATACTCTATCCCTACCATCACTCATTCATGAATGCCTTAATCTGGAAATTATTACATGCTAAAATAAGAAACAAAAGAATGTGGTTTTTTTTCCCCTGTTTCCTCTGCTAGACTGTTGAGTTTGGTTTTGTCTTGAACAGATGGCTCCAGAATAACTGGAAATTGTTTGGTGGCGTTTAAGCATTTAAAATGTAAATGCTATTGCAGATCATTTGGGAATTTCAGGTTGTCCAATGCTAGAAAACTTTCATTAATCAATTTTATTGATATAAGACTATTGGAATTCAATTCAATTTCTTCCTTTAGTGTCCATTTGGACTGTTAGAGTTGAGTGAATCAGTTTGGTGAGGAATAGATCCATTTGGATTAGGATATTTCCCTGATGCAAGTTCTTTCCTTATCAAGTTCTTTGAAAAAGCAAGGAGGTATATCAGTAACACTTTTTCCTCTTTCTGATTAGCCACTGTAAATCACCGCTATTGCAGTGTGAGATAGCTCTTGTCACGCTCAGCAAAAATATATTAGCTGTTCCTAAGTCTGAGAGGCAAGTTCTCTATAATGTGTATAAAGGTGGGGCTCATCCAGATTATACTCTTTTCCCAAATTTGATTAAGTTGGCACAGAGCTCTTTTTGAACACGTAAGTCTTTAATTGCTTCAGTTACTGGGCTGCAGTTGAATGATCTTGCTTATTATAGCATGCAGTTGTTTCTTGCAAGGTTGTATTGGTTTTACAATTTAAGCAAGGACAGGTGCAGCATTGCTTTAGATTACTTGAGGTTAGGAAGACACTGATTTGCATAGCTTCAGGGCTGTTGGAATCCTTTGGGAAGTGAAAGCAATTTTTTTCTATTTACTCAGTTCTACAGCTCCTTCTGCCACTTATTCTCACTGGGTCAGCCTTTCCCTTTTCTAATGTTTTTGTCAGGACATCGCACCAGAACTACACAGAGACATTTCACCCACAGTCTTGAATGGATAACATCAAAGTTTTGCAGATTCAAAATTTTGTCCCCTTTTCTGTCAGAAGGCAGTCAACAAATCTCCTTCTTCTGTTTCTTCAGAAAAAAAAAAAGACATTTTTAAAATTTTCTTTTTATTTTCTGACAGCATTTTCTATCTATTCTTGTCCCCTTTTTGCCCCACTCTTCTTCCCATTTATCACCCTTATCCCATCCAACATAAAAAACCTGCCCCTAATTACTTTTTCCCCATTTCTCCCACTTTTGCTGCATCTTTATCCATAGTTAGTATTTCTGATAGGTCCCCAGATAACAAGGTTGCAACCTTACATAGTATTACTATGTCTCTCAGGCACTGGCAGTCTGGTGAGCCTCTGTTTCCTAAAGGTCCCCCTTATTCCCTCACCAATTATCTGTTAAGTCTGTCTGTTTCTCATGTACCTCCTTCTTATACCTTTTTGAAATCTAGCCATTCCTCACAGTGCTGTTACTTTTGTCAGCTTCTCACACTGTTATTTGTTAAACCTAGTTTTTTTCTCTTGTCTTGTCCAGCAGTTTCTCACATCCTGTTCGTTTAGCTTAACCTGAGGCCAGCACCTAGTCAGCGTCCCAGTCATCCGCTTGCGAACTTAACACTCCCCTGCTCGCACGTCATGTCCCAAGGAGATGCCACTCTCCATCTCTGTGCCACCGAGCCTGAGCAGGCCTCCCGTGGTACCACCAACACGGGCTGTGCACATTGGGACAGGCAGCTGGCTCCAAGGGGTTTGAGCAGTGCAGGGTGTGCTGGGCTGCAGTGCGACTTCTCACCATGGCCAGCACCAACACAACCCTTCAGAGGCAAACCAGAAAGTGTGTAGTGGGGCACGTCCACCCCGTAACACTCCTCTTAGTGTACCAGTGCATGCCAAACCTGTCTGCTCCTCTGGCTTCACTTCATGTGACCTCTACCCCGATCCCATGAACTGAACACCCACTAGTTGGGTATTGCCTGCTTTTGTTTGAAAATACTCTTCTTCGTGTGCTTTGAGAGCCTCTGGGTAGTGAACCCAGACACAGTGAATGAGAGTGATGAGATTAGCTACAGAAGTGCACTCCTGATCAGAACTAAATGCTAATGCAGACACACTAACATCATAATACCAAATAAGCTTAATAACTGACCTCTACACCTGATCTTTCTTGAATACAGGCAATGAGAGTATATAGACTTTCACTTGATATCTTACTTACCTTACAATGGCATCAGGGATTTATCATTTTTCCTCAGGAGACGGCATGTGTGTCCCAGGACTGGGACCACTCTTGTGGTCACAAAGCACAGTGTTCCCAAGACTGGCTGGACTGGTCAGATCCTTCTCTTCACTGCAGAGATGAGCCTAATTAGACACAACTGAGTATCCATGTCAAATGTTAAGACTTCAAGATGCAGAGGTGAGGCTGTGCAGACGATTATGTCGATCTACAAAAGGAAGCTGTACAGACAGTGGTAAAATGGACATATCTGAGTAAGTGCCTAAAGAAATTACCTGTAATTAAACCGGGGTACTTAGGCTCGTGGTTTTCTAAACTGTGTGTGTAGCAATCAGAACAGATATATGTCAGAAACCTTACAGCATGGCAAGGGCATGGGAGAGCTACGTAGCCGAGTCTCTGGTGTGTGATACTGTGCCATATCAAGGATCCTGCATTCAACAGGAGCCAGTACTCTGTGTCCTAGTGCTTTCCACAGCCCCTGAGTTGAGTTCCTCCGGCTGTTTGGCCAGTGACGTGCCAGTGTGAGAATTTTTGATAGGCTTCCCAAAAAAAGGAAAACCAAGTGACAGTTCTGGGCATATTTTATGAATTAAGAGGGCAGAATCCTTGTTTGATGGGATAAAAAAAAGAGGGAAGAGAGGAGGGAGACCCAGTTTTTATCATCATCATCTGATGTCCTTTATCTCATTCTCTGCTAATTTACATTGCAAATTTATGCTTATTATCCCTAAATGCATTGTATTTATGTTGTATGTTTTACTCTTGAATTTCATCCCGTTTCTACTTTTCATGAGCTGCAGCTTTCTTGCTCTTTCCCTATGATATCCCAATCCTTCTCTGTGCTGACCANCCGTTTCTACTTTTCATGAGCTGCTGTGCTGACCGTGTCCCATTTCAGCAGCACACCACTATGCTCGGTGCTTAGGTTGTTGAAAAACATTCCAAAAGAGAATGGTAACCTCTATCCAGATTTGGCATTTCCCCCTCAAGCACGACCAGGTGTCATTTTCCATAAGTAACTTCCTTTCCCCGTCAGAATTCATTTACTAATTCCCACGCAGTCAGGCTTTACAAACTGTTTTCCATAAAGCACCATATTTGAAGACCAGTTAGAAATAAACCCTACTATATTTAAATTTTCGTATAAAAATAGTTTCTTACTGAGATATCAGGCAAGCCTTGGACAATCTGTTGTTTGCTTAATGCAGATTATGTTTTATCTGATTTTTAATTCTTTTCAACTAGTTTTTCTTCCAAAAATTTGTTCTACAGTCTTGCACAGTATTAAGGTCAGAAAAAGTGATTTTGTAACTATTGATATATATTTTTCCTGTGGCATATGGTTTTTATTTTCATTATTCTTAAAGATGCACTTTTGGCATTTGCATTTTTGCAAAAACATTTTATACTTTATCATGAATTTTGTCCAGATTTTTATTTATTTATTTTGCAGTTGTGACTGCCCAGTCCTCCTAAAATGCTAAACCTTTTTACTTCCACATGGATGAAAAATTTGCCATCCTGCTGTAACTTAGATTTTCAATGACTTTTTCAGCATTTATTTGGCATATCTGTTCTAGTTCAATGTTATTTTAAAAAACTATTTATTTTTCTTATGTTAAACCCTATTTCTTTCTTTCTCTGGGTCTTTACATTTATACGGATAAAACCCATTCTGTTTTTTTTATTAGTTCTTATTTCCCATAATCTTTTTCAAGAATTCCCTGAGCATTCCCTTAGACAAGTCTCACTTTATCGCAGTATCACGTTGTTTCTAACACCTTAAATATAGAATCATTGTGCTGAAAGGGACCTCGAGAGGTCATTTATTTCATCTTCTTGTGCCAAACCAAGACCACTGTGACATGGTTGTCTAACCTGTTCTTAAAGATCTCCAGACACAGAGGTAATCTTACTTCCTCAAGTCCAGTGTTTCACTGCCATTTCTATCAAAATACTCTCTGCTGTTTAATTTTAATGTTATGGTTTATTTTTTTTCCAGAGTGATCCTGTGTGCATGACTACAGATTTGTCTCATTCCTCTTCTCCAGACTCTGTCTGACTGATTCTTACCACGCATGAGGCCAAGAATATCCATCAGCTGATATTTCTGGGGTGCTGCTTCCAGTACTTTGGAAACTATTCCTCTTTGTACGTCCTAGATGGTATTTGTCTTTTTTTTGCAACAGCAACACTTGATTGATTCAGGTTCAGTTTGTAATCCTCTCTAAACCATACACCCCTGCAGAACTGCTCCCTTCAGTTGTCCCCTTCCTATATCTTCATAGCTGATTACTCCTGCCCTATTTTGTAGGACACGCTTATGCTGTCCTTACGCTACCTTCTTCAAGTAATCTCCTGAATTATCAAGATTGTTTGAATTCTAGGTTAATGTACTTGCAGTTCCATCCAGGATGGTGACATTAGCAAACGTAAGAAATATGCTTAATTCTATCGTTCAAGTCATTCTTGAAAATATCAATTAGTTTCAATCCACAAAAGACTTTTTCAGAACCCCGTGCAATAAACCCTTTCATTTGCACAATGAACCTTTGATAACTACTCTGTCAATCATTTGTTTCAATAATACATTTTCCTGGTTTTGTAGGTTCTCTTTGATGTGGTATCCTTTCCTACAGAACTGTTGTCTTGGATATCTTAACACTTTTGACTTTGAGCAGTTGCAGGCTGAATGATCTGAATTCCTTCTTTCTAACTATTTTTTGTTTTGTTTATCTTTTTTTATTATTATTTATTTAACTTTGACATCAAAACTTTTTTTATGGAACTACAATTGCTTCTGCTTCTGCTTTGTGTTCCACTAGAATTGGCCAAATCTTATTTCACAGCATCACAGGATCCATTAATTCAAACAAAATAAAGAGTCATACCTGAGAGAACCTCAGAAGAGTAAATATCAACTTAAAGATGAGAGCATACAGCAGTAGAAGCAAAGCATATTGACCATTCACTGCCTTACACACTTGTTAAAATAAATTGATTATTCTTATGTGTGCCAGTCTATATTTGCAAAAATTAGTGGCCATCATGCTCATCCTGTGAAGTTTATTTCTTGTGTTTTATGTGATGTTCTCTAACACTATTGATGATTTCCAGACAATGTAGTGATGGATGGAAAATATAATTTCTTTTACTATCACTTTTTTCTTTAAAGACCTTGGTCGGCTGTGCTTTTTTTTCTAGTTTTCTTTCACTTTGCCTGATATTTTTGAAGTGACTGCCTTTTAGCTACAGGGTCATTTATGTAGCAATTTTCTTATTTACCGTGGCTTTAAAGCACAACATGGTAGCAGAACTGTCAAGATCTCAAGTGACCTATTGATGCTGAAGTGAAGTTGTACTTATGTACCTGGAACTTTGCAGCCCTTTTGAGGGTCTGCATTTCTGCATTCAGAGTTTTATCCAGCCTTTTTGGGAGCATTTGTTTCTAAAGCACAGTCCTGAATCAAATCCTTTCATGTGTTACAGGAAATTTCTGTTTGAAGCCATCCAAACAAATGCAATAAACTTTATAGTTATGCTTCAGTAAACAACTGCACTCCATAGAACGGTATTTTGATTCTTAAGTCCAATGCACTTCTTTTTCCAATTTGTCCCTTTATCTTTACAGTGCAACATAATTTCAGTTAATTCAGATGATGTGAAGATTTGGTATTAACTAACTCTTCTTCTGCATCACTGCAGCTGGATTTGCACAGTTGAGTTAAGGTTGGCCATATGACCAGCTTTGAATTAATTTTACTCACACGGTATTGTATTTTGACATGATACCTACTAGGAAATATTTTTGCACTCAAATTTAAAATAGATTCTACACCATCTCTCTTTGACCCAAAATTATGACCTTTAGATTTAATGGTTCCTCTCTGCTTCACCATTAATTCAGTCTTTACCAGCTCAGATGTATTCACAGGCAGATACTTGAACACTTCATGGTTTCAAACTCACCAGATTTGTCTACTAACTCCACTATTTAATACATTTCCACATTATCTTGTCCAAATTTCTTTCAAGTAAATTTTTGAGTTATTTTTTGTTAGATTTCAAGCTAAAGTGAAAATCCACATCAGTGTTTCTTGTCCCACTTATCTTATACAACCCTGTGATTTATTTATTTTTTTTTAGTTTTTGGTAGTCATCACACTGCGAATTAATTTCAAGGGACCTTTTGGCTTTTGCTCCATAATATATTTTCAATTTTTCCACTTTCTTTCCAACAAATGGTGCAAATCCTGTCCAACAAAGTATAGGGGGGTATTTATAATAAGAAAATAAAATAATTTATTAAATTAATAAATATAAAAATTATTATTCCTGAGAAAGAAGGTAGTATTTTACAGAAAAAAGCAAGTCTAAAACATTTAGGCCGCATCTGGAGTACTGTGTCCAGTTCTGGGCTCCCTGGTTCAAAAAGGACAGGGAACTGCTGGAAAGGGGACAGCAAAGGGCTACAAAGATGATTAGGGGGCTGGAGCATCTTTCTTATGAGACTGAGGGAGTTGGGTCTTTTTAGTCTGGAGAAGAGAAGACTGAGGGGGGATCTCATCAATGCCTACAATTCCTTAAAGGGAGGGTGCCAGGAGGAGGGGGCCAGTCTTTTTTCAGTGGTACCCAGTGATAGGACAAGGGGCAATGGGTATAAAATCGAATATAGGAAGTTCCATCTCAACATGAGGAGGAACTTCTTTCCTTTGAGGGTGGCAGAGCACTGGCACAGGCTGCCCAGAGAGGTGTTGGAGTCTCCAACTCTGGAGACATTCCAAACCAGCCTGGATGCCATTCTGCTTCAGTCTACATGTTTGTTTTAGTTTCTCTGAAACATACTTCTGGGGTACACTCACAGATTCATAAATTTTATGTACAGATTTCTTCTGTGGGCAGTTTGACCCTAATACGCATCTAAGCCTTTGATCATCCTTTCACCTTCCCAGTGTATGAGATGACAGGTAAAGTTTCTTCAGGCTGAGTCATAGTAAAGAAACTGGCATATAAAAGCATATATTAAAAGCATATAAAGTAAACATATTTTCCCCTGGAGGCTTTATATTGTTTTGTCCTTAAAGTTTGTTGGGATTTTGAATGCCATTATATAGACTGAAAAGACTGAATTACATTGTCTGAATAAAGTGATAGAAAATGCTAGCTTAAAATAGTGAATATACAACAAATGGTGATATGAACCCTGAAGGAAAAAGTGTTTTTTCATTATAATATAATGGCAGCTGCTTCTATGATACCTATTAAATACAAAAATCCATCAGATATTCAGAAATCTAATTTAAAATGGCAAAACAGAAACATTTGTAAATACCTTTTTCACATGATCATAAGGTTTCTTCTACTGTTGGCTGACGTGCGAATTAATATAAAATACTTTTTTCTCCCATTTTAAAATTAGAGTACTATAGAAAAGTAACACAAATTCATGCTGGCAGGATGTAGGGTGTTATATATGTAAGCAATGGATAACAAGGTGATCTGGTCCTCTATGATCAAGTCTAGCTCCTGCTACAGAGGGTGGGTTGACATGCTTGTTAAGAAGAAGAATCAGCTCTAGGCAAAGTCTTTGTTTCTTTTCTTTTCTTTTCTTTTCTTTTCTTTTCTTTTCTTTTCTTTTCTTTTCTTTTCTTTTCTTTTCTTTTCTTTTCTTTTCTTTTCTTTTCTTTTCTTTTTATTATTAATTAATTATTATTATTAATTATTATTGTTACCATGCAGGTTGTGGTGTGCAAGAGGCTTTTCCAGGGAGTTTTTTGAGCGATGTCATGTATTAATGAAGGATGAGGTAGTTCAAGCTGTGTGTCCCCTGAGAGAGCTTGACCTTGGGACTAGAATGACAATTTCTTGATGTTGGATATGCCTAATTTTAAGAACCTTTATTAAATATTGAGAATACTGATGGACAGATGCTTTACTTTTCATACCATAAAAGAAAAAAAATCTTTTTCTGAGCATGGGACGCCAACATTTCACATGTGCTGTAGGTTGTCTGTAAACTAAAATATTTTTGGATGTTATGAACAGCAATGGAGATGCCAAGGGACTTCTTACAAATCCATGACAATAGGGCAGAAAGCTTTTTTGGTAGTTGAACAGTTTTGTTCTGGTCATCTGGAAACACTCTTCTTCTTTCAATGTTTAGACATCAAATAAACTTTTGTCTTCCAAGCATTATAAATGGGAATATGAGACAAAAAATATTAATCTCACCATTACTAATGATAGCATTTGTTAAGGAGACTCAGTATTATCCAGAGCAGTGATTAAAATAATATTAAAAGGATCAAAACCAGACTCATAAAGGGATCAGTTTTGTTGTGTCTAAGAAAGAGAGATATAAAGGGGAAATCATAATAATGCTGTGATTTGTCTGTCAAAGGTTATAGTAAAGAAGTATAAGCTATTTTTCTACGTGCCTAAAGTAAGTAAGGAAGTGAATTAACTTTTGTCACAGAGGAATTTAAATTAAATGTTAGGAAACACTTTCTAATCATTGTGAAAATGATCTATTTAAAGTCATAGAAGACGGCTGCAAAATCTCTTTACAGGCTTTTAAAAACATATCAAACAACGACTCATTCATGAGCACCACAAGATACTGGATTTGATTATCTCTAGTGGCTCCTTTTATGTTTTCTCTCTAAACCTTCATTTCAAGATTATTCCTTAGAAGACTCTTTCCGTCATCATGGCTATAACAGTTGTGATTGGTGAATACACTGTACACAAGTGAATCCTTTAAGAAATTTAACGTTGTTCTCTGCTGGTTGTTAAAAGTTGTATGCACCAGTCTGTCAGACCTGAGGGGGCCGGCTATATTATGTCTTCTGTACTTTCCATTTCAACAACTTGAAGAGCAAAAACCTTCAGGCTGTTGCTGACAGCAGATTTCTAATGAGGACCGAGTATTACAGTGTCTTGCGAAGAACAATATTTAAGGGCACAGAGACGAATGACCTCCCTGTTCACAAGTGGTCAGTAAAATCTCATTTTCCAGTCTTCCTTTCACCTTGCCTATTTGTACTCTTTTTTTGACGCACATAACAATGACTGACAGTATTTACATGGAATGATTTTTCTGCCATCCTTCCTCTCCCACATCTGCTATTAAAAATATGAATTCCATACCTTCGTTATTCTTCTGAATTTTTGAGCCTGGAAAGTTGGGAGAATTTTTATTATTTTTTCCTCTTCATTAAACTACACGTATGTAGTTCAAAGTTTGTAAGATTCCCAGAGACAAGGCTAAATAAAACTGTCTTCTGTCTCAATCATTCTAGCATAGCCAGGAGTTAATTAATATTGATAGAAAAAATGTCCAAAAATAGATGCATTTTTTGAATTACTGTATGTTAATAAGCCATGATGAGAGCATGAGAATCTCAAGTATTCTTCAAAAATCAATATGATAGGAAGCATTTGCCAAGAGAGGTTTTACAAAAAGATCCAAATGATCTCTAACCTCATAAAAGTGGTTCATATTTTAGTGTAGCAATGTACTGCAACATTACTCCCAGAAAACGTCCCCTTCTAAATACCAAAACATTAGACCATTGAATCAAGAGCTATTTTATGACTTGTATACAGCTTACTGCATATGCAACCTACAATGAGAATAGCAGGAGGCTTTATTGCAATTTATGTTTTAAGGAATTCATTGACATAGAACTGTATGTTACGGAAAACAGCAACACACAAGTTTCTTTTTTTTTTCTTCTGGCTTTCATCTACTTTGTCTTTTTAAGATCTTATGTTAAATTCTGCAAATGCATGCAGTAGAAATATATGTGATTCTAATCTATAAGAGAAATGTATGCCTGCATACCAGCGTCAAATAAGTTTTGATTCTTAGGTTATGCTAATTTATTATTATCTTATGATTACAGCCACTAGCATCTCAATTCTCTTGAGATGTCTACATTATTTTACCCAAAGCACCAAAAATAGCTCTTGCTTTGTGAAGCTTTTACATATGCAAAGTTGGAGACACAAAGGAGTATTAGCACTGTTGAAATGAAGACACCCACCTTCAATACACAAACGTATTAAACAGTAAGCCCTTGGGGCTACTATATAGTGAATGCAGAGTCCCCGCACAGTAAGTGACAGACCCAATGTACATTGTGGCTGGTAGCAGAGGATAGAAATGTTGTCAGAGAATGCAGGGATGCAAAGAGGAAGACTAAGGCCCACCTGGAATTAAACCTGGCAAGGAATGTCAAGGACAATAAGAAGGGATTCTTCAAGTACATCAGTAGAAAAAGGAAGACTAGGGAAAATGTGGGCACGCTGCTGAATGAGGTAGGCGCCTCGGTGACAGAGGATGCAGAGGAGGTGGAGTTACTGAATGCTTTCTTTGCTTCGGTCTTTGCTGCTAAGGATGGCCCTCAGGAATACCAGACCTGTACTTAACAATGTTCCCCAGGGGTCAGTACTGGTTCCAGTCTTGGAATGAGGGGACAGAGTGTACCGTCAGCAAGTTTGCTGATGGCACAAAACTGGAAGGGATGGCTGACACACCAGAAGGCTCTGCTGCCATCCAGAAAGACCTGAACAGGCTGGAGAGCTGGGCGGAGGGGGGAACCAAATGAAGTTCAACAAAGGCAAGTGTAGGGTCCGTGTTTTTTCGTGGGGCACCAGGGTCAAATGCCTCCTCCAGGTCTATTTTAAAGGGAAGCAGCTGGAGCTACAGTTTTACAGAAACAAAATCTTAGCAGAGTCCCTTGGGGAAGGTGGGTAACACTCCATTGAGCCTCCAGGCTTGCACCCAGGTCTGTGGAAGGTTGGCACCCAGATTCTGGCACTGGCGTGACACTGGACATGCATAAAAACAGAAATCCAGGTGCCTGGGAACCGTCAGAGTAAGATGGGCTTGTATGTGTTGACTTAAGTGCTCCTGTAGGGTGGTCAACATGAAAGATTTCCTTCAGTCAGAGTTTTCGATATAGATATCTCATCTGACCTAGCTTTGAGCAATTTGTCCAGTCCAAAAACTCAAGATCTTGCACGCTTTTTTTACATATGCAGTTGGCCCTGAGTGAAAATAAGTATACTGTATTTTCAGAATGGCATGTGTGAGCAAATGGTATAATCTCTTTTGCTAGTTCTGTGATAGGAATGTCCCTTGCCAAGGGAGTGAGTTTTTTAAACCAGTACTTTATACTGCTCACTTTACCAGTTTATTAACTACTGAATCCCAGGACAACCTAATGGCAGTCAGACAGCTGAGGATTGTCTCAAAGAATACTGTACAATAGATATAAAAAAAATTCTTACATTCACCTCAATAAAAGATTTCTATCATCTCTCCTATTTAACCTTATATGCACTCAGTTTTTCTTTCATTTCACGTGCTGAATGACTCAGTGAATTTTGTCCTTGTCTTCTCTTCCTCTGTTTTAATTTCTCTGATAAGTATTTTCAGCTGTTGCTTATTTAGGTTATTAGAAATGTCCTGTTAGACATTCAAAACTATCAGCTGCCAGATCAATAGTTATGTTGTGTGCTACGATACCAGTTATTTTTCCCTGTCCAGCTAACTTGTCTTCTCATAGGCTGGTCTATGCATTTCATATCTATGTCAATAGGAAAAGGGTGTCTGAAAGCTGAGTTGCTGAATACTGAACTAATTAGCAGTAATTCTGCTGCTAAAATTAGGTGTTAGCCAAGCTGGTTTGCAAATACGTTAAACAAATTTCAGCTGAGCATAGAACTCTAGCACTTAGCTTTGGTAGTTTGGATTTAGATATATATTCTCAGATTATTATCTCTGTACTCAGCGGTATGTACATCAAGGTCACCTAAACCCACTTTTGCAGTTGCTCCAGACAGAGGTCTGCCTGGAGCTAGTGAATTTTTAGAGCAAAAGATTAACCTATTCCATTTGTACATGTCCAGTCACTTGTTATGGAATGCACTGGTGTAACCTTGTTGGGTGTAAGGAGATACAGCATGTAGCAGATCCTAGCTAAATGGTTTGCATTTTTTCTCCCACTTGGAAAGTAAGTCTTGCACAATGTTCACTAGTGGGCATTTTCTAAAAGTCAGGTTATATTAACTCTACTAACCTGTCGAATTTGGAGTTTGATTAATTTCCAATTTAAAATTCCCATTGCAGCTCCACCTGGTATGTTACATTTCCCCCTAATAAAATCTTGTTTAGAATTGATTCATTCTGTGAAAAAAAGTCATATTTCACTCCAAAGTCATTTCATTAAGGGGGAAAGTGAATCTTTTAGTGTTTTTGGCTGGTGAAGTGCCTTGAAGTCATTTTGAAGCTTAAGCGTTAGGAGTTCAGGACCAGATCCAAAAGCTGAAGAGGAGCACTTGAGCTAGATAGTGTTAAAGCTGGTAGGAAGTTACTGTCCCCAGGTGTCAGACACAGTAACTGTGCTTGGTTTTGGCTGGGATGGAGATGACTTCCTCACTAGCAGCTGGTATAGGGCTATATTTTGGGTTTAGTGTGGGAATACTGTTGGTTGCGCACTAATGTTTTTGGTTGTTGCTAAACAGTCAAGGCCTTTTCTGCTCTTCATACCTTCCCCACCAGTGAGTAGGCTGGGAGTACACAAAAAGTTGGGAGAAGACACAGCTGGGACAGCTGACCCCAACTGACCAAAGGAATATTCCATGCCATGTGACGTCATGCTTAATATGTCAAGCTGGGGGAAGAAGAAAGAAGGGGAGGACGTGAGGAGTTACGACATTTGTCTTCCCAAGTAACCATTATGTGTGATAAGAGGCCTGCTTTTTTGGAGATGGCCGAACACCTGCCTGCTGATGGGAAGCAGTGAATGAATTCCTTGGTTTGCTTTGCTTGAGTGTGTGGCTTTTTCTGTACCTACTAAACCATCTTTATCTCAACCCATGAGTTTTTTCTCACTTATATTCTTCTGATTCTCTCCCCCATCCCTCCAGAGGGGAGTGAGTGAGCAGCTGAGTCGTCCTAGTTGCTGGCTGGAATTCAACCATGACTGATGAAATTCAGTTTTCTATGGCATTGTAGCCTACATACTATATCTACCAAAGGTATCTAGATCCTTCCTGTCCCAAGCCCCCCACTTCCTACAGGCCTTCCTAACAGTTTCCTCCTCAGAAACCTTCCCCTAGTTTCCTCCTCAGTTCATTATCAATGGCCTTCCTGAAAAACAGTTGAGATACAGCTACGACATCATCATTTGCATCTGCAGTACTAGAACAGGAAAATAGCTTTTTGTGTGTCTTAAAATTTAGGAGGTAGAACTGGCTTCCAGGCTAATAATAAGAATTGTAAAATGCAAACAATTAAATTTAAAATTAAAATTAGCATAACCAAAGGATTGCATTTGCAGAACAGGATTTTAGCTGTAAGTTGGCATTTTACTCACAGTGAAGATGACAGGTTACAGATTTGAGAATAACAAAAACTGCCTCTGGAATTAATTTTCTTTTACATCTTATTGCAACACATTAGACACATACATTATTTATCATTGCATGGATCTCATCTTAGCAAACTCCAAAGCCTTGACCCAGTCACATTCTCTACTCTGATTAGACTGCAGCAGGAGATAATTATTCCAGGAACATCTCTGTGGTGGGGTTTCACAGCTGTTAAATTCTGCTAAAACGACTGAGTTAACATAAACATTGACAATAAATAAAACCGAGGGATCTTCATGTTTTACCGTTTCTTGCCAGCAGATTCTCCAGAGAACTGAGAAAAGGCAAGCACTGAGACCACAGCCTAACTCCTTCTCCAAGACTGCTTTGGTATTTGCACACAAATACAACCAAACTGACTCTAGCGTGGAACAAGAGGTAAAGAGATTTCTGAGATCCTCTTGAGAATAAATGGATCCTGCTTCCAGCACTTGCCTGTGCCAGGAACAAAATTGGGTTCTGTTTAAACTCAGTTTACACCACTTGACCGCTACATAGCGGGAGCAGAACTATGACAGGTGCTGACATAAAGTGCTCTGAATGGACAAAAAAGGATACCACTGCCACAGTTTGCAGAAATGGCTCTGGACTATCTCCACTAATGCTGGGAGAGGGTTGTGATTCTGGGACCCCCCTCCCAGCCAAGCATCAAAGATGAAAAGTACAACTGACTTCTACAGTTGAAACATAACAGTGTAGTATTAAATTTCAGCTTAACTTAGGTTAGGGGGAAAAAAAAAAAAAGCAGGAGAAAGAATAATAATGTGGTCATATTATAAACCTCAAGTCTCATACGCAACAAATATAAATTTCTTAAAGGAATACCGAAGAAATGTATAGTTTTTTATTAAAAGAGACAAGATGTGGACAATGAGTAGGGGTTTTATTTTCACTCTGTTACATCGATTTTGCTCTGGAGTATGTCTGTGGACTCAGTGGCATCAAGTTGACAGACAGTCAAGAATTGGGCTTTGCGTTAATGAGCTCTCATGGGCTTGCCTGGTGAGAAAGTAAGTTTTGGAACAAGAGGACGAGGTATCTGAAAGCATGCAATATTTTCTCCATTCTGCAGTTCTGCTTGGAGCTAGTTCTAATGTACACAAGGTGGGAGCGAGCAAAACTCTGTAAAGAGGCTTCACAACATGACTGCTAGGAAAGCTGAGTGACTTTTCTGGCTAAAAACTAATCAGAGAATAGTTTATTTTCAATTGCTGAACTACTGTTATCCTTTTTCCTGACAGAACTCAAAGAAAAGTCATGTTCTGAAAAATCTAGTATAAGAATGAAGTTTTTATTTTATTTTAAAAACTTTATTTGCTGAATTCCGGACTGAATCCAAGATGATACTTTTTACCCTCTTTTCTAGATTTTAAGGGTGGGGATTTGGGTTGTTTCTAACAATACAGCCCCTTTCATCAAATGCTAAGGAATCACAGTATAAACAGTAATTTATTAGACATTGAGGAATAGACAAAATAAGATATTTTAAGATATGGAATGGAACGGAACGGAACGGAACAGAATGGAACGGAATAGAGTAGAATAGAATAGAATAGAATAGAATAGAATAGAATAGAACACAACACAACACAACACAACACAATATTTCAGTTGGAAGGGACCTACAACAATGATCTAGTCCAACTGCCTAGCCACTTCAGTGGTGACCAACAGTTAAAGCATGTTTTTAAGGGTGTTGTCCAAATGCCTTTTAATCACTGACAGTCTTGGGACAACCACCACCTCTCTAGGAAGCCTGTTCCAGTGTTTAACCACTGTCTCAGTAAAGAAATGCTTCCTAATGTGAAGTTTAAAGTTCTCCTGGTGCAGCTTTGAACCATTCCCACACATCTTCTCGCTGGATAGCGGGGAGAAGAGATCAGCGTCTCCCTCTGCACTTCCCCTCATCAGGAAGCCATGACAGCAATGATGGGCATCATGTCCGTGCCACTGGCCTTCCTGCTGTGGACCTGGCTGCCCATGCAGTTTTTTTCTCTGTTTCCATCACTATTAATGCACAAGGAATAGGAGCCTGCTGCCATCTCACTCTCACTTCATCAGGACCCATCCCTGCTCCTTTTAAAGACAACGACAAAAGGCGCTCATATTATTTTCCCTCAAAGAGGCTTTATACAGTTCCGTACATACAAAGGACCCAAGTGGTCCTGATATTTAGGTACAAATATCTTTTGCAGTCGCCAGCTCTGTCTTTTGTCTTAATAAAGTTTCTAAGAGTTCCTCATAAAGCTGTGTATGGGCAGACAGTATTTTGACACATATCTTAATTAAAGATAAGTAATTTCCCAATGGTGTAAAAAAAAAAAATATTATTGTGCCAATAATTTCCATCTAACAAGAATTTCTCTAAGCTTTAACACACAATGTTTGTAAGAAGAGAAGCTTCCTTTGACAGTCTGTGTATAAAAAAGCTTTAATACAGTGTCAAAAAACTGTCCCAAATGGGAGATTACAAGACACTGTCTTGCAAAAAACCTCACTAATTGCCTTTAAAATATTCCCTTTTAATAGCTTAAATCTGGCTATTATAGATCCTTTCGATGCTTAGCTCTGTAAAATAGCCTAAAGGAACTGCTCTTTTTACTATTTCAAATAAGAGAAAAACTTAATTTTGTAAAGTGTTAGTCACCACAAAATTTTTTTTGGTTCTGAAGATTTGTCTGCTGGATGAGATCCAAAATTTTAATGCTAATAAGCATTTTCCCAATGATTGTAGATTCCAATTGTGTTTTTTGCTGTTGCTAATCATGAAAATAGTTTTCTAGATTTTTTTTTGTTGTTCACAAATGTCTCTGCTCAGTGCAGAATTTTTAAGGGGAAATAGGTGATGAAGTAAATACAACCCCAGAAAACATAGACTCAAAAATTGGATAGTCTGTGTAATGGCATCGTACACTGCCCAAGATTCAAAATCACAGTAGCTTAACCTGAGCTGTGGAGTTAAATGACAAACACTGAAATCTGTATGTAAGCAAGAATTCCAGTCCAATACTCTTTTTATTATTATTTTTTCTATAAATTGATTCAGAATATTTAAACTAGATAATTAAGTTAATCCAAAACAATAATGTTCACACAAAAATATCACACTTGTTTAATTAAAGTGGTTAAACAGATAAGATTTTCTTCACTATATTAGTTAAAGAAAAGTAATGGGAAGAAGAAAATCTCCTTAAGTGCTGTTCAGAAGTGTCTCCACCTTAGGAAAACTTTAAATGATCAAGGTAATTTTCATTCCAGAAGACTTAAAGATGTTTTGAAAAGAATATGCATGCTCCTTCTCAACCAAGTCAGAAGAATTTAAACCAGAATAACTTGCCACAGTGAGCTGCAACCTGTTGGAAAAGAGTTGTGAACCTTTGCTGCCCTGAACATCTTCATGCGCTCCCTGCCAAACGCATGCCGATGTTGACACAAAAGCATGAAACGCATCCAAATGCTGTATTGCCAAACAAAAAGATATTAATTCCGAAACTCCAAATCCTCTCTTTTCCTACCTACTGTTAGACTCAACAGGGCCACAGAGGCAAGATTTGTGTTTGTAGTACCACGTAAATTACAAGAAAGGAAATATAACAAAGACTGTTTTGCCCCCCTAGAAATGCTTATCAGCTGACTGGTTTTTATGTGCTCAGCTTTTTTTTTAGCAGGGAATGGAATATTGGTCATACAGGCTGTAATCCATCTACCTCAGTCCTCTTAAATACAAAAATATCATGTTTCTTCCAAGATATCTCTGAATTGCAAACAGCAGGAAGGAAGAAAAATATTCTGGGAAAATCATTATGTGCTTATTTCTCTCCCAGATGCCCAAGGCGTTTGTTTTGGCTACTGTCAGCCACAGAATACCAGGCTGTGTGGACTTTTGTTCTTATCTTCTAGCACATATATCTGTCCTTATATAGGATATATCTACTTGCCATTATGTTTTTACTGAGGTGCTTCTGTAAGCTTTCTGTTAGTGGACATTTACCTTGCCCAAAGCATACAGCAAAGCTAACAACAGACATTCTGAAGCTGTTTGTGTTGTAAAAATATAAATAACACAAATATTTCATGGGCTGGAGCATCTGGTTTTCTGCATACATTTGTATACTCATTCTCAAACTTGACTGCAGCCTTCAGAGTGACATTGAAGTAAAGCTTCGAGTCAGTCAGGTTAAATGTATTTATTAATATTTCAGTTTTCCAATGTGTAAGGACTGTCTTCATTAAAACACACACACACGCATTAGAAGTAGCAAAATTTATAGTATTATGAACTGTTTGAGCAAATAGTGACTGAAGGATTTGGAAATTTAATTTTATGAACTTTTTCCTATGCAGCTTTCAAGCAAGTGCCATAACCAGGAATTTTCAGTGGTTTTTGTGGGAAAGATTAAAGTAACACGTAAAAGCAAATTATGTTGATCGTAATTTCTTTCACTCATTATCATTTCACCTCAGATACCCAAGCTCAAGGACCTGAAGTTTTATTTTGTGTAAAATTTTTCTAATAGGACCATATACCCTCCCTCTCTTCACAATTCAACTGCATAAATTCTGAGTTTTAAGTGTATTCTGAACTTGATCAAATGAATGGTCTTGCTGTGTCATACCAGGGTAAGTGAAAATAGGGCTTAGCAAGCCTCAGCCCTGAATCTGCATTAATGAGGTAACATCAGAATATTTTCATTCAGTCTTTCATTCCAAAAATAAGATATTGATACAAAGTAAGAGACAAAAAGAGAAATTTGTGGTGTTTTAGGATTTTTTTTCTGTTTATTTTTTCCCCAAATAACAACAACAATATCAGGCACCAACCCTGGCTTAGCAGAGTTGACTAAAATACAACAAATATACCTGGAACAAGAAACAAAAATACGTTAATAACAAATGTGTACAAACCAGACCTGTCCGTCCTGTATGAATGAATACAATGTCCTTCTTCTTTATGCACGGTTAACTACAGTGACCAAAAAATACCAAAGAAAAATCCATTCCTGTGCTTGTGTCAATGTGATGGTGTTATAGTAAACTCATTTGCTAATTTGAATCCCAGCTGGAGACTTCCACTTAGTGCCTGGAGGAATAAATGGTTTATTGAAATGATTGAGATACATACTAGTGACAGCAAAAGACTCCCAGGACTTTATTACTCCCCCATCTCATGAAAGTTAGGAATTAAGCTCACTGTCATCATCACTTTCCAACTGAGAATTAAAAAAACTAGGTAGTTGTCTGAAACCCCAGCCACCTTGAAAATTAAGTATTTTATTGATTGTTGCAAGAGCTCTCCAGGTGGGAATTTCAGACAGCCCTAGAGATCCCACCAGGAAGCTCCTGCTGTGTCAAGTCCCATTTATTTGCTTAAATCTATTGATTAATGTCATGGGTGGAGTGTCGCAGAGATTCTTGCTGCAGGATCGATCATACTGTACGTGAATAAAGAGTGTAAATAGGCAATAGAAAATGTTCCTACAGATGCAGAAATGGTCACGTAGGACAGCTCTTTGGTAAGGTGTTTCAGAGATGTTTTGTATATAGTTGAGACGATCAATAACAATTTATTACACGTGTGCTGAAGCAATCACATACAACCACAGGCCAGCTAGATTATATGAAATGAGCGGAACAGCAAATCAGTGAGTCTTGCTCTATCCAGCTGAAGATGCTGCTGTGAGGACCGTTGCAACAGAGATTCCTCTTGCCACCAGACAGCTGCAATACCCTAAGCCCTGTGCATGGCCCTGTGCCCCAATCCAAAGAAATTAATTTCTACACAAAGAATTCTGTCTCTGAGTGTCTGTGCATCACCAGCACCCTGGTAATGGAATTTGATGACAAGAAATAGTATAGATTTTTTCATAGTAAGTGAGCAGTAAAGAAAAGCAGCACTCTGAGTACTCTTCAGGGTGTTGCAACTGAGATTCACAAGAGCAGTCCAGCTCTACATCAGGCTTCCCAGTGAGGCTGCACATTCTCCTTCCATCAAGATTTTTAAGATGCAGCTGGATAAAGCCCTGAGCAGACTGATCTGACTTCATAGCTGATCCTACTTTGAGCAGGAGATTGGACTAGAGACCTCCTGGTGTCCTCCCATCTGAATTTTCATACAGACCCGTGATAAGAACGTGGAGAAACACAAGATGAAGTTTACATCTGTATCAGAGGTAAAAACTCCATACAGAAGTAAAATGGAGACTCCTCAGAACAAAGGTGCTCTGAATTCTGTTGCTCAGTGACAGTATGGAGAAGGGAAAAAGCAGTGGAAAATGACTGAACCCTCTAGGACACCTATAGATACATTCATGACCAACAAAAGGCCAAATCCTAAGAACTGAAAGAGAGCAACAATTCCCAAATATGAGAAGACAAAACAGTCCTCAGCAAGGAGTGGTGGAGATGGAATACTTGCTTTTTAGGAAGCAGTTATCAGACAATTTGATATGAGATTGTTTTTTAGGGAGCCAGGGGCAGATGTCTTTAAAAATGATTTCTGACTGCAGAAGGAAACACAGCGGCTGTAAATGATGCATACGAAGTATTTAGAAATGAAAAGGAGAAAAGAGAGTAAGTTTTTGGAGAGGCAAGAATGTGGGAGAGGCTTAGGGGACTTGTAAAGGAAGATTCTGTGTAGATGGAAAGGAGTAGGAGAAGGATAAAGGGATGAAACGGGTGAAGGAGGAAAGAGAAACAGGAAACATTTTACCATGCCCCTCACCAGAGTCTTTAGGCATCTAATCAAGGTTATTTCACAGGAGTAGGAGTCTAATATCTTTGTAGAACATCATAAAAGTCCTTTGACTTCATACAGACTTTTCATTCAAATTAAGAAAGCTGATTACATTTAGGTATTGACTTAAAATACAAAAGACTTCCCAACAGTGCCTGGGATAAATTTCAAGTCTGTTTTATAGTCTTAGCTGTACCAAAGCCAAAAGAGGATATTAGAAAAGAGCTAATTATAATTATTACTCTGAGAGACAATGATAGTATCAAAGGCATTTCAATGTTCATCCATTCCAGAGGACCTCATAAAGTTCAGGAAAAAGTCTGAGGCAGTTCATAATGAGAAACCTTTTCAAAAGTACCAAAGTGGTTTTGGAGCCTGAGTAACTTAGGTCCCATGTATAACCAGAGGAAGAACTGGTTGAAGGGACACGAGTCATCCACATAGAGCATGGATGGGTGCATTAGGAACTTGGGACTAACCATTTTTCATTATTTTACAGAGTATTAATATTTGTTCTACCCACCACTTGCTTCTGTGAACAATATTTTAGACACAGAATTGATCTGTGCTAGACTACAGTACTTTATTCTTGTAAGGAATACTGTGCAAACTTCAACAAAGCAGAGGCTGTGACACAATTCAGAGGTCTGCAAATAGGAAATACATCCGACATGATTCAGGAGGTCTAGGATACCAGAGCACTGGAATAGGCTGCCCAGAGAAGTGGTGGAGTCTCCGATTCTGGAGACATTCCAAGCCTGCCTGGACGCCATCCTGTGCCACCTGCTGTAGGNGATGGGGACCCTGCACTTTTGAGAACCTGGTGAGCTGGAGACTTACTATCTTGGAGCACACATCCATGATTCACCAAGACATGTGCATTTCACTTTGGTGTATCTAGACTGATATGGGAAACAGAATATTTTCTGCTCAGGGCTACCTATGCAATAAATTTCTAGAGATCAATGTATGCTCTAGGCAAGTTTAAAAGCTTTCAGTACTGCCTTTTTTATTATTATTATTATTATTTTGCATAAGAGTAGCATTGCCTAGAATTCCACTGATCTGTCCTGGGCAGATGGAGGAAGAAGCAAGAGGGGTCTAAGAACCAGCATAACAGTATGTCCTATGTGCTCATTAATCTGAAATACTTGACTGCAATGGAGATAGAAACAACATTAAATCATCAGAATGTGAAGTCAGGCAAACAGGTAACACACAGGGAGGCCTGAGCCAAATCTTATTCGCGCTATTTTGTTTGCAGTGAATTATTTTCAGCCTCAGTGAATTTTTTCCTGATGTACAGAATGCAAATTTGAAAAAGCAGACGTTAGCTATTTCTTCTCCGTTCTTAATTCTGGATTAATTTCAGCATTTCCTTCAAATACANCCATCCTGTGCCACCTGCTGTAGGTGGACCTGCTCTGGCAGGGGAATTGGACCAGATGATCTCCAGAGGTCCCTTCCAACTCCTAACATTATATGATTATATGATTCAGTCCCTGAGCAGTGTGGCCCAAGATATACTGATTTTCAAACTCTTTTTCTGTGATAACGTTTCTTCTTCCATGCTTTTCCACAGGCATCTTCAAAGTTTGCGTCTCCTTCAGTGGGGGAAAGAGAAGTGAAGGAGGGGTGATGGTGGCAGATTTGCTGGGAGCATGCAAAAAAAGCTTTCTCCTTCTGCCAAATCCTCTGCTCTGCTCCCAGCCAAACCTTTCCCACATGATGTTTTTCANTTATTATTATTATTATTTTGCATAAGAGTAGCATTGCCTAGAATTCCACTGATCTGTCCTGGGCAGATGGAGGAAGAAGCAAGAGGGGTCTAAGAACCAGCATAACAGTATGTCCTATGTGCTCATTAATCTGAAATACTTGACTGCAATGGAGATAGAAACAACATTAAATCATCAGAATGTGAAGTCAGGCAAACAGGTAACACACAGGGAGGCCTGAGCCAAATCTTATTCGCGCTATTTTGTTTGCAGTGAATTATTTTCAGCCTCAGTGAATTTTTTCCTGATGTACAGAATGCAAATTTGAAAAAGCAGACGTTAGCTATTTCTTCTCCGTTCTTAATTCTGGATTAATTTCAGCATTTCCTTCAAATACACCTGTGACTTTTGTGGAGCAAAAGTCACAAATTCTCTAAGTATTTGTTTCTCTGGATAGGGCATGTTCTCCACAAGCTATTTTCTACCTTGAAAGGGCACTGATCAAAGTAATGGAATTGACACCAAAGCAAGCATTACTGTGACTAGTTCCATTAAGTGGTTTACATATATTACCTGCATAGAAACGATGGGGTTTTTTTTAAACACTGAGGGTTGTAAAATATCCCTCTGTAAGTAGCATTTACTATGCATGAAAGCTTCAGTGCTTCCTAATGAAAGAAAAACATTTTTCTTTAATAGCTACATAGTGACTAGCAAGATAGTATGTGGGATATAGGATAGCTTCAGAACATATTATGGTGAGTGTGATAGAAGACAGACTTAGGCTCATGGTCCTGTCAGTCTAATTCTGGACATCTTTTAATTAAGTTTATGATTATGACTAGCTTTCCAGAGACATTACCAGACAAGTAAAGATACTGAAATTGTATATTAAGTTCTCATGGGAGACCTTGAACGGTTTTACTGGCAGTGTGTGTTTTGGTAATCCAAGCTTGTTAGAGTACGAACCCAAACATTCATCTTTCAGCTTTTCGTTGGAATTTTTCAATTTCTGCTCGTACATCTGGATTAGACGTGGGATTTTAGAAAATTCACATGCAAAACATTATTCAAAAGCACTGTAACGGATTGGCTGGCATGCATGGATGCATGTGTACGCACACATGCTTGTACATGTGTCTGTGTGTGCATACCATTGCCATCTGCTGGCCGTCATCAAAACTGCCCACATTTATATCAATCATCAAGCAAATAATCACTTTCTTTAGCATAAAGGGAAAGAGGTTGAAGTTCTAAATGGTTTTTTTGTTACGAAGCAGCTGTCCAGCATGTATAAGCAGCTTCTGTGCCAGCAGGTTTTAAGACTCTGGAAGATATTTGAGCCAGAAAAGTTGCCCTACAACTTGTTGAGGAAATTTGGTCAGGTCTGTTGAGCAAGATGTTATTTATGAGTTTCAAGTAGGTGAACCAAATCCAGTTTCTGTGTGCAAATTTTGTTGCAAGCCAAACTCTGCAAGGCTAGAGCAATCTTGCATAAAATAGTTTCCTTTTCTAGTCCTAAAATAAACTGTTCCTTTCCGCAAATACAACAGCATTACTTGCTTGATGGACAAGATACTCAGCTTCTCTGAATCTGTACGTCTCTGTGGAGTTTAACAAGATGCAACCATGTATAAAAGCTGAGAATTTGTTCTGTGAACTGCACTCTGGCAGAAATCTGTATTTGTATCTTCTTATCTTCTTAGCACAGCCTGAATGAGGGAAAATTAAAAAACTCATGAAATGAGTCTTACTCTTCATGGTGACCAGATTGGTTGGGAACGCTCTTTGAGTTTTATGAGTTTTTAGAGTTTTATAGATCATTTAAGACACAGCAGTTCAGCTAGATGGAGTTGTCACTCAGGCCCTGGCATAAAACACAAGTTACTTCCCGAACTCCCTGTCTTCCTTTCAAGTACTTTTGTTTTTAATTAAATCAAAAAGGCCCTAAGAAGGGACTTCAGACTTGGTCTTCACTGTCTAGAGAGGTGATGCCATTATCTCTGCAATGTCAAGAGTGAATCAAGAGTTTCTCTGTTTCCCTCTGTTGGGCTGTTCCTGGTTAAAAGCACATTTTTGATTTACCATTTGAGGTGAAGAACATTGTTCTTTTTATGTATATCTGTTCAGTTATGTGATAAATATCACTTAAGATTTTATTTTTTACCAGTTAGTGACTTGATGTGTGTTTATTTTTAAGTCCTTTAAGCTTCATGACCATTATTTTTTATTTAGACACATTTTTCCTTGTCCCTTTGTTTCACCTGCCTTTCTCAGACTGCTATCATTATCTTTAAATAGATATCAGATGTGCTCTTCTCTACAGGAAAAGTGCTTTTAATCTTCATTGCACATTGCAACCTCTAGCTCTTTCTTTTCCATCCTTCAAAGACAACAATACTGAATGGTTACAAGGCTCATGTCTCTTTAAAGGGCACTGATGGTCTCTGTACCCTGTTAGGATGCTTTTTCATGCTTATAAAATCCTTCACAGATGAAAAATTGACAAATCGGCAAGATAAGAATTTATAAGAACCATGGTGTTTTAACAGGCCTTTTATCTCTTATACTCTATAATCCCTGTGGAGTTTCAGAAATGGTTGGGCTGTGATGAACCATGCTTAGGCAAAAACTGAACAACCAAATGTTCTGAGTTCTGTTCTAACATCCACTAAATAAAACTGTGCGTCTTTTCATCCATATAAAATGAAGAGTTTTTGACTGAAAGCTGGTTGATAGTCTCTTGATCTAGAGAGCTCCACAAATATCACGGAATTTGAAGGGTTCTGACCTTTGAGTCCACTCCACAAGCAGTTACTAAGCTAGGAGGTGCAATTGTATCCAGAAATCCAGTAAGTGCTAAAGGATGTGAGCCGTAAGAAACACTGTGTTCCATTTCAGTGTTACAATACTTCATACATTCAGGCCAAGCAATGGGATTAAATATAGGATTATTATCGGATTAATCCCTTGTCATGGTTTAACCCCTGCGGGCAGCTCAGCTGCACAGTCACTTGCTCACTCCCCCCACACTGGGCTGGGGGAGAGAATCGAAAGTCAGCAGTTAGAAAACTTGTGGATAGGAACTGACAGTTGAATAGGTAAAGCAATTTAATAGGCATGTGTGAGCAAGGTAAACTCAGGAATTCATTCCCTGCTTCCCACCATCAGGCAGGTGTTCAGCCACCTCTAAGAAAGCAGGGCTTCGTTATGCTAAATGGTTACTCAGGAAGACAAAGACCATAACTCCGAATGCCCCCCTGCTTTCTCCCGCTTTTATTGCTGAGCACATTATCATATAATATGGAATATCCCTCTAGCGGTTGGGGTCAGCTGTCCCAGCTGGGGGTGCTCCCTCCCAACCTATTGCGCACTCCCCCCTACTCACTGGTGGGGCCATGTGAGGAGCAGAAAAGGCTTTGACGCTGCGTAAGCTCTATCTCCGTCTTCATATCTGAGAAGGTGAGGTGGACTCTGTCTTTGGAAAAGCCTGTGTCTGGAGCCTTTCCTTAGTCTTCTGTTCTTTCTGCCAGTCACTTTTACGTCAGACGAAACTATGCGCAGATTAGTAAACAAGACAGCTAAATGCTGTACTGTTGGGGTTTTCTTAATGAGATTTGTAAGATACACTGTTGCACCCACACTCTTCCTTGGTGCTTTGGCCTCAATTACCTTGTTGTGTTGGAAGGCTGGACCAGAAGACAGTGATTGCTCTTTAAAATACTGATTTCCTTAACACAATGATGTAGTCCGAGATAACCCTTCGCACATGACTGCTGAGTTGCAGTGGCAGAATGTGGCAAATGGCAATTCGAGCACCAGTGCCCTTTCTCTGCTGGAGCTGACAAGAGGAACCACTGCAGATTTGCAGTAGCATCGATCAGGTGCAGCACCTTTACTCAGGCAAGACAGGGCTGGAGCACTTCCTCTGTTCCTGCGCTTACCTTGCTCTCATTCTGGTAGGAGGCATGACTGGTTTATCATCTCATTACCACCTTTGCTTCTTCACCCAATAATGGATCCATTTCCTGTTGGAAACGTTTTTTTTATTCTCTTTGCTATGCTCTAAAACTGGTTCTATCCAACTTCCGAGGAAATGTTTCTTTAGGCACCAGAGGCCAACTGCCCATCATTTGTGTTTATATTCTGGATGTTCCTTGTATCATGTTCTCAAGGATGTCTGTGGTCTTGCACTTGCACTCTCATGGGTCCTTGCCGTGGTCTGGTGGGCTACAGCAGCACTCAGCATGGCATGAAAACAAGCGGCTGTGGGACGCACAATGGTGGACCTCAGGCCTTCACACAGGTGTAGGACATCATGCTAGGTCATCCAGAATATCTAACGTGGCAGCCTACAGGGTGACAGCCCTAGGATTTCCCCTACAGCATAGGTGGTATGACAAATTCTGGTGCCTACCAAGGTTTCTTCAAAACCATGGCTCAATTAGGTGACAAAGGAGTTTGGCCTAAAACACTGCAGCACAAGTAGTTCTTTATCACAGTGGCAAGAAGTCAGGAAGACCATAACTGCACTAGTACAGGAAATATCCACAGCAAAGCAGCAAATAGATGGCATAATGAAAGCATGATCCAAACTCATGCAGTTTGGAGTAACACCTGACCCAGTGTTCACCATCAAGAATATGTTGAAGGAGTCAAACTACAGAAAGAAGCAGTTCTCCTGCATTCTTTCCTGTGGTTTCATAATGTTTCCAGCCACGTGCCTCATTCCCTGCGATTTTTACATTTCCCTGATGCTTCAAAACTTTGACCTTTCCTTTGCAGAAATAAATTTTTAAAATTCAATACCTGGTCTTACAATCATAGTAAATGAACTTTTCAGCTTGTTTTTACTTTAAAACTACGATCTGCATCGGCAAGAGATGACTTAGTACTTTTACCCAATCTCTCAAAGGTATAAATTAATGTGGAAAACCAGAAATTCTTTAATTCTTTCAGTCTGGAATTCTGCTCAGCCTGTGTTTGTCGGACTGGTTTTCCCTGGCTGTTAAATTGATAAAATGATTATGTTAGGATTTTATAAATAATGTGTGTTGAGAAAGGGATGTAATTCAGGTGGAAAATAGAAGCTCAGGGATTCATGGAGGAAGGAGCTTCTTGGAGAACAGTTGCATTGTAAACCTAGGAGGAGAAACCTGTCTTCTGGAAGAGTTTTGGCTGTTCAAAAAAGAGTAGATTAGATTTGGCATTCCTGGAGATTTAAAAAAGCACTGGGCTGCTGAGGTCTGCGTTTCCATTTTCATCTCACTCTGTCTGCGGCTTGGTTTACAAGAATACATCGTGCTCACAAACATGATTCTTGATTCTCTTTCCACAACCATTTTGAGTGTCTTTTTCAGATATGATTTGTTTCTGTGTCCCTAATAATAAATGTGGGGGTTCTTTTGAGCCTGAGAATGAACTTCAATATCAGGTGTTTTCTGTGCTGCTTTGTGAGCAGTGAGACGTACGCAAGTCTTAATGCTCTGCTGGGTTCCCTCCAAAATGGCACTACGATTACTTTTTTTATTTGCTAGTAGGTGCTGGAGAACATATCATTATCCTCCCATAGTGGTGCCTTGCTGCATCTGTTCTTGTGGTTCCCATTGTTCCTATAACAAGCTGCATTTTAACTTGGTGAAGAAAAGGAAGACAAAAAGCAGAAAATAAGGAAGAAGTTAAAAGAAGTTCAGCAGGTTATAACATTAATGTCCATCTATTGTGAAGGACAGTCTGAGACAATTTAACCTTGACGTTGGCTTGGAGTCAGAATATGACTGGTAAAGTCATGATTTCACTTCAGAATTGAAACTCAGTCTCTAACGAAGTACATGAAAATTTTTCCATGGGATCTGTCCTCATCCCATTTCTTAGGGAAGGGAACAAGCTACATCAAGCCTCTGAATAGCAGTCTGCATCCTGTGATGTACTTGTACCTTGATACTTCTGACATCTAAGGGATATGTTACAAAGATACCACCTCCATGGATTGCAGCTGATTTCAGTGCCTATCTGGAGGAAATGAGGAATCTGCTTCACTGTTCTTGTGGCTTGAAAGTTTTTTCTTAATATCCCACTTGAGGAAGCATTTGTTGGTCAAGCGATCAAAAATGTCATTTGTTGTCAATTAAGCTGATTTGTTGTTGGCATCTTCCCAGCGACCAAAGAGAACAGATGATGGATCACCTTCCAGTTTCTGGCACACTGCTGTGTACTGTAAAGCTGTTACCATGTCTCCTTTCAGCTTTTTTTTTTCAAGGTAATTTTCAGCCTTTTTCAGTTTGAGGCTCTTAAAGATTTTCCAGTGAATGTATGAACCCTTGCATGGTACCCTGAAAGCTGCTTTTGGTAGGTTCTATTTTTCTTAGCTACCTTTTGATGTCTTAGAATATGTCCACAAAACCTTGCATAACTGAGGACCATGAAGCAAGCTTTCTTGGACCCTAAATCATCAACCCTTTTATGCAGAACATTTTCCCTACCATTTTATCTGCATAAAATATTTTTTATAGTCTATAAACTTTTTATCTTCTGTTGCCTTCTTCTAGTCTTTCTCTGAATTATTAATATTTTCTTTAAAAGTAGATGACAAGTGAGATGTAGAATCCAAGCTACGCTCGTCAGTGCAAAATACAACTTGATAATTATTCCTGATAAATTACTACCTAGTGTGAGTTGTGCTTTTGCAAGGGGATCTAACTGCTGACTTGTATTTTATTGTCTTTCCAGTAAAAGCCTCGGGTACTTTTATGGCATATTGTTGTTTACATAGGGACTTATAATTTCATATTTTCATGTTTTCCTTCAGATGTGATGCTGGGGGAGGGGAATAAAGCCTATGTTTTGATTTGTTTTTTCATGACTGAGGACCCTGAGCCTTCCTGGAGTTTCTCATGTAATGCCACCAGCAAAACCAGCATGCAGCCCTTGAAAGAGGCTCATTCAAACTGAGAATATTAAATGACAGAAAAAGCTCAGGCACATGTTAATGCAAAACATTTCTGTCTTGAAATTCTAGCCAATAATAACATTGTTTGAGGCTTAATTTTATGGTTTAAAAAGCCAGAAAATCTCCCATGTGAGTAGAGACGGGTAACACACAGTTGTTAATTTTATTTACGTTTACTTAACCAAACAAAGGACTACCTTGTTGGTTTACAAGGAAATCAGATTTGAGCATATGAAAACACTGGGGATATGTGGCTACAAAATTTAAAAGATACAATTTTATTTTTTGCATCCTTGAAATGTCTGGCTTTGGGAGACATTTCAATTAATAAGTGTCTGAGGAACTTAAAGAGACAATCAGTAGTTTTCATGATAAATATTTAGTTCATAGAATCACAGAATGTTAGGGTTTGGAAGAGACCTCTGGACACCACCTAGTCCAATACCCCTGCCAGAGCAGGTCCACCTACAGCAGGTTGCAAAGGATGGCACCCAAGTGTGTTTGGAATGTCTCCAGAGTCGGAGGCTCCACCACCTTTCTGGGCAGCCTCTTCCAGCACTCTGACACCCTCAAAGGGAAGAAGTTTCTCCTCATGTTCAGCTAGAACTTTCTATGTTCAAGTTTGTGCCCGTTACCTCTTGTCCTATCACTCGGCACTACGGAAAAAAGAGTGGCCCCCTCCTCCCGGCACCCTCCCTTTAAGTATTTGTAAGCATTGATGAGATCCCTCCTCAGCCTTCTCTTCTCCAGAGTAAAAGACCCAACTCCCTCAGCCTTTCCTCATAAGAAAGATGTTCCGGCCCCCTAATCATCTTTGTAGCCATTTGCTGTCCCATCTTTAGCAGTTCCCTGTCTTTCTTAAACTGGAGAGCCCAGAATGGGACACAGTACTCCAGATGTGGCCTCAGCAGGGCAGAGTAAAGGCGGAGGATGTCCATGTTCTTTTTAATGCACCCCAGAAGACCACTAGCCTTCTTGGCCACAAGGGCACATTGCTGGCTCATGGTCATCCTGTTGTCCACCAGGACTCCCAGGTCCCTCTCTGCAGAGCTGCTTTCCAGCAGGTCAGCCTCCAACCTGAACTGCTGCATGGGGTTATTCCTCCCCAGGTGCAGGACCCTACACTTGCCTTTGTTGAACTTCATTTGGTTCCCCTCCGCCCAGCTCTCCAGCCTGTTCAGGTCATGCGGAGTGGCAGCTCGGCCTTCTGGTGTGTCAGCCACCCCTCCCAGTTTCGTGCCATCAGCAAACTTGCTGCTGGGACACTCCATCCCTTCATCCAGGTCGTTGATGAATATGTTGAACAAGACCGGACCCAGTACTGATCCCTGAGGAACAACACTAGTCACAGGCATCCAACTAGACTCTGCCCCACTGATCACAATCCTCTGAGATCTACCTGCCAGCCAGTCCTCAATCCACCCCACTATCCAGTCATCGAACCCCCAGTTCCTAAGCTGAGGGATGAGGATGCTGTGGGAGGCAGTGTCAAAAGCCTTGCTAGTCAAGGTAGACAGCATCCACTGCCCTCCCCTCATCTACCCATTCAGTCATGCTGTTGTAGGTTATCAGATTAGTCAGACATGACTTCCCCTTGGTGAATCCACGTTGACTACTTCTGATAACCTTCTTTTCCTCCAGGTGCTTGGAGATGACTCCCAGAACGAGCTGTTCCATTATCTTTCCAGGGACGGACGTGAGGCTGACTGGCCTGTAGTTTCCTGGATCCTCCTTCTTGCCCTTTCTGAAGGCTGGAGTGACATTGGCTTTCCTCCAGTCCTCTGGCACCTCGCCTGTTCTCCAGGACTTTTCAAAGATGATGGGAGAGATGACCAGCAGTGACTTCTGCCAGCTCCCTCAGCACTCGTGGGTGCATCCCATCAGGACCCATGGACTTGTGGATATCCAGTTTACTTAACTGGTCTCTAACTTGATCCTTCCCAACCAAGGAGGAGTCTTCCTTGCTCCAGACTTTCCCTGTTACCTGGGGAGTCTGTGAGTCCTGAGGGCTGGCCTGAGTAGTGAAGACTGAAGCAAAGAAGTCATTCAGTAGCTCCGCCTTCATTGCATCATCAGTCACCATGGCACCTGTCTCATTCAACAGAGGGCCCACATTCTCTCTAGTTTTCTTTTGCCTCCAATGTACTTGCAGAAACCCTTCCTGTTGACCTTGACATCTCTTGCCAGATTTAATTCCAAGGAGGCTTTGGCTTTCCTTGTTTTGACCCTGCATACTCTGATGGCATTCTTGTAATCTTCCCAAGTGGGCAGTCCCTTCTTCCACATACTGTAAACTTCCTTCTTCCACTTAAGCTTTTCCAGGAGCTGCCTGCTCAACCTTGCAGGTCCCCTGCTTCCCCTGTTGGATTTCTTGCTCTTAGGGATGCACCGATCCTGAGATTGGAGGAAATAATACTTGAAAATCAACCAGCTCTCTTGAGCCCCCCTATCCTCTAGAGCCCTAACCCATGGGATTTCTCCAAGCAGTTTCTTGAAGAGATCAAAGTTAGCCCTCCTAAAGTCCAAGTTTTTTATGCCCACTACACCTAATCCTGAATTCTGTCTTCTCATGATCACTGCAGCCAAGGCTGCCCCCAACCTTAATGTCCTCCACCAATCCCTCTTTCTTTGTCAGCACTAGGTCCAGTAGTGCACCTCTCCTTGTTGGCACTTCCACCACCTGAGTCAAAAAGTTAACAGGTTCTTCCTCACATCTAATTTATCTTTCTTATCAGGACTTAAGACCTGAAGGGAAGAAATGTAACTTTGTGGTTTACTTTATTACCAAAGAAAATTTTGCTGCTTAACATTAATGATTTAGGATCAATCGAATATTACACTTTTTTTTTTTTTTCTTTTTGCTAAAACCAGAGTGGGTAAATGACTGAAATATATATTAAAAACTAAGCTAGACAAGCTGGGTGTAAGAATATAAATTTAGTCCTAAACCAGCAGAATCAAATTAGATATTATACATTTAGCACTTCAGTAAAGATACAGGCTATCAGATTTACAGTGCAATACAACAGTTCATCAAGAAGAGTATTCATACAGTTCTGAAACCCAGAAATAAAAATTAAAATGAAATAAGCCTAAAAATGAACAGTGATCACAGTATTGTTTCTACCCCACTTAACTTACTCTTATAAACATAGGGTTGTTAAGACAGGACTGTTATATAAAGGGGCAATGATATCGCTGCTGTGTTGCCTTTAAGTTGTATGAAAGCCTTGAGTCCAGAGTGCAAAGTGTGGGGTTCTTTAGTGCTAAGACCTGTGCAAGGTAAACAGGACCCCAAAGACCTTTTTGCTCATCTTAAAGTACTGGATGCTTTGGTGTAGGGAATGCATAATGAATTGGGTCCAACTGTAATCTCCTCTCATGCTGGTTTCATGCTCTAATAGTACCTTTGCTCTGCAGTTCAAAGGTGTCACAGCAGGTCGTGTAGACCTACAGGAATTTATAATTAGCTTCAGTGTTAATGGTAGTTTATCTCCAGCAGCACAGAGCTAAGTCTGGGCTAAGCTGGTCAGTAGTGACCCAGAGTCCAGGACCTGGCAGGTGCCCTGAACCCTATTCCATAGCTACATTGTTCACCTGAACTTACTAAGTGAAACAAGGTTTGGGTGTGTGTAATACAAAGATTCTGAAAATGTAGGGTGTTTATGTGTACAGAAAAAGAAAGGATTTGGTCCATATCTCAAATATATTAGATTAATGTATCATTTATATTTTATTTTCTTAAAAGAAAAACAAAACAACAAACCAAAAAAAACCAAGAGAAAGAAAACCACATGCCAGCCCCTTCATTGTCAGGTACCAATGTTCAGGCAACTGAATCACTCCCCAAGGAGCAATGCTTTCTTTTAAATATTCATTTTTATAGTTAAGACATAAAGCTTTTTGCTTGTTAAGAAAAACTGGCTTGCCATTAAGTCTGCCTAATATTCTAAAGTTAAGCAATTTTCTGGGGGCAATGAATCCACACAGAGCATCATTGTAATATTTGTGCCAAAACTCCAAGCGATGTTTGGGATACTTGGGTATCAATTACTCTTCCAATGGAAGAGACAACTGTCAAATGAAGAGAGTGGGTAAAAGGCTCTTCTTGATACACGTAATTCTGTAGGTTTCAGGCAAAAGTTCAGAAGTGGGAAGACAGTGGCAAATTCCATGTCAGCATGGTAACAAGGACTGCAGTCACATCTTTGGTGACAACTCAGATGTCCCTTTTGAGATGCAGCACGTAGTCTCTTGATTAAATTACAAATGTGTATGGCCCTGTTGCCTTGAGCTTTTATTTTAGCAATTGCCTGAGTGGAAATTACTACTATTTTGATTTAAGACTATCTTACATCCACTTTGGATGTCTTGCAAATCACTAAAAAAATTGGGGTAATGCAGCATCAGACTGCCCTGGGATTTTATTTTATTTTTTCACTGCACCACTTTTGTGGCAATTATTGGGATGAATTAAAACAGCTTTCCCAAAGACAATGAAATGCTCAGTGTGGCTGCCTGACAAGGTCATGCATAGAGTAATAATTTGCATGAAGCTGGAAGAAGTACATGCCTTTCTAGGGCATAAACAAGCTTTGAGAATGCCAGAAATTATACAAGCAAAATAATTATAACTTGAATCAAACCAGCTTGCTTCTTTTAACCTTCCTACAGATTCCACTAATTTATTAAACCCTGGGCATTGCAGTCAGAGCTCCAAAGAGCTTTTTTGTTCCTTTTTGCTGCACTATACTGCATCAGCGACGAGAAAATGTAAGAGTGCCCTTGATTCAGATGTTTACAAATCACAGACCTGTACTATTTGGCTATCTTATCAGCACCCCTGATGTGGATACGAACCTGTAGACAGCCATGGTAGCACAGAGAGATACTGCCTGAATTATACCACCTGAAGAATTGAAGGGCTGTCTTTCAAAAGCCATTAGGTATTACTTTTTTTTAAAAAAAGAATACCCACCTTATCAAGCCTGTTAACATAAAGCTAGTAATACTTCTGATTGTAAAGGTACATTATTATTCTTAACATGAGAAAGTAAACATAAAACAAATTTGTAACAGTTAAAGGCACTGAGAGGCTTTATCTGACCCCGGCATGCTACTGCAGCAAACATTATGTGTGCGTGGCAAAAAAATATTGTTCTATTTTCTCGTAGTATATGATAAAGAATCAGATGCTAGGGTGGTATTTAGATGACCATGGACCTATGGATAGCTCTGTCCTATGACTTATTCAGTGAGTTTTGGGATTTCTTTAATTTACTTATTCATCCCTGAATTTGAAAAGTCAAATTATATGGTATGCTTGTAAAATCCATGCCATGATTATAGCTGATAATGCTATAGGTACATCCTTCACAGATAGTCCTGCCCAATTTACCTTACACATCAACCTGGCGAAATATTGGCCAAATCTGTAATGAAGGTGTTGACTCTGAACTGGCGTGGTGGATGAGACTTACTGGAACATGCTTCCATGCTAGTGAAATCATGTGTGTCTTGGATAATTCATTTCATGTACAGTCTGTTTGGGCTGGGGTGGTGGTGAACTATTGTATGACCTAACTGTACCCTATCATCTGGGAGGCCACGATGTCCATGATGGCTGGGAGAAGGATTAACTTCAGGTTTCCATGACATTCTGAGTACCTGATGTGATATACATACAACTCTTGAAAATTTTGACTGCCTAGATCAGATAGTTGTCAGAACAGTGCCTCTAACCCCCTGACGGCTAGATGAAACTTGGCGAATCTCTAGCAAGGCCTTGTATCAAGTAAAGATACCTTAGGTTAGGCTTTGCAGATGGGCGAGGTATCGCAAATATGACCCGACACCACAGAAAGTATGCGATGGTGCCGGAGGAAATGCAGAATTCCGGACCTGAGCATCAACTTTATAGAGCTTTTTGGTTATTATTAATAAATGCGTTTTCTTTAAAAAGTGAAGTTGTTCCATTAAACTTACAGAGAAAATGCCCTGTGTACAAACGCAGGCAGGGGAGAGAAATTATGGAACACAAAGCATGATTACCTCCACTCCCCAGCAGAGACAAAGGCTGGAGCATTCACCCATTAAAATAGTTCTGTGGAATAAAGGATGTTAGCTTGAAATCTCTTGTCAATAGACATATACACACAGGAAAGCAATTTAATGTGTCCTCATTTGCTAGCCTATTGAATTAGACAGGGAATTTTGGTATTCACTGAGAGCAAGTAAATACTTTTCATGGCCTGATGAGACTAGATTATCACCAGTTAGCCACATTTGTCTATAAAACAATGGTCCCAATCCTTTTGCTGAGACAGAAATTTAATGTGAGAGTGAAGAATCAAGTCAGAAACATGATGATCTGTCAACTTGATGGTAAATTATTTTTAGTTCAGGTTTTGAGTGGTAAAGCAAGATATTTAGGGTGGCCAGAGAAATAAAAATATAGATCCCTTGCATATGAAAGGTCATCAAGAGCATGTTTGCAGCACGTTCTGCTAGGGAGCACAGAGAGATCTGTGAAATACAATGGTAGTGCTTTGCTCCAGAGCTGGCTGGGGAACAGTGATTAAAATCCTTATTATAAATAAGATCATGGTGTTTGATTTTAGACTTGGAAGTATTTTTTAGAAGACAGTCAGAAGTATTTCATTCATTGATTAAAAATAAATATATGTGGCCAATGTCTTTTTCCTATAAGTGTTTTTGGATCTGAAAACATCAAGAATTTTACCTAAAATGATAATAAAATGAAAATTCATATTGGAATAATGTTATTGATAATTTGATGCTACTTTTAATCTCATTATTTTGACTGTTCGTTTTCAAAAAGAGAGGTTGACATTAGCTAAAAATGACTTTTCACTTTTGGCTTTCTTGCCTAAAAATTGATCGATGACCTTTCCAGCAGATTACTTTAAATCTTCACAAAGAAGTATTTCCCTCTGCACGTTACAAATACACTGTATGTGCACAGATCTCAGTTTTCTGGACAGCCACGTGTTTGATAAAGCTCCCGCCACATTCCAGGCAGCATTTGTGTGAGCTTGAACTGTACGCCTAAAAGACAACCTGACTTCACATGCAAATATTTCATGGAGAATTTTGTCCTATCCAAATGTGTGTATATATATATACTTTCAAGAATCTATTTTTATATATGTACATATATATACCTATTCCTGAAAGTCAGCATGAGTATGTAGGCTTGTGTGCATGTATCACTTTGATAAGCTGAACATATTGTATGGTGAACATAACTCTCCTGGTAGAGACAGAGTAATTGTAATAGAGGGTATAGTAGGTCAGTATAAGGTTTAACATTTTGTATGAGTCAGCTTCAGCTGCTGTCCTCCAAATAAAAGAGAGCTTGTAACTGCTCTGTCGTATTAGCAATCCAGGAGAATCCCTGCTACCCTTTTGCTCGACGAGGTATTGAATCTCCTGAAAGAGTGTGATTTACTCCTCTCTTGTTGCTAGCTCATTTTTCATGGCTGCCTGGACCCCACTCCTCCCCTCTGCACACCCTGGCATGGGGGCTGAGGAGCAGAAGCTCACAAACAGGGGCAAAGCAGGCTGGGGGCCATTGGGGCAGCCCCAGCCCAGGTCATCAGGCACCTTCTTGAGGACAGGGATGGGACGTCAGCCCATGGATGGGCAGGACAGGGCCATGGCAGGGCTGGAGATGTGCCCCATGGCCTCTCTGAGGCAGGGACTGACAGCCCCGGGGTCTGGAATGGGCTCCTGGGATATGGGTGGGCTGGTGGAGCCCCGGGGGTAGAAAGGAAGATTAGGGTCCATGTGTGCGCTCTGGACACGTGTGACAGAAAATGCGGCAGCCATTTTGGGGCAGTGTCTGCCACCCGTTCTCTGTGGAAATCCTAGAGCCGCATGACAACGCAAAAGAAGTTTCTCAAATTCTTACATGACTTGAAATAAGAAGCTTGTTTTGAGCAAGAACGTTGCTGGGAAAAGAGCAAAAGCAGTGGGAAATAAATGCATTGCTATTTCTCCTATATAGCTGATTGGAAAAACACCCCACCATACTCCCAAAATCTATTGGTCCCCCGTTACCTGTTCAAGCTCTCCCTGAGTTTTTCTTATTGCTCACCTGAAGGTGACTCTCCTAACACAAGCATTAAAATTTATTGACTTGATCTTATTATTCTTCGGCAGACAAATCTCCTGATAAATTCAGCTACAGTTACTTTATTATTATATACTAAAACAAGCCTCATCTGTTACCCTAGCTGCATGTTCAATTTATGCGTATGACGAATACTCAACAGGTTTTTAATATCGCCTTTTAAAAACACTTCTGATCATTTACTGCAGCTTCCCACTCTGAAAACATCTGAGTTTTCAGTGAACCAAATAGACTCAGGATTTCTTTTTGTGAGGACTCTCAGGGCCATTCATCCAAGTTAAAAATATGAATTTAAAGAAGATGAATGTTATCGAATCCTTGATTGGGCATCCTTATTCAGAATTCAAGTGGTTGCAATTTACATTCACTTATTTCATCTGAAAGTGCATTAAACCACTCACACAAGTTTAATGCCATTTAACTAACAAATGTTCAACCCAAGTTTACACTAACTTTTAGACTGTGTGTCAACAAGCTATGGCTTATAGGTAATATTTTTCATAGATACAAGATGACTTTGCTATATATAATGGAAAAAGTTCTTAGTCAAATTTTTGGTGCTTCAGTCAGAAATGTACAGTTAGCTCTTCTTGGAAACTGAATATATTTCCAGTAAGATTGATTTGCTAACTGAATGCCTGAATGAATCAANCTTCTATTTTTTTTGACTCCCTATAGTGTCAAACAAGCAGGCAGGAGGAAAGGGTGCTTGCTGAATCCCTGATATTTAAAATGAGCCAGCCTCTGAGAAGCTCTGTGCAGTTCTTTACTCTTTTCAAGGTCTATTCTTATTTAAAGGATACAATAACTCAGGCATTACACATTTATATATATAAATTTCACTCTTTTTCCTCAGCATGATGTATTTCTCCGTATGGAAAATTATATAATGTTTCCCTTAGAAATTCAGTGAAATTCAGCACAGATAAATTTCATGCAATTTTAGTGGACCAAAAGTGTACATGGGGGGGTTATTTTCTGCTGAAGCAGACAAGAAAGCTGAAATGGACTTGAAAGTGATATGGGCTCTTGGCTTCATGGAAGAAAATGAAATGAGATGCTTACATTGTTCCCTCCTGAATTGCTGGGTGTCATGCTTGGGTCAATAAAGCTCACAGACTGAGTTTTTTACAGCATTCATGAATTTATGATTCGGTCAGCAATAAGCTAGAGAGAAAGATTTTTTGGGTCTGAGCAACAGGGTGTTGAGATTCAGATCCCTTTAGCCATCCACCCCTCTAGGCCCTGGAAGAAGGCAGACCACTGTTTGAATTGCACTCTGTGACCTGATACTTTAATGAGAGGGGCCCTTCCCCTGGTTTTATTTTGGTCATGTCTTGGTTTGATGTGGGTGTCACATATTTGAGTTCCACTTAGGAGACCAGCAACAGCAGAGTGTTATGGAAGCGAATCTTGCAAAGCACTTCCATTCTCTGTATTGAAGCTGTCTTTCTCAAACAAAATATTTTATGATCTCTCTAGGTTATGAGCAAAAGATCTATAATATGCTTTTCAATAATCAAGTTCAGGTGGCTTCTCATGGATTGGGCTGTCTGTGCTTTATTTGTCCGTAGAGCACCATGAAGAGCACAAGACTTTGCCTCAGTCAGCCTTGGAGTGTATGCTCATGAGAATGCTTGGGATGGGCCCAGATTCATGATTAACTAAGCATGTAGACACATTGTGGACTGAGCTCAAGACTACAAATTGCATGCCTCTGACTGAGCTTCCTTTCCCTCGGTAGAAGCTCGCATAATGGGAGTTCATCAGGGAAAGCACACTGAAAAAAAGGTGGGGTTTGACATGAACTTCAGCTCAAACTTTTATAGGCTCATAATTCCTCGAACATGATATACAGTCATGTGGACTATCTGACATATAACCCAAAAAGTGTAGTGGATTAACAGCCATGATTAGAGATGAGATTTTCACAGATGCGCCCAGCAAATAGGTGTTAGACCTACCTGAACATCAAAGGAATCTACACACTTAACCTGTTCTGCCACCTCAGCCAAGCATCTAAAAAACGGTAGAGTGAGGCTAAGTTCATTTCAATTTATTGAAAAAAAAAAAAAGTTTAGTGAAATATACATTTCAGATGCACCTCCTGTACTTGAGTGAGAGCACATAATAAGGTAAGAATTACTACAGCGTGGGACTTGATAATCTAAAGATGAAGTGAGACCTAGTGGTGAAGTGACTGTTTACCATAATGGACTAATAACAGCAGCAGGCAGAAATTAACCAGGCAGCTTAACTCCATCAGTGGTCTCTCTCTGCTATATCACAGCTGTAAAGACGCTGTTTCACATGTCACCAGTTTGTCAGCGTAGCTTCCTTCTTATTCCTTTGTACAAATGCTGGGGACTAGGGCAAAGCTGCTATGTGCAGACAAGAAATAGGTACTTCTGGACTAAAGACTTGTGCCACACAAATGAATGGGGACCAAGTGCTTCACTGTTTCCCTTCTGCTCTTTGCAGTGGGGCTGCATAGTCAGCTTAGAGAGAGACCCAGAAGTAGAACCCTGGTTTTCTCCCATTTTTACAATCACTGTACTGCTTCCCTCTGATATTACATGTGGGGATCTCCCACTGAGTTTTTAATTGGTATGATGGGAAGATTTTATCCTCTGCCTACTGTAGTTAATGTTGCTTATAATAGGGAAAGAAAAGATCAAAACACCAGTGAAGAGTGTGTTGCTGTGATGAGGATTCAAAGCACAAATAATGATGTATCATAAGCCTAATTACTAGTTTTTAATTATAGCACAGAAGAGATGTTTGCCCTAGATAAATTGATTCCTTGAGCTTTACCTTGCTTGAAGGCTGAACTTTATGACAGTGGCAAAGAAAACAATTTGCCAAAGTTCAATCTGATTATGAATTGTACAGTCACAGAATCAAAGAATCGCAGAATGGTAGGGTTTGGAAGGGACCTTTGGAGATCATCTAGTTCAACACCCCTCACAAAGCAAGTTCACCTGGAGCAGGTAGGACAGGAATGCATCCAGACAGCTTTTCAATATCTCCAGAGAAGGAGACTCCACCACCTCTCTGGGCAGCCTCTTCCAGTGCTCTGCCACCATCAAAGTAAAGAAGTTTTTCCTCATGTTGAGGTGCAGTTTCCTGTGTTCCTGTTTGTGCCCGTTGCCCCTTGTCCTGTCACCAGGCACCACTGAAAAGAGTCTGGCCCCATCCTCTTGACACCCACCCTATAGACATTTATGAACATTGATGAGCTCCCCTCTCAATCTTCTCCTCTCTAGGTGAAACAGATCCAGGTCTCTCAGCCTTTCCTCATAAGAGAGGTGCTCCAATCCCTTGATCATCTTTGTAGCCCTGCTCTGGACTCTCCTCAGTAGCTCCCTGTCTTTCTTGAACTGGGGTGCCCAGAACTGGACACAGTACTCCAGATATGGCCTCATCAGGGCAGAGTAAAACAGGAGGATGACATCCCTTGGCCTGCTTGCTACACTCTTCTTGATGCACCCCAGAAGACCATTAACCTTCTTGCCCACAAGGACATGTTGCTGGCTCATAGTCAACTTGTTGTCTGCCAGGAATCCCAGGTCTATCCTGTTGTAATTACAAAATCTGTGCAGACATTATTGTCCTCCAAAATTGCATCATTTATGTTTCCAGAAGCAGGACAGAACAAGCTTTGAAATCATGGAATCATAGAATGGTTGGAAGGGCCCTTTAAAGATGGTGTAGCCCAACCCCCCTACCATGTGCAGGGATATCTTTCACTAGACCAGATTGTTCAAAGCGCCCTCCAACCTGACCTTGGACAATTCCAGGGACTGAGCATCCACAACTTCTCTGGGCAACTTGTTCCAGTGCCTTACCACCCTCAATGTAAAAAAAGTCTTCCTTGTATCCAATCTAAATCCAGCTTATTTCAGTTTAAAACCGTTGCCCCTTGTCCTGTCACTACAGGCCTTGGTAAAATGTCTCTCTTCATCTGTCTTATGAGCTCCTTTTATACATTGAAATGCAGTAAGGTCTCCCCAAAGCTTTTCTTTCTGCAGGCTGAACAACCCCAGCACCTTTAGAGAGGTGTTCCAGCCCTCTGATCATTTATTGTGACCCTCATCTGAAACCTGCTCCAAAAGGTCCATGTACTGTACTGTACTGTACTCCATGACTGGACACAGTGCTCCAGGTGGGGTCTCACCAGAACAGAGTAGAGGGGTAGAATTGCTTCCCTCGACCTGCTCGCCACACTTCTTATATGAAGCTCAGGATAAGTTTGGCTTTCTGGGCTGTGAGCACAAGTTGCTGGCTTGTATCTAATTTTTCATCCACCTGTATTCCCAAGTGCTTCTCCACAGGGCTGATCCATCCATTCACACCCCTAATCTATATTAATATTGGGGTTTGCTCGACCCAAGTGCAGGACCTTGTGCTTGTTGAACTTCATAAGCTTTGCATGGGCCCACTCCTCAAGACTGCTGAAGTCCCTCTGGATGGCAACCCTTCCCTGAAGTTATTCAACTTCACCGTTCAACTTTGTATCATCTGAAAACCTGCTGAGGGTGCACTCAATTCCACTGTTTATGTCATTGATGAAGTTATTAAATGCTTTTGATCCTGGTACAGACCCTTGAGGAACAATACTCATTACTGGTTTGCACTTGAACATCGAGCCATTGACTGTAACTCTGGATGCAGCCATACAGACAATTCCTTATTCGTCTAACAATCCATCTGTGAAAATCATACCTCTCCAATTTAGCAGCAAGAATGTTGTGGCGGACTATATCAAAGGGCTTAGAGGTAGAAAACATCCATAGCTCTTCCCTTGTCCAGTGATGAAGTCACTGCATTGTAGAAGGCCACTTGACATACTGATATCTGTTTACCTCTTCAGTCATTCTACCTCTATCAATCAATAAAGGAAAGGGGAGAGTGTTGCCTTCAGGGAATCCTCTTTTACAACACAGAGAAACCAGAGAGGTGGTGAGGTGGCCGAGGGTTAGACTATCATTTTCCTGACCCGGTTGCTCTCTATAGCTAATGGGAGTTGAGTGCCTTAGTATATCTTTGAAAATACCAGTATTAGAGAAAAGCTATCACTGAAAACTACTTCTCTCTGATGGAAGTTCATTAATCTGTAGAACAGTTCCAACTGACTTTCGAGAAGTTTGTTTCTTTTGCTCATTAGAACACTTCCATGGGAAATTGGTGTGAAAGGGAGTAGTCTGTGGTACCTGCATATAAAGCCTTACCTTTATGAGTACAGAGTAGAAGATATGATTTTTAAAACATCAGTATTCTGGTGAAAGAGTCAGTATAGACACTCTTACACCACCATGAGCTGTTTTTTAGCAGTAGGATTTCGACAAATGAGAAAAGGTTATACCTTTGTTTTGGTGTAACTCTACCTATCCTAGAAGGCAGTTTTACCATTTTAAATATAACAGAAGAGTTCAAACCCACCAAATGTTATTAATCAGCCTTTTAATGGAAGTGAAGGCAGAAATTTCTCTGAACATGTCTTCTTAGATGTGTGACTTCCTGCCTGATAGGTTTGTACAGTTATAAACTCCATCACTTGTGTTCTGAGTTTTCTGGACAAGAGTGATCTCCATTCTGGAAGCCAGTGCTACATTATTGTGGCAGTATCCCAAGGTAGCTTCCGCTGTTACTGTGGATAAATGTCTTCTAGACCAGAGTTGGTTTGCATCTAGCCATGATCAAAGCTTTCCCTGTAAGAGCCCCATGCAAACATCCCACCGTCATTCATTAAAGTGTATCCACAGCCCCCAGTGCTAAAGTATTATCACCTCTTCAATTCTGCTTGACAGTTTTTGATCCTGGTCACAGAGGGAATATAGAGCAGAGGTATGCCCCCAGCCCATCCTTCCTCCCAGAGGTTCTCACACTATGATAAAACATAGCTGTGCTGCTTTGCAAGGCTGTGTGGGAAAATGCCCCTGTGCTGCACCTGTCCTGAGTGTCGGCAGACTATCCCATAATGCCAGGCTGCCACCCTGCATAAGTTCAAGAAATATTACAGAAATTTCACTTAAAAATATTACAAGAAATCTATGGGGTTTGCATAACTGCTAATGACAGTCATTCTGGTTCTGGTGACATAGCTCTTTGTACATGACAAGGAAAAATTGGCTAAAGATGTGTGACAGCTGCTTGCGGACTCATTCAAACTGACAAAGCTCTTGAAGTAACCGCCTGTGTGCACACTGGTGCAGAGATTCACTGCAAAAGCAATCACTTTTAATTGTAAGAATTTCAGTGGCTCATGATTTTGTTTTACATTGAGTCAGATTTTTTTTTAAATCAAGGGCAACCACAGTTTAGGCAGTAAAGGTATTCAGGTCTATCTCAGTTTTTCAGTTGAAATATTTTCTGGCAAAATTATTTCTCAAGTTGCAATATTCTTCTAAAATGAAAGCAAAAATATATATACAAATTTTAAATGATTTTATCTTTCTGACCTATATTTTATACTCAGTCCATCTGCCTAAGCTTTGATACTGGAATTTTTACTTGTGTCTAAGATGGTCAGATGCACATGTCATGGATTTTTAATGGAACGTTGATGCCTAAGAGTATTTCTACATTGCTTTCCCTTTACAACACAATTTTCATTTGCTCTCCCCAAGACAGAGAGGAATGTTGTTGCCTCATTATGCCATTCAGCAGTGTCTGCCTGATCTACCCAAGCTACCAGGCAGGTGGATTTCGCAGTTTGAACTTTGTCTCCCATGGTATGTGACCTACCTGAGTTTGCTACAGTCTATCAACAGGGTCAGCAGTCATATCTTTAAATGAAGTACTGATAAGACATTTCCCAAACTTGGATGTGGGTTTGATTATTGCTAATAGACTGTGAAGTCTTCTTTGTGAAGTTCAGAAACTTTGAACTTGGAATCTCTGAAACAAAAACATGAAATAATAATGTTTTAGGCTTTTATCATTCAGATGAGCATAGAGTTGAATTATTTATAAAACAGGTGTGGAGAGAGATACTCTGCAGAGTAACAGATACTCTGCATTTATTTCAGTGATTAATCACAGCAAAAGTGACAGCAATTTTAGAAAAAACACAGATGTACACACACAAACTAATAGTTGGACAAAGTCCTGGGAACAGTTGAGACTGGCATGTGGCAATCAATACATTAAGCATCATAACTGGCAATAAAAAAGAAGCAAAATGCAATGGTGAGATGTAACGGATCATAAAAGTATTAGTGATTGTTCAAGATGCTGGAGGAAATCTACGTAAAATATTACAGATTTGTTGGGTTATATTTTAAAAAGTTGAATCAAAAACCAGATGAGAAACATAGCAACTACTGGGATGATCGGTAGAATGGAGACCCTTTTTATAAAAAGTTACTAAAAGAGCTTTGCTTGTATACTCTGTCAGTTGGAGTCTCAGAGAGGATATGACTGCTCTATAAAGATCCTTGATGGGTAAGCATCAGGAAGGGAAAAACTATTTATGGTAAAGGATAGTGCTGACACAAGAATAAATGCATATAAACTAGCTATGAATGCAATTAGGCTGGATATGAGGAGATTTTTAACCATGAGAGAAACAAAATTCTGGAACAGACTTCCAATTAGAAGAGTAAAGGTATAAAATCTAATTGACTTTAAGATAAAGTCATATTGGTTTATGAAAAGAATAATACAATATGTGTTATTAATGACTAGACTTCAGGAACCAGTCTTGTGTTCCCTTATTGTTATGCATAGACATATGTGTGGTTTACAAACTGTGTAAAGCACTAATTCTTTCTGCATTTTAAAAATTTTAAAGTCATTATCCACATGTAATTTTAATCCATTACTACTATGCCTGTACAGTACCTTTCAAACTGAGTAGGATTCATTTTGACACAGTAAAAGTGATTAGTCATCAAAATAGTTTTATGAAATAAGTAACCAAATGGGATGATGTGACTAGCACATTATCACCTCCCATTTGAAAGTCAAAGCTCACCTGTCACAACAGAGGAAACAGCAAAACACAGAGACAGGAAAATTAGAGCTATAGAAATCATCATCTGATCAATGTTGTGGTGAAAGACTAGATACTCATATTCAATGAACACATAGCACCCCTTCCCCTCCACTAAAAATATTTTGGATGCTAAAAAATCAGAGCACAAGAATCCCTTGCAGAATTAACAAGTAAATCACTACTACAGTATTTTTTCCTGAAATCTGTGATACTTTGGTAGATAGTCGAGGAGGCAGGAAGGTTGAGACCACATATAGTAAACAACCTGATGTGCTTCTCTATCAACAAGGTGTCATGGTTTCAGCTGGGATGGAACTGACTTTCTTGCTGGCAGCTGGTATAGTGCGGTGTTTTGGATTTGGGATGAGAATATTATTGATAGAGCGCTAATGTTTTTGGTTGCTAAGCAGTCAAGGCCTTTTCTGCTCCTCATACCCCTCCCCCCCTCTCCCTCCCATCCCTCACCAGTGAGTAGGCTGGGAGTACACAAAAAGTTGGAAGGAGACACAGCTGGAACAGCTGACCCCAACTGACAAAAGGAATATTCCATGTCATGTGACATCATGCTCAATATATAAAGCTGGGGGAAGAAGAAAGAAGGGGAGGACGTGACGGGTTACAACATTTGTCTTCCCAAGTAACCATTATGTGTGGTGGAGTCCTGCTTTTTTGGAGATGGCTGAACACCTGCCTGCTGATGGGAAACAGTGAATGAATTCCTTGTTTTGCTTTGTTTGCATGCGTGGCTTTTGCTGCACCTACTAAACCGTCTTTGTCACAATCCACAAGTTTTCTCATTTTTACTCTTGATTTTCTCCTCCATCCCTCCGGGGATGGTGAGCAAGTGGCTGTGTGGTGCTTAGTTGCCAGCTGGGGTTAAACCATGACACAAGGGCATCAACTATGGTGTGTATCTTTGAACTTGTAGAAATGGGTTTTCATGTTCCTGTTTGTTATGTATGAATTGAAATCTAAGATTAATCAAAATTCCATCTTTAAAGATTTAACTGCTCTCTAAATTTTTCTGAAAGAAAAGAACACACCTTCAGTGTTGTCTGCATTCTCTGATGCTCTGATTCTCACCTCAGTAATCCTGCTTCATTAGAGAAAGTAAAAAAAAGTCACAGAGTAATGGGATAGAATCATAGAATAGTTAGACTTGGAAGGGACCTTAAAGATCATCTAGTTCAAATCCCCTGCCTTCAGCAATATTCAGGTTCTTCTGATGGTCTCAAATCTGGTCTTCGTCTGCAGAGATGAGGTCAGTTGCTCATTCTCCCAGTCCCTGCCTTTGCCTTCTGCAACTTGGGCAGCATGGCTAGAGCACTTACCAGTGAAGACTCAGGCAAAAAAGTCATGGAGTACCCAGCCTTCTCTATATCCCATGTGACCAGGTCTCCCATTTCCTTCTGGAGAGGGCCCACATTTTTCCTACTCGGTCTTTTATCACCAACATACCTGTAGAAGCTTTCCTGTTTACCCTTGGCATCCCTAGGCAGATTTAATTCTATCAGGGCTCTAGTCTTCCTAACCTGATCACTGGCAGATTGGACAATTTCTATGTATTCCTCCCAGGCTACCTGCCCTTACATCTGTGCTCAGTAGGCTTCCTTTTTGAATTTCAGCTTCTTGAGGGGCTCCTTGTTCATCCATGAAGTCTTTCTGGCGTTTTTGCTTGACTTCCTCTTGGATGGGATGCATCTCTCCTGAGCTTGGAGGAGGTGGTCCTTGACCATTAGGCAGCTTTCTTGGGTCCCTCTTCACTCCAGGGCTTTATCCCATCGTACTCTACCAAGCAGATCCCTGAAGAGGCCAAAGTCTGCTCACCGGAATTTCAGGCTAGCAAGCTTACTGTGTGCCTTCCTTGAGGCTCTAAGGATCTTGAACTCCACCATCTCACAGTCACTGCAGCCAAGGTTGCCTTTGAGCTTCACATTCCCCACTTCCTTGTTGGTGAGAACAAGGTCCAGCATAGCACCTCTCCTCATTGGCTCCTCTGTCACTTGGAGAAGGAAGTTATCATTGACGCATGCCAGGAACCTTCTGGACTGCTTATGGCCCACTGTGTTATCCCTCCACCAGATATCAGGATGGTTGAAATCCCCCATGAGGACCAGGGCTTGTGAAGGTGAGGCTGCTCCTATCTGTCTATACAAGTCCTCATGTGACTGGTCTTTCTGTTCGGGTGGCCTGTAGAAGACCCCCACTGTAATGTCACCTCTCCCTGCCCTCCCTTTAATCTAGACACATAAGCTCCCAGTTGGGTCCTCTCCATCCCCAGGCAGAGCTCCATGCACTCCAGCTTGTCCTTGACATGAAGAGTGACATCCCCTCCTTGTCTCCCCTGCCTGTCCTTCCTGAAAAGCCTGTATCCTTCCATTCCTACACTCCAGTCATAGGAACCATCCCACCATGTCTCCATGATGCCAATAAGATCATAGCCGTGCAGCCGTGTGCACTTCCCTAACTCCTCCTGTTTATTCCCCATGCTACATGTGTTTGCACAGAGGAATTTAGGCTGGGCCCCAGATGAAGCTGACTTACTGGCTGGAGTGGCTGGTATTCCTTTGCAGTCATTATTGGAACTTATCTGGATTTCACACCTAATTGCGCATTTGAGAAAATCACATAGATCTGCAGTTATTTTGATTTAAATTACAATAAAAGTATCAATATAAAACCTCTATGGACTTTAATTTAATAGACCTGTAATTACAGTTGCTGTTTACACCGACTTAAACAAACAAAAAACCCCAGGTATAAATAAAGGCATCAGTCATTCAGCCAATAAAGAAAAGCAACAAAAGAAACTTTCCTTTGCCTCTCTCTCTGATGAAAACTGCAAGCTTTCCCCCAGAGCTGTCAGATCAATAGCTTCTGCGTGCATGAGAAGATCTCGCAGCAGCTTTGTGAGATCTGTTCCACGTTTCATGGGAAATGCCCTTCTGATGATGCCCTTTCCCTTGAAATAAAAGGCAACCAGTTTGCATCACTCAGCTCATCTCACCCCTCCAAGTACATCCAAAGGAAATAAAGTGTTCTTCAAATGGATGTATTCTGTGCTATCAAGAAATCCATGGCTCACAGCTCCACACCTTGAAAACAATTGGCAGACCATGAGGCAGCTAGGATGTGTGGGTAAAGACATGCTGGACTCTCTTTCAAAGCTCCAGTGCAGTTTTTCCAGCATCATGGCATTGTGGTGGAGCCTCACGTAATGCTTGGGTTTGGTATTCTAATTTGAAGGTGTCCGTGGCTGAGATAAAGACAGCAAGATCATACCTAAAAGAAATGCCTGTTACCTGGGTCAAAATAGCAAAATGGATGCTGTACCCAGATCAATGAACAGCATGTGCCAAGTGACAGTGTCTAAAATCATCCTTGGTATGAATCCTCCTCTGCTTAAGAAGGAGCACAAGCTTTAAGTCAAAGAGGCTAAGATTGCATCACCATTTTCTCTGCTTCTCCCAGTATACTCAGGTGAGTTTCAGACAGTTCTCTAGTTCTTACCCATTTCTTTCACAGATGTTGGCTGAAGCCTGACCCACATCAATGAAATAGGTCGGAAAATACAATTTTATTGAATGTAGACTTCACAGGCGATGCTGCACCGTAGGCCTGCTGCGTGGGCCCCATAGCCATGACAAGTAAAGGAGCAGCTGAGTTACCGTACCTTCACTTCTCCTTGGTTGGTAAGACTATTGTTTGAAACTTCAGTTTATTTGCAAGCCTGTGGAGATGAAGAGTGATGCTGTGATTAAGAGTTTTTACAGAAACTGTGGTTTCAAGAAGCTTTAGTTCTTTGTATTAATTATGCAATTTTCCTTATTATTGACTGTTTCTCAATTTCCTCTTTTTTTCCTGTAAATTATCTGATAAAACTGAAGGAGTGCTGGTAACAACCTCCATTGTGTGAAAGCCTAAAAGAACAACACATTATACTTTAATTGATGTCTTAGCTGAGGATTCAGCAGCACTGGCTTCCATTAATAGAACTTGTACATGACATCATCTCAAACAATCTTGGTGTCTGAATGTGTTTTTGTTTTTAATCAAAATAGACTTGTGATCAGCGCTAATTTATTGATGAAATTAAAACTGAAAAAGCACTGTAGAGATAGATACAATAAATTAAAGCTGATTTTAAAGATGATTTAATCAAGACGGGTCCAATCTTAAGACTGTGTTAGCTTTGCACAGTTTAAAGCTTCACTGATTGCATTAAAATGGCCCTAGACATGTGGTGTCAGATCAGAAAGAGTCACAAATAAACCAGTTTTCTCCATCAGAATCACATTTCATGAAATTTTCAGGACACCATTCATTATACATTTCCTTTTGGTGCCTCCTTGAAATGCTCTACTTCAGACACTGAAAACACAATCAAGATCACATAATCTCAAAATGTTTTCTTCCTAAATGTACCATCCCTGATCGTGACCCAAATAATGAGCGTATTAGTTTAATTTTTTGGTGTGGTCCTAAGTTGTGTAAGTAGTTATAAATGACACTGAAAACCACTGAGATGAGGGAAGGTAGAAAACCATTGCAATTCTACAAACCCTAGTTTCTAAACATTTAAACTGCCTTGCTGTGCCCCAGATTCAATACTTTTTTATGATTTCAGTCTTGAGGAATCTAGTGGGTTAAAGCAGAGTAGGTGCTTTTATAAAACATTGGAGGCAGTGGTTTTTATCAGCAGAAGTGTCCTTTTCCTGTTGTATATAAATGCCCCATGTTTCTACTTCTCTGAAGAAGACACTGCTCATGCATCAACATGGCCAACACTTTATATAATGGACTCTCTTCCAACACTTTGTGCAGGTAAATCAAAAGCAGATGAAATTCTAAACACTTCTAGCTGCCTTTGATTAAACATTATTTCATATTTCTCAGCACTTTGTAGAATCAAAGCTAAGCCTGGCATGAAGAGTCAGAAATGGCCGTAATGTAAGACACCATGGAAGGGTTTTCTGCCTCAAGACCCTTCTGGAACCTGCAGTCATTTGAATCTTCTATAGCGGTGTGACATTCAATCGTGAGTTGGTTTTTCTGCATATCAAGGACTTCTGGTCTAGTTGTTATTAAGGTCTGTTGCTAGATGATCTCCAGTATGTAACAGATAAAATAAATCACTGTCCTCTTGAAAAATAACATCATTTAAAGTACTGCTTTTCATCTAGCACTGTTGTGTTGATAAAACACAATGTTTCCAAACAAGCTCTGCTATGGTCTAATTGGTTTATGGAACCAAAATCTTTGAATTAGGCTTCATTAAAGCCAGTCAGTTGTTTCCTAACTGCAATAATGAGAGTTTATTTTTTAAAAGACTGTTTACACTCCTGTCTCAAACTCAGTAGGGCAATAATCCCATACACGTTGCAGTCTCTACATTTTGAGCACAGGATTGATAGTAATGACTTTATTCTAGCACCTGATTATCTTCTTCTCTGAGAAGACTCAGAAGTCTTCTGAATTGCAGTTTGTGCTGTGCCGCAACAGGGAGGCTTCATTGCCATTCTGGATAAGGATCAGTCTTTTAATCAATTTCAGCACAGCAGACTGAAGATATTAGCCGATTCCCACACCTTGCCTGCTATGGTGTGATTTTGGTTGTGTATCTTTAAACTGACTGTAGACACTTCCTTCATTTAGAAGTGGTTGTTAAGTAGCAGATTGTTGGGTTTTGGTTGTTTGGGTTTTTTTTAATCTTCGTAAAAGCCTACCTTGCTTTGGCACAAAAATTGTCACCAAGTAATAAGAAATCCTTAGGGAACAGCATTATATGACAATGATCACAGTGCCGCTCGTGCCAATCAAAACCATATGAATGAAATTCACCTCTAAATCAAGACATTTATATCTAAGCACGTATATGTAGGTGTCTGTATGACAGCTACAGCATCTAAGCTCACTTATATAATGGTTACAACCATCAGAGACCTACTTGGCTCTGGGAACAGATCTCATACAGCAGTTCACCTTACATGGGCCGTGGTACCTAAGGCTTCATTCTGCTGTCCAAATATAGGCAGAAGGTTGCTGTGTTCCTCTATCATGTCCGCCACCACCATGTGGGTGTCTCAGATACCCCGGGATATCTCAACTTTAGACACTTGTGGTTAGGCAATTGAATACCACTGACACCAGCTGGTCTGTTTTTGTAACTTTCCTGGTCACTTGTGCTATCATGAGCATAGAAATTATCCAGGTGAAGCTGTTCAGAGCTGGAGCCACCAGAAATCTCACAGATAATATCTGTGAAAAGCCATTATTGAATTATATGAGAACATGCCATATTATTCAGCAGAAATGTGCTTTGGAAAACAAAGGATACCCTTGTATGTACTTAAGGGCAGAAGGATATTTATATTCTTATGTAACGATTAGGATGGCAGAAATGGGAGGAGGGGGAAAGACGGAGAGAGAATGGAGGAGGCGGAGTGAGAAGGAAAGAAAAAAAGAAAAACAGAATGGAAGCAAAATTCACTAAAAATTCCTCAAATGACTCTACAGGAAAATGAAGCTTTTTTCCCTCTTATTTTGCTTTTTAAATAGGTTGTGATTGTTGTTCACTAAATATTTTAGGTAGATGGATTCTGCTAGTGTTTGTTCCTGTTCTTCCAGCTCTACCCTGGAGTTACAAAAATACTAGGAGCCATACGAAAGTTTGCGAATGGTCACATACACAATGCTTTGTGCGGACCACTTATTTTATAGCATATTTAAAGCTAAGCACCGAGAAGAGAAGCTGACCTTAAATACAATATCCTGATCCCACTGCAATCAGTTGTGAATTTCCTCTGGATTTCATTGGGAACAGGATTTAACCTTGAGAAAGTAGGTCTGTGTGAAAAAAGTTCATCACTTAATACAGTGTTCTGGGGTATTTTATTTGAAAAATATGTGTGGTATTCATACTGCCCCCAAAGAAAAGCAAATATTTTTTGCTTGGCATATATATATTTCTCATGTGGATATAACTGCATATCCACATGGGAAAAAGCACTTAGGAGCTGTGAATCACATTTTGACTCAAAGCCTTTAAAAGGTGGGGGAAGGCTGATGCTTCCTGGACCTGCTGCTAGCAGTTCTCATGTTTCTGTAAAGGGTAATCAGTTGTGGCACCAGCAGCACCAGAGCCGGATGTTGGTGCTGGCAGAGGGGTTCCCATCGTGCCTTATGACTGGCTAAGTGTCTGAAGGGCAGAAGGAATCTTTTTGCTTTATATATCAAACATTTATTTTAAAGTTTAAACATGGAAGCTGATCTTCTGAGAAAAGTAGTAAAACTGGTAGGAGCATGGTTTATGGTCTGTCACTGGGGAACCATGTTACTTTCCTGTAGTACGGTACGTTCAGGATAAATAAGAATGCTTTGCTATTTCAGGTCTTTGTGAAGCAATATTTTAGGGCCACCAATTACCTTGGTGATATTTGTTTGTGATGTCAGTGGGAAAAAGGGTACCTTTGCATGAAACAGTGGGTGGCCAAAGGCAAACTGCCAAAAGATATCAGGGGGCTGAGGGGCAGGATTTGAAGAAGGATTTAGAAAGGGAAATCAGTGCATTTAACTTAAGAAGTGATGAAACATTAATCCAATTTATAAATCTTTGATAAGTGGATGCTTGAGGTAGAGAAGGAGTGTTCAGGACAGCACTCAGCAGAACAGCTGAGAACAGAAAGAGTTGTGTAGAGAAGGAAAAGGGTGTGATAAAACCTGAAAAAGGAAAACTTCCTTTAACTGAGAATTATTGGTCTCTAGAATAGTCTCCAATGTCAGCGATAGAGCTACTACTACTTTGAACTCTTTATTAACATTGCTGTGTATTACAGTAGTGAGCAGACTCTAAATGAGATCGAGGTCTTTTATACTGAGCCATAGCTGAGAGCAAATTACGTATTGAGATAGTCCCTGCCTTGGAAATCTAATGAGATTGATAAGGCAGATAAAAAATGAGAAGAAAAGTAAAGGCAGCAGAAACTTTCCTAAGGTTACAACCCAAGTCAGTGATGGATTTATTTATTTATTACTAATTTATCTAATGAGATAAAACCATGACACATTGACTTTCAAATTACAGCTGTGCAATAAGAGGAGATAAGCTGAACAACCCTTTCACCTGAAAAACTCTCCTGTTTGCTATAATTATCTCACATGACCAAGCAGAGTAACACAGTGGCATTTTGAGTGCATTGTAAATTACTAGCATTTACCTCATAATCAGAACTGTGTTAGACATTGACTCTGAATATTGTAAGCTCCTCTTAAAATTTACAGCTGTTAAATACATTTCCCTCGCTGTTTTTTATTGCTGAAAAATGCATTAAATTGGAGTTAAGAGGAAAGTCCCTCTAGTGAAGACTGCATCACTCTAGTCAAGGCCCTGCAATAACCTCCAGTTTTCTGTAAATTATCGTGCCTTTAATAAGTGTACACTTATTTGGGAAGATCTTATGTTGCTTAAAATATTTTAGGAAGCCTGGAAAGCTTTAATAGTTCTGCAGATCCCTGTGGCCGCAGAGATAAAGGCTCTGCCTGAAGGGTGCCATGTTTGACAATCAGAATTTCCAGAAAACAGCAGACTTACATGCTGGCTCTGGGCTCTTAGAAACAGTATTAATGTCGACAAATGTATTTTACCACATATCAGCAAACGCTACAGACATTCCTAGTTTTCTTTTAATGACAAAGTGCTAGTTTGCAGCCTTAGCAATATGCAATAAATTGTATAAATACAGTTTTTACACACTGGAAGAAGATGCATTAAGTAATACACCTCACATTTTCCTGATTTTCTGTACTTATTAGTGAGATGGTATAAAATAATATTTAAGAAAATATTTGCACATACGCGAAATAGTGTTAGCAGGCTTACATAGCCCTCTTAATAGCAGGGTATAGTCTTATGCACAAAAATATTTTGTGATTTATTTTAAAAAAATGACTGTTTCTTGTAAAAAATGATTACACATGCTTAACTTTACGTAGGTAAGTAGTTCTTGTTGGGCTTCGTCTTTATTTCCTCTTCTTCACATTTTGCTACTTTTTTCTCTCTTTTCTGTGTAGGATTTTCCATTTGTCTTTTCTGTCCTTTCTAAGAGTATTTGTTCCCTGCACCTTCCTTCTGCCTTTCATGGCTTGCCTCTGTATGGTTCTGCCCAGTAACCACGAAAGAAAACCTGCACAACAGAACATCAATACGTTTTACATGAAACAGGGTGCTGGTGTGGCATTCATTGCACATTTACATGCCTATAATACACTTCCACAAAACAATAAACCTAAAAATCTGCGTTCCATAAAATCACCTTTCAGGTTTTAAGACAGCTGACGATATCTAGCAAACATATTGGAAAAATGATACCCTTAAATATAGATAAAATATCATTCAGTAGGATTGTGTTGAGTTTCTTGGGTACACAGAAAATATGCTTTCTGCTTTCCTTTTTTCACTGTATTTCCCTTCTTTTATTTGACTGCAGCTCCTGAAATATGCCAGGCATTGTGCAGATACAGAGGCACAGATTTTGTTGCCATGTACGTGCGGTCTAAACAGATGAGAGAGGTAAACCCTTGCCAATATTTTATCCCCTCACCCAAAGGATTCTTCCTGACTGTCCCTTCTCCCCAACTGCAAAATGTCCCTGGACAAATATTTAAGGGTATTTTGCTTTCCTTCACCTCAGATCACCACCTGGCAGATTCCTGTTTAGCAAGACTCTGTGGGAGAGGATGAACAGTTGGATGGGAACCAGCACACTAATGGCTCTGCCTAAAAGATCCACCCTCCTGCCTCACTGTTTCCTGTCCTGGTGTCCACGTTCATTCATTGCTTACGTTCTTCCATTTTTCAGAGCACCTGATGATTTGCCACTTTTCCCTTTCCTCCTTTTTTCAGCATTCACACCGGACATTAAGCCATTTTGTTTCCAATTTTGATTACTTTTTGTTCCTTCCTTTCTCTAGCTGCAGGCTCCTGTGATGCTGGTGAATCCTGCAGCCCCTTTTCTCAGAGAAGACCAGGATTCAGCCTGAGAAGACATGGGCATCCCTGCATTTTGGCAGCTGACAGCAACCACAGCATGTACTGTCTGCCTGAGTTGTCTCCAGTTCAGATTTGGGGCTACATTTAGCAGTCATCAATTTTTTGGTAACTGTAACTCAAGCTTTTAAAGATCATGTGGCATTAGTAATCGTAAATGCTAGTCTTTTCTTTCCCTTCCAGTGCTTGCAGATTTAGTTTTAACATTTTCCAGCTCTTCATGTGACAAAGAAATATTCGCATTATGAAAAATTTAAAGTCACAGGAGAACTGGGACTTTCAGGAAAATCCTCAAAGGCTACGAAATTGCATGATAAGACCCAAGGAGCTGACAGCACAGGGTGCAGAGGAACCAGCAGCCAATACTGCAGCTCCAGCTGCATGCACTTGAGGGCTGGAGCTCAGGGAGATTAATCCTTGGTGAGAAACACATGCCCTTTATACCTCCCGAGTGTGGTTGGGCCTAATAAGAGATATTGACATCTCTGAAAAGACAGCAAATGTACAGAAAGCAACTCAAAGAGCACTCACGTGCCTGTGCATGTGGGTTGCAGCTGATATGGCTGCAGTACCCTAAGTCCAGCTGGCTTAGATATCAGTAGCAGAATACTCACAGCAACACAATTTTGGTAAACAGTTGTATAGCTGCACTGAAGCCTCAGGCATCATTGCTCTTGGTACCCAAGACAGCTAACTTAGAGCTAATTATCTCTCTCTGTGCTATAGTCGCACTGGCTGAAAGAAGCCATCCATCAGAAGATGCTCAGTATGTCACATAAATCTTCAGTGGACTATTCAAAATGCCACCTGCTATCCGACCAGACACCTGCTCCTCCTCACTGGTCTGAACTAGGATCACTCGGCATCAGGGAGGCTGAGGTGGGACACCCTTCTCCTCCATCCCTCATTTGTCTTCAGGATGAAAATTCCACTTTGCTGTTGTATGCTTCATGGGGCAGCGGTGCAAAACCCTGTGAGAGGAACACTGTAGGAGGACGGGTGGCAGTTCCAATACGGCATCCTTTGCACTGTAGCTGTGCAGAAACTATCCTTTTTGTGTGGTTCACCAAAATGCAGAAAACTTGTAAAATATGCTGCTGTCTCAAGATTATTTATGTACAAACTCAGAAGGAATGTGACGAGCTCCATTGGGAAAGAGCAAAACCAGGTAAACAGGCAACACCATTGGAGATGAAATTGAACTTTGACAAGCACAATATAATGCACGTTGAAAGGAATGATTTAAGTCGTAAGTACACACAGATGGTCCCTGAATTAGCTTCAGTCTCATGTAATAAAGAATTGGATTTTGCGGCAAACAGTTCCCAGCCTGCTCACATAATGGGAAAGCAAAATCATTTAGGTACATTAAGGAAGAAAGAAAATGATGTGTTCAAAATCAGCATTTGTACATACATGTAGACATATGGCAATGATTTCCACAGTGTTTAAATAACTCAGATCCATAATCAGACTGTTTTTTTGCATCACCTAAAGTGAGATTAGAAAGTCTGTAGGTAATTAATTTCATGGGAATAAGGGAGAACTGTTAGTTGCCAAGAGCTGTAAGCACCAGTTGTGCTTGCTCCCCAGCCCTCATTGGCTGAAAACGCACAGAAGACCAGATCGCTTTTTATGGGTAAACATTACTACCTCAGTCTCCCACGTTTGGAGAAAACCAATTCAAATTAACAGTCTGGTATAATAAGTCTGAACTTTGGGTGGCCCTGTGCAGGGCTGTGTCTGGGTATGGTTCAGACCATCCCATTCTTGGGCTCCCTTTTGGGCTGGTTCTAAGCAGCTCCTTGATGGGTGTGTGGGAAACAGAATTGCCCTGTTAGGAAATATGTGCTTTATATGGACTACAGAGATAGGTGCTGTCTTAAAGCTTTTGGGAATTTCCTCCTGAGAGCCATCTCCCCATGTTTGGATAGGGATCCTGAGTATTTAAGGCTGACACAATGAAGCAGTCTTTTGGACCAAATACTTGTTGTTTATACATCTGTAGACAGTAATTTGAACGCTACAGAGTTTGCATGCTACTGAATCAGCAAGGCCTATGTGGCTCAGTATCCCTGAAGATCTGAACCCAATAAAAACCCTGAGTCATGAGTTTTAAATAAGGTATTTTTAAGACTGGAGTTCTCCTCAAGGAAACACATTTCAAATGATCAGAGCTACTGCGAAAGCAGAAAAGTTGTGGCAAGTGAATGGCTGCAAATATTTAATTCCTAGATGTAGTTGGAATATTAACAGAAGACAATCATGGCTCAAGAACAAATGACAAATATGACTCATTACAACTGAGAGATCAGCTTAAGAAAAAGTCTATTCAAATCAATAATTAGAAATAAAACCACAGCAGAGGATGTATGAAAATAATTCCTACCATGCAGCACATGCATAACTAAAGGTATGTGCTCCCCTCCTGAAATCACAGGTTTATTTTTATAAGTACTTCAAATCTGCAAGGGTAATCTGTAGCAAAGTATGACTGATAGCCTTCAAACAGGAATAATTAGACAAAATAATAGTAAGTTGCACCTTAGGTCATTATTTGAAAAATAAATTAACACCCCACCACATCTAAATTCCCTCACCAGTGCATTTACTACCCAGTAATTCTCAAGTAAGCTGAGTTAATGTTCCAATAAAACATTCAGGCACAGTGAAGCTGAAAAGCATACACAGCACAAAGCATTTTTTAAATAGGCAAAAATGGTATTGCATAGAATTAAAAATGGGAGATGTAAATTAACTGTACATACAGATATGGTGTCTGCTAGCAGAAACTCGTATCTGTACAGCTAAAGTCCAGGAAGGCCAAAAAGCCATCAGTAATACCATTTGGCATGGCAGCTCCATGCTAGCGTGTGTGGAAATGAGCTTCATTGGCAAAATGATGTGGTGCTTTTTCAGTAATCTCACATTTTGATGGCATCACAATGTTAGTTCTCGGAGCCTCAGTGGACATGCTTTGATATTTTAATGAGATGATATATTAGGATAGCTATCTGCTTACCTAGAAATAACTATGTATGCTGCTTTCTGCCCACCACAATAGTGCCTTCATTCCTCCACATTTGCAGTAAAACTTCTTTCCAATGTAATCTCAAGGGACAATGATTTAAATGGGGGCCTGCTAAATACATATGAATACTGTTCTGCCTCCCCAGGACTGTGGGTTAATCACAGCATGACTGAAAATCTATCTCAAGAAATAAAAATATAAAATTGTATGCTATAAAATGGATGGGGAGAAAAATGTTGCTATCATTTACTTGTGTGCTTCATGCTGTATATCAGCTGGCAAAACTTGCATAAACCAGATAGTTTAAAATAATACGAGCCTGAATATTTCATTTTATTCATTAATTCACATACACATTTTTTTTTAAAAAAACTTATGTCCAAAATAAACACTCTAAAAACCCCGTGATATTGCTTAAAACTCAGAAAAATTAATACCAAAACTTAGCAAAGATGCAGCTCAATGTAGTCAGCTTCACTGCTGCAGGCTTAGCAATTCAAAAGCTCAAATACAATCCGAATGACAACATTTCTGACTCTTCTAATTTTCTATATTTCCCTCCCCTGTTCAAAAAAGTCTCAGGACAAAAAATGAGGTTTGCAGCCCTGCAGGTCACCAGGGCCAAGGTGAGCCAAAGGGGAGAGGGAGTTGCTGAGTTGGTGGGGCTTCTATTGGGGACGTCCAATAGACGTCCCCATGCCAGGGAAAGGACAGCCACAGGCTAGGCTTCTCTTACTAATGCAAAAAGGGAGTTGCTGAGTTGGTGGGGCTTCTATTGGGGACGTCCAATAGACGTCCCCATGCCAGGGAAAGGACAGCCACAGGCTAGGCTTCTCTTACTAGTGCATAAAGGCACCATCTTGCTCGCAAAAGTAGTCCTTAACTTGAACAGTTGCAACTTGACTTTGGAAATAGGATTTTTGCCTGAATGAGTTCTGGTGGGCTTTGGAAGAAAACTAAGTGAGCAGGAACTTTTTTTGCAAGCCCTGTTTTTGGGAGGGTTTTGCCTCTATAGCAGATCAGCACAGGGTCACCATGTTGGGGGATTTTACCGGGTGACTATTTCCCAGTGCAATGCAGTCCATATGAAACCATAACTAACAAAGCAGGTGAGAAATACAGCCCGTGCATTTGGTCGCTATACATTCCTGGCATGTCATGGCCAAGTGCAAACAGGCAGGTGTTGGTTTTCCCAGTGCTCAGAGCCAGGTGACTGCAGGGCTGCTCTGATGGGCTATGTGGGTTTCCAGCTGTGTGTGTAAATGGTTTCTGGACCAGAGCTGGTTTGTGCTGCCCTTGGTGGGGAATGCAAACAACACTACCACAGTACCATCAGTGCCTCCCTCGGTCTTTCACTTCTCTTTTACCAATACAGATGTGGAAAGGCCACAGTGTGCTCCCATCTGATCCTTGGTCACAAAATACTCTGTCATCTGAAGTTACTGCTTTTCGGTTACCTTCATCCCTCCCAGAGAGAAGGGGGAGTCAGCAATGATCCCACTTGCTCCCTTTGAAACTGCAGTGCTACAGCAAAGAGACAGCCCCCAAGCGCTCCAGCATTCCTGGGCTAGGGACACACACAGCCCAGTTCCAGAGATTAATTCTGTTTGTTAAATGAAGTGTTACAAAGGAACAAAATATATTATCTGACACGGCAAAAAAATAAAGTGGGCCTTTCCAAAGTTAAATCGTGTAAACTGGGGACTATATGCATTAAATAACTAGATGGATTTATGAGGAGCTCAGGACAGAGAGTTTTGGTAACCTGTAGAAACGCTTTCATTTGGAAATGAAAATCTGTGACTGAATGTAGTTGGCTGAGCATAAAACCTCCATAGCCGCAGCACTTGCAGTAACTCTTAAAGGCAAAACATCATATCTGAATGAAAAAACTGCCTAAAATACTGTTACCTATATAAGATAGAACACGACACTCCGGGGGAAAAAATGAAAAACCAACCCAACTCAACACGATGACAGTATAAATACAGTTTAGTCCATGTTTTAGATGAATAAATGCAACAATCTTTAAACTGGTCCTTTGATGCAGCACTTAGAAAAAGAAAATAAAGTCATGCTACAGTTAAATTGTTCTCTAACCTTTAAAATCACATAACAATGAATAAACACACTTGATAATGTGTAATAACCCAAATTTATTCTTTAGCAAGTTTAAGGAAGCTACATCAAGCTTGATGTGAGAAAAGGAGATTGGGGTTCCTCTTTGATGTGATTGGTTTACATGACTACTGGGTTTTTCCTGGATTATCTCTGAGGATGGAAAGGTTTGCTTGAATCCCATGGCATGAAAACACCTTGTGCAGTTCAGAGCTGCCCACTGGTACATAGCTGAGATACCTTTACTTATTTCTTGAAATGCACCCTTAGAAATATGCACTACCAAGATTGCTCCTTTTACTGCCTTTCATCAGGGCTGTGCAAGTCCTCAAAAAGTTGTTTATAACAGTAAGGAATCCATTTCCAGCTAAGTGCTGTGGAGAAAAAAATTCTTATCCTTTTCTGCTTCTGTCAGTAACCCTGGATTTTGTTCTCTGGATGATCCCAGATTGTTGTCTTTAGTACTAACGTCATTTAGTGCACTCTGGCTACCAGAAGATCTTGGTTCTTTAAATGCCAAGTGAAACAAATTCATCTGCTCTGCCCAAAAGATAAAACTACTTTCACATTTGTCATGAAATAGTGCTTCTGGGATCCATTAATATGGAATATGATTCTCTTCTCCATTAATGCTGAAGGGCTTATTAGAAATTGAACTCATACAGTAGCAGACACTAGACTTTTCCTTTGGAACAGAAAGTTTATTATTAAGATGTTCACATTAGAAGCTAAAAGTATTATAATATACTTTGGGCTCGCTCCTTATAAAGTTTTCCTGAAATGCTGACACAGAACTTCATATCCAGAAATGCAACTTAGATAATCAAGAAATAAAATAGCATTCACTCTCTTTTTTTTATAGAAGATGAGCTGTAATTGCTGATCACTTTTGGATTTCCTCTTTCACCTGGTATTATTTCTGTTTTGAATTTTGTTACTTTTTTATAAAGTTGTTAGGGTGTTTGGGTGTTTTTACTGCTTTAGTTCTACTAATTGTGACATGGAATGTGAACTACTTAAAGACAAACATTTACTTTGCTTTTGAAAAGCTTCTCAGGGAGAAAAAAATGTTATACAGATGTTAGCAGATAAATGATTATTGAAAATTTCTAAGAACAGATGACATTATATCAAATGTGAATATTGTGTTAGGATGATAACTGTCAAATAATTTCAGGATTTATTTCTGTTTCTAAAAATTGAACAAAAAAATACAAAGCACTAGCTTCAGGGTAGATGTTAGCATTTATGTTATTTTTGAAATGTAATCAAGAAGCTTCTGTACTTAAAAAATGGGAAGAAAATCTCAGAATTTTACAGGCAGTTGATCAAAATGCTGAGACAAAAAGTCCCAATGCTCTTTTATGTGACATACTCTAAAGATAGTGAAGCAGAACAGTTGATATGCACTCATAAAAATGAGAGGACTTTTAACAAAGGTTATAGAAGTCTCACAAAGAATAGAGAGTGAACTTGAATACTGGCAATGATGACGCATTCCCAACAAAACCAGGACAGTATTCAAATAGAACAGTGGCTTTTAATGGTAACACCATTTATGAGTTTAGCTGAACGGCCTGAAGTTGTACTTATGGTGGTGCTGATACTAGTGGAATTCAGGAAAACCAGTATTTATCATGTGAAACAAAATTAATGCAGTGACTGTCTTGAACAGCTGAGTTCTGCTGTAAGGTTCAAGAAAACTGTCCATGTAGAAATGTGATGACTCTGGGACTCCAGTTGACTAGAGACTGAGATGCTGCAGTTCCTTCCAAGGTGCTGGTTTAGAAGGAGCCAATGTACTTTGTATGCTGGAGCATCTGTGAGCAACCTTTTAGTAGCCTCGTGAAGTATTGATATCTTAGTGAAACCAGTGAGAAGCCCCTTCTGTAGTACCTTCCACACACACAGACTATATTTTTTGTTATCAAAGTCTGGGAGCTAGAGTCTCTGGGTGTAATGGTGCACAGTTTCATTTCCCTTGCTCTTTCTTGAACTCTTATTTTTTTTTTACAATACACTATTTCAGCGGAGGCAGCTAGTATTGTAAATATTCCATATGCACGTCCGCACTGTTACTCTTTTCCGAAGTTTTTACATTTTTCACATTATTTACTCTCTTATGTCTTGCAAAGGGATTATTTACATGATCATAATATTAGTAGCAAAATATGCATCTTTTACAGAAAAAAAAAAAGTGTTGCCATGTATATCAAATATGTATATGTAAGCTCTGAGATCCTCAACACATAAATAGATGTACTTACAGGAATTCTTTAAAAAGTAATAAAGGCAATTGCCATACCAAGGATCCTCTACAGATAAATGTGCTGTGAAGATGAAGTGCATGCAGCTTTTTGTGAGCAGGTAGAGTAATCACACATAATGCAAGTTGTAATGGCATTGGGGTCTTTCAACAAAACAGAATTTTGTTGAGGAAAGAAATCCTTGGGACTGTGGTTGTCTGTCCAGTCCTGCATTGTGAGGTCATTGTTAAACTCAGAGCATTCCCGTTCAAAGCAATTCTATATAAAAAGCAATATGATATAATAGGTCTAATTTCTACTCTTATGAAAATTATAGTATAGTTACAACCACACACTGTGCCAGCACAGAGGATGACAGTCAGTAAGAGACTGCTGTGGCTGGCTCAAGAAGCCTAGATATAGGCAAATTAAGCCACATTGCTAGGTACAGATAAGTAGACATAAGCATCTGTGGATAATTGCAGAAAGCACACCAAAAAATACAAAATTAGGTACCTTGCGAGGGGTGTAAAGATGGACAAGAAAATTTTCCTTAAGTGCCTTAAGAGAGAAAGAACCCAGGGAAGAGACAGTTGACTACTGAGTGGGAAAGATAAACACACCATTATATTGAGGTGGCACAAGTGTTTTTTTTAACAGCAGTCTTCACAAAACAAAGTCAGATGTAGTCAGACAGATGACACAATTAGGACAGGAAAAAATGTAAACTCAAGACAGATGAAGAAAAGTGGATTAAAGAGTACTTATATTTATTAGACATTTGAAATTGTTCAGTATTTGAGATGTTAAATGGGAGATATCAAAAACAATCAGGTTTCACACACTAAGTCTTAGGTCTCTTTCAAACACGGCAACAGAAGAACCAAAGTATTCTCTAACAGTTAGTTTAACTTCAGCACTTGGAAAAATACAGGATCGTATTAAAAAAACTACATATTTTCTATAGAATATGTCTAGGCAATTAGCAGCCAAGCATGACTTTATGAAGAAAAATCATGTCTGGTCATGAATGCTTTGTGGTCACTCCATCTCAGAGAGTATTTACTAGAACAAAGTTGATCAAAAGTTCAAACAAGTTCTATAAAAAAAGACAATTAATAGAGCAGAACTATAGATTGGAAAAGAGATAATTTATACAGTTTGGGTAAAAGTCTATAAATTCCTGAAGAAAGTGAATAGGAATTGATTATTCACTGTTTCTCACGATCCAACAACAGCAGGGCAGCCAAGAAAATAATGTCTAATAGGTTGAAAACAATAAAAGGAAAGCCTTTTTCAGAGAGCACAGCACTGAACTGTGGAACATATTGACATAATGCACTGTGAAGACCAAATGGGATCAGTCAAATTCATGGAGGGTTTACCTAACTGTGAGTACTAAGCATAATGAATAGTAAGGAAAGTTGTTTTAGAGTCTAAAGGGGAAAAACAAACATGACCAGGGATCTTGAAGAACTGACCTAAGAAGAAAAATGGAAGAAATTAGTGTTGTTCATGCTACTGTTCTTCATGTTATGTTCTACAGAAGAAATGCCTGGTAGAAGATACAGTATCCCTCTTTGCTATGGTATTTTTCAAATATTTTATGTGTCCTTCTTCTAGTTCGCTGATAAGTAGAATATTGGACTCAACAGAGAGTCATGATGGACTTGGCTTTGAATTTTTTAAATTTTTGTTATGTATTTTTTGTTTCCTATCCAGGTTTCATCCATGAAAAATACGTTGTCTTTTATTCCAAAGGTGGCTTTCTGACAATTTAAACACATTATCCTGTTTACTCCTCTTTATCCAATACTTTGGTCACTTTTTATTAATTTTCTTCTCATGAAGAAATATTGGTATTGTCTTTTTGTAGCACTGTATAGTCTATTACCTTCTTTTAACATGTGAGTAAGAACTCATAACTGTCTAGGATACACTGCACACACTTAGCTCTTCACATTTGCTACAAAAAGTAGCAAAGCTGTGAGAAGAATAGGTAGAAATGTAAGCAATCTTAGATCCAGGACACGTAAACTGCAAGGAGATGCTGAATGAAGTGGAACTATTTAGCCTAATGGAGATACAATGGAGACGCAGTGAAAAATTGAGGGGTTCTGGTAACACTCTTCAAATATACAGAAAGCTGCTGCAAACAGGAAAGCTGTTCTCCACGTCTCTGAAGAATACAAATAAAATGTAGGCTGGGTGTTAGGGGAAGGTTTTTCATGGTAATATTGCTTGCAGAGGTTCAGTCTTTTCTGCCAGATGTGTTGGGGAGCAGGTTTGACTCACTGCTGCTGGAGGGCTCCTGAGGATCTCTCTGGGATTCCGTATGCAAAAGTCATTAAAGCTTCCCAGCAGTCTTCCTTCATTAAGCCCTGAGGGGAGTACTGTGAATTCTTTTACTCTTCCTGTAGGAAAAAAAAAATCTTACCTTTTTGCTAGCCTTCTGGCTATTCCCTTTTTTAGAGGAAAGAGGAAACACTGCTAAGTGATCACTTGGGTCATGACCCTCTTTCTATAAAAGTTAATAGGATTTTGTTTCTTCAGAGGGAGTCGGACCAGAAGCTGAGTTAGTAAGTTTTGAACTTACAGCTACAATGAGCAGTGAACACTATCTAAAAGAAAAGCTGGAATGAATGTGAAGGTCAAGCGGACAGATTAAAATCAAATGCATCCCCCTGGATCTTTTTGTTTCTGGTCCTACAACATGTTCTACCATTCCTTTTGTTGCGCTGCCTCAGCTTTCTTGAAAAATAAGGAAGATCAGAGTTCAGTGGTACCTTTGGTAGCAGGACAAGTACTTTGCAGCCGGACCAGCCTGGGAGCCTGGGTAGCAGCCCCTGGATGATGAGAGCAGTAGACACTGTTGGCCAACATGCTGTGCTTTGCGTTAGACACAGGAAGTGTAAAGCTTTATCTATTGGTTTTGGAAATGGTTCAAAAGAAGAACTCATTAACCATAAACATTCCTTTTTTTCTGACTCTGATTCATAAAATGCTTTTAATAATATGTGTCATGAATTAATCAGTGTCCAACCCTATTTATTATTAATAACCAAGAGGATTATTTCTGTAACAGAAGGCTCATTATCATGTTACTTGATACGAATTTCCAATGCAGTCTTGTCAAAAGCAGCAAGCAGTCCTGAAAATCTTTTCCCAAGTCGTGGTTGTGAAGACACATTTCAGTTAAAATTTTATTGTTTTAACAAGTACCATTCTTCTAATGATTAAAGTAGGCAGTGACTGCGGTTGGTGTTCTGGCAAGATTTTGAATAAGAGTGACAAAATCACCTGGAAGAATATACTTTTCCGTCTCATTTCCAGATTAAAATTCAAAATGCATAGCCCAAAAAGTCCAGAAAAGCTAGGATATTTTTTAGAGTTCATAAATTTTTCATTTGAACATGCAGAACTTAGAGGTTTGAAGCATCCCTTCTGATGCAGCACGGAAGACTGTTGCAAATTTTTCAGGTGAGACCTGATTCTGTTGCTGCAACAAACGTTCAGATAGTTCAGAACTGAGATTTGTGAAGTTACCATTCTAAAAACTTATTCACACAGTATATAATATTTCACAGTGACTTAGAGCATTTGCTAAGGAAGGAACAGGGAACAGTAGAATCACTTTGCTGCAGCAAATAGATCTGCAAACTACTGTGTAAACTTGATGCAGGTATATATTTTAAGCCCCGGTCGACATTTAGTTCCAACCTTCTAATTTGTTTGAATTTGGCAATTGAGTGAATGACTCCAGTATCTTGGAAACCCATATTCTTATAACACAGGAGATACATGCAAATGCATTTCTACTTAGACAAAAGCTATTAAATTGGTCACTTTTAAAGAGATACATCTCCTTTCCTATATACACCTGCAACATCAGTGTTCACAGACACCTACGCACCTGTGTTTCCTTTACAGAGGGTGGACAAAAACAGGCCAACTCATCAATTGAGTCTTTGGACCTAAACAGGTTCATCTATGTCACATTAATCTGGTCTGTTCTCAGAAATATCCAGCAATGGACCTTCCACAACCTCCTCAACCAATGCTTCACCTGCTTTAGCATTAAATACTGTCATTACATCTAGCCTTAATATCCCATACTTCAGTTTAAGCACACAATTGCTTGTCAGATATTGCTTCTTTGGGGTCTAAAGACTAACTGTCCAGAAGACAAACCTACAAGGAACTGCATTGAAAAACAAGTGTGGTCAGTGCCAGCTGTACCCAAAAGTCTGTGTTGCAACACAAACATTTCCAGCCTGCTTCTAGTATGTTTGCATATGCATTTAAGTGCTGTGACCTTAATTCTGCAAGGTTTTGTGTAGAATACCAAAAAAACCCCAAAGTTTTTCTCCAGGACTAATTCGGAGGCAGATTGCACAATTTGGGATAAATGCTTAATGTAATTCTCCGCAACATGACATCTGTGCCCGCTGCTTGCATACGCTGCTCACCCAGAGGAAAGGGGCTGGGTAGAGATGACCAAAGAACTTTATAAGTACATGGAATTGTGCTACAGCCGGCAGCATGGCGATGAGGTCCTTGGTGACGTGCAACTGTCCCACCCGTGCTGCTTGGTTCATACTAATGCAAGATCAGTACCTCTCTCTTCTGTGCTCTCCTGCTCCTCAACTTTTATCTTGTATTTGCATGCAGCGTTTTGACTTCTGGACTCTTCAGATAAAAACAAATGCTTTTGTGGCTATGGTGAATCGCAATCACATGAGCAGCCTTATGGGAACAGATTATTAAAATAGAACAACATTATTATGAAAACATGGGGTTGTTAACAACACGAAATGCTAATTATCTGCAATATATTTGCTAGGCGTTGACCAGACATTTTTGGTAAATAAATCACTCAAGCCATAAGATGTGATGTTTTTCAGCAACGTTCATAGTTTCCATTATATTTGTGTCTCAGACAATGGCATTTATCAGTAAGCTGCCAAAATATTTTTCTCCTTGAAAAGTATGCAGAATGACTGTCAGGTAAGACATGTCTAAGGCTCTCTTACTGGCTCAGTAAGACCAGACTCAAGCCTTTCACAGTACTGTAGGGCTCTTCCTTGACTTTGCTAGGTACCAGAAAAGACGGACAGAAATAAATACATCTGTATCCTTTGAGTCAGCTTCACACATGAGCCACTGGTGCTGGAGAGCTGCCTGCCAAAATACTGGGTCCAACAACAGCAAAGACAGTTAATCAACTCTGAAATCCTGTCTTGAAACATAAACTGCTTTTAAAAAAAAGTCTAAAAAGCAACTACTAGCAACAGTTTCTGAGACTCTCTGCTTATTTGGGCTTTTTTAATATAATACATTAAATCATTTGGTGAAATCCAGAAAGTGAGGAAGACAGTGATAATTCTCAGAAGTGAACAGAGCTCAGCAACTGATCCGAGACAGCCATAAAGAAGTAATGAAGAGATGAAATAGAAAATTGCCCTGTGTATTGGTCTCACTCTTCCAAGCTCTGCAGGTTTTCCAATATATTAAATAAAAGTGAGCTTGGGACAACGCACTGCTGCCAGGACCTCTGCTGTCTCTCTCCTTGCAGGGGATGAGGGGGAGGAAAGCCTTCCAAAAAGCTACATGGTGTCCACTGTACACCTGAGGCAAGGTAGCAATCGTGCCGTTAATCAGCTCTGGGGTGCTTGTTTGATACTGCTTCCCTGTTCTTTGTCGAATCACCTACCGAAGGGCTAAGATGAGCTGAAGTAGAAGTTTCAAGCTCTGCGCAGTGTACCTGCTTTCAAGTCTTCAGTGCTGATGCATATGGATTGTTGCTTCTTAAAAATATGCCTACATAAGCTTACGTCTGAACGGACTTGTGTAACACAGAATACCTTTTAGTCACTAAGAGAATAAATACGTGGTGGGAGCCTGGCTGCAGTGAGGCCAGCCAGCACGTTGTTCCATTCTTTCAGTGACGCTGGCTGGAGCCCAGAGCGTAAAGTGGTGCTGCAAAGCCACTTGTGGTTGTGCCAGTCTAATGGCGAGCAGAGTCTGAACCTGAGGCCACGCAGTGTGCAGGGACAACAGGCGAGTTCTGCGGGTGATATCCACCGATGTGGCAACAGTTGACTTCAGTGGAGCTAGAGGCCAGTTTATACCAGCCAAGGGTTTAGCTAAGAGGTGGTTCTCTGCATCGCCCATTATTTCAGCCACTGATATCAACTGTGACCTTGTTTCTGCTCTGTCTCTGAACTTTTTCATCTCACACATGGCAGCAATATCATCACTTTGCTCCCACCTTCAGGTGAGGCTGAGGTATGACTGATCACTGGCGACACCTATTATTGTTGCTCCAGCTGTCTAAGCTAGGAGCAGTAGCTGGCCGTAGCCCACAGTGAAGCACTGTAACTCATCAGCCCTGAAGGAGAGTTAAGACTGGCAAGCAGCCATCACCTAATTTTGGGATTATGGTCAAGACTCTGGATTTTAGATTTTCTTCGGGGAATACATTTTATTCTTCACCTCTTCCAGCTATTTGGTGGGAATAAGAAAAGATGTCAAGTCAGCGATAAAATAAAAATAAAGTATTACTGAACACATGCTTATTCCTGGTAATATTGTGCTATTTATTTTAAAAAACAGGGGACTCATCTGTAGTTGGTTTAAATGAGTAGAACCACAGGACTGAGTCAACCCTCATTAAAATGAATGGGAGTCTTTCTATGAACTACACTGGAAGCTGGAGCAGGCTATTAGGTGGTATATACAGTCCTTTTGAAAGAATCAGAAAGAAAATGGTTCAAATTCCTTTCACTGCCTGTTCTTAAACAATTTACCTATTGCTTTAACGCAATGGGTCAATACATCAAACTAAAGTATTTTTGTGAAAGCAAGAACAATTTGAATTTGAAAATTGCAGGGTATTAGATCAATTCAGTGGAAAATTACTGTATTAAACACAGTGGCCTAAAATCAAACCTGTTAAGAAGACTCATGCTATTTCTCTGAGGGAGAGAGGGAGTTGGGTCTTTTCAGTCTGGAGAAGAGAAGACTGAGGGAGGATCTCATCAATGCTTATAAATACTTAAAGGGAGGGTGCCAGGAGGAGGGTGCCAGTCTTTTCTCAGTGGTGCCAAGTAGAAGGACAAGAGATAACGGGCACAAACTTGAATATAGGAAGTTCCATCTGAACAGGAGGAGGAACTTCTTTCTTTTGAGGGTGGCAGAGCACTGGCACAGGCTGCCCAGAGAGATGGTGGAGTCTCTGACACTGGAGACATTCCAAACGCCCCTGGACGTCATCCTGTGCAACCTGCTGTAGGTGGACCTGCTGTGTCAGGGGGGTTGGACCAGATGATCTCCAGAGGTCCCTTCCAACCCCTAACATTCTGTGATTCTGTGATTCTATGATTTCTAGTATAGGCTTGTTACTCAATGTCAGTAAAGCTGTTCCTCATCTCCCTTGCATTAGCTGAGAAACACTAACAGTGGGAGGTAATAATTTACTTTAGAGATATAAAGTTTAAAGTTTGAAGAAGGTTATGAAGATTTGTGAGGCGGTATTTCATCCTATGACAAAGACACCGTACTATGCTGATTTATTCCATCAGTTCTTACCACATATGTTTCTGGAGGAAGGTCAGAAAAGTCACTGGCCCACAAGACCATTCTACCTTCGTGCCACTTGCAGTGCTGACCCATTCCCAGGCTTCCGGTGGTGCTCAGAATTACTCTAAACAATTGTCTTTTACCTCTTCTTTATACTTGTTCACAGGCTATTCCTTTTTAGGACTGAAAGTAAGAGTCATATATCAATGTCTTATGTCATTAAGAGTCAAAATCTCATATAAAAGACCCTTATCTCAAGAGATTTCCAGTTGAGAATGCTCAAGAAAAATAAAGGTTTCTAAGCCACGATTCATCTCTTCCTAAAACAGTTGTCCAACATAAACATTCAAAGTGTCTTTTTGTCTCCATTGACTAGGGTGGTGGGGCTGACGAGTTCAGCTTTAGGTATTGCAGAGGTCTAAATTAAAGTAAGATTATCCTATGTCTTTCTGCACCTATCTCTTTTCAAGACATACTTGCAGAATCTATAAGCTATATGAATGTTAAGTTGCCCGTTTAAATTAAAAGCTAATTGTTCAAGCAAGGGGAAGCTTCATTATCACTAAGTGAACTCAAAAAGACATTTACCGTCACAACTGTGTGTTGATGCCTCAACAGATGTTGTTTGTGCTTTATATATAACAGCCAATATCTCACCTGGAGTTACTTAGGATTGCATTGTGCTCATTGTGCACCTTTCATGTGTGTTTTTAATAGATGTCAGAGACTCTTTTGGTGATCCTTAGAGAATGGTGCAGCTGTTAATACCAGAAATATAGCAGTTTTCTTCTCCTGTCCTATCTTTGCTGCTAATTTTAGTTTAGCAAATTTGGCTTATTGACCAAAGAATATCAAAAAACCTCATCCTATGAGTTAATAAAACCAAAGGACTTGAAATGAGATAATGTTGACGTGTTTTTGGAACTGTATCAGACTCTGTCACAGCTAAGTTCAGACGAATAATTTGCTCTTTGTTGATTTCACTAGTAATTGTAGAAAAAGGCATTCTTACATCATTCAGGTGTGTCTTCCTGCATCGGATTTTGGCAGCCTTTCTAACATATTCTCATGCACGCTCACGTACACACACTCACACTCATACCATGTGCGTGAGAAACTGCTAGCACCAGCATCAGCTGCCTCTTGCACTGCAGTCGCTGAACCAGCAGCTCAGAGATGTGGTTCTCTTTCCCTCTCTGCTTTATTGCTATTCTCAATTACACCACGTTGTAACAGCTCAAATCTTTTTGCCTCATGGCCTCCTGCTGCAAGAAGCTGTGATTTCTTGATGGCCAGGGCTCTTATAATATGTTATTGTTAGTTTCCTGAGCACTATGTTGCATCTGCAAAAAAAATTCTCACAAAACCCCCCAAAAATAATGTTTAAAGAAATAATCAATAAGAAATAATAAGGTTTGGAAAGTGTAATTCTGAGAATTGAATAGTTTGTTTTATGTATTGCAGATGTGTGATATAGTTTGATCTAATCTGGCCTTTGGGACAGTAAAGGTTAAGAAAAAAACATTACCAGAGCTGTGTCAGAGAAAGCAAGCACATGTCCAGACACATCATTAAAGAAGAGTTCTATCAAAGTATTATATTACTCTCTATGAATCTTTGTCCTTCACATACTCCTCTATTAAGCCAGTCTTTTTATTCTGCTATAAAGGAGTAAGGTCCAATAAATCCAAATTAGCTAATCTAGATATATTTCATTTTCTGAGGGGCTTTTTATTTTTATTTGTTGTACACCACCAAAATATGCTGGAACAATTGACAAGAATTTCCAGTTTTCATCAATATTCTGTTTCTTTTCTGCCTCTTTCTTAATTTCTTTTGGAAGAGGCAGAAAAGAATTAGGCTTTCTATGAAATAGCTGCATTTGATCACAGCCAGGCTAGAACATGAGATATTTTTTATGAACAAGTATCTCCTTTATGATAATTTTTAAACCTTCATTAAAGTCACATGCAACACTTTCTTCAGCAGATCTCAAATCCCTTGTTAGGAATTTAGGATCATTTCATATCTAATTCTAGCTCTGCCACTAACCTTGACAAAGCCATTTGACTGCTTCGTACCTGTATTTATCTGCCCATTCACGTTTTTTCTGCTTAGATTGTAAGCTCTTCACAATAAAGACACTTTTTGCTTTCTATTTTAATACGTTGCCAGACAGAGCCTGCATATGTTCCTTTTGGGTAAGCAATATGCCCTCTGTGGTGGCTGTACTCCTATTTCTTCCTGCCGTAGTTTGGCATAAGCTCTAGCTACGTAAATTAAAAGACATTTCAGTATTTTCCAAGAGTATTCATTATGCTTCTGCTGCTGGTGTGGACAGACACAGGTATTCTTTGTCAGAGCTCACACCACACCAATCCCTCATCAAAGACCATCCTCTTTCCAAGTGGTTTCTCAGGAACTTTTGGGTATTATAAATGTGGGTGAAATGGTGCTATGAAAATATACTTGAATATACACATGGGTAAGCAAAGGCTCAATTCAGATTTTACAGGAGTTATCAAAAAATCTTTCCATTGAGTTTAGTGGGTTTTAGGAAAAGGGTATTGAGTGAAAATTCAGAAGTGTGGTAAGTTTCTTACCTAAGTTACTCAGCTACGTTCTATGGAAATGGTGGGAGGGTATCTAATAATGAAGCTTGATTTTACTTCTTGCCACAGCTTTTCACTTCCAGTATTAATTTCAAGAAAATTGTTAGTTTCACATTGCAATCATCCACATTGATTTGAAACTTAATGGCCTATTTCTCCACAGTAAAAACTCCATGGTGATTGTTTTAAGCATTCATTTACTGAGCATATCACAGAGAAATAGAACAAGAAATGAAAATTCTAAGGAATAAATAGCTAGATTATCAATTACGGTTTGTTGATGAGGAATGGGAGAGAACTGGAACATTGTGTGAGAGTCTTCTTTTTAGTGCATCAGAGAGAAAGTTTTCGTTATTTTCCTGTGCCTTTCCCATGAGTACTGAATATATTTTCCAAAGGTGACAAAATTTAAAAAGGAAATGAGATAGACTGTGAAAGAGGAGGAATTTTAAAACACCGATATGACTATTGTTTACAGATGCTTAAGAACACCGAGTTCTTTATTTGATCTTTCAGCCCTATGCCTGTTGGAACTAAACATTAAAACAGATTGACTTAACTGATTTTCTTCTCAATGAAATTTTGACTCCTAAATTATTTCTATGTTTTTAGAAATTCTACCCTATATTCTCCCCTATTTTAATTTTTAATATAATTTTTGTCTTGCAAAAAAATGAAAATCAATTGACTTGCATGCTTTGTTTAAATGCATTACTATTGTTGCTTTTTGCATGGATAACAGATAGACTAGAGGGACACAGAAAAGAAAAAAGGGAAAATTTCCATTCTCAGTTTACTGGCAAGAGATAAGGAATAAGAGTTGTATTGCATATTTCAACTTTCTGTCCTCATGAACATGGTCGACGCAGACCCAGCTGGTTTGGTCTGGCAGCTCTGTTTCCTGTTCGTAAAGGTTGTTTCCACAGTCTTAGTCCCTGGAACTTTTGTGGAGAACTGGAATTTTAAGTGATTTATATATGCGGTTACATTTGAAATCCACATTGCAACTGATAATAGGAAAATTAGGGAAGATGATACAGCATGAAATGGTACGTCTGTGAGAGGGTAAGAACTAGGACCATAAAAAAAAGAATCCAAAGAATCTGGAATCCACTGATCCTCAGAAGTTGCCTACTATTATCTGCTTTTTTAGCTCTTTCTAGCAGTCTGTGTTACATTTGTGGCCTGAAGTTTTACAGAATATCTCTCAATTTGAAAGCAAAGTTACTGTAACTGAAATGATGAAATGGACAGTGAGGTTTCAATTCTTCAGGGAACTGACCTTCCCCATTCTAAAATACAAGAGTATAGCTGCCTCACTAAAACGTTCAGTAATGATTTACCAAATTTAAACATTTCTTCCCAGTTTAAGAAATCCCTTGTCCATTACTGCACAAATCTGAGGATGCACAAATGTTCTCTGAGTTTGACTTGCGAGGATATTTTGCTCCTGTCATTTTATATGCATAAAACACAACAGTTTTTTTGACAGAGGGTGCACCTTTGAATGTGTTTCTGTAGCCCAAAGAAATACTAATATTGAGTGAAACTTCCAGCTAGTCTGTAGTGTTACGGTATTCAACAGCCATAACAGCATAAGATGTTTTGAAAATTACGCTCATGGGTTAAATTTCTTCTTAGAAGATGTTACCCAGTACTGCTTATGAGGCATTTAATAATACCTTTCCAAACTATAATTTTGCCCTCCAAAATTATTAGTTTTGAGTAGAATGTAGGGTGAGGGAAGAGGTTGAAAAAACAATTCCCTTAATTTCCTCTGATCTAGCTGGATAAAACCAATGTCTTTGAAGATGCTTCACAGACAAAATAAAACAAAACAGCCTAAAAGCCCACCCACTTCAGAGCAGCAGGAAGAAGGATTCCCATGTGGACCTTGTCATAGACACCTCAGATGACTTGGGGTTTAGATTCATGCCTTCCTTCCCCATGCTGTGGAGACAAGGGTTTGAACCACAAAATTATTGTAGGGTAAGGCTCTTTTTTTTTGTGGCTGATAAAGAGTTCTAGGGTGAAATCCAATAACTTTTCCCTGTGAAAGCTGCATAGAAGTTATAATGTTGCTTTGCAAATCCTTTTGGAAAATTAGGACCTGCTCAATACTGCAGGCACGTTCCACCATTGTTATTCATGGACTGGCAATTCTGTCAAAAGGCTTATTGAATCCAAAGAATATGTTTTCCCATTCCACCATATTCTGCTCATGTAATAGGGAGCATAATTTAGTCCAACTCTTACCAATTTTCATATTAATAGATTAGATCACATTAGATTAAGTAGGTGAAGGACCTAACTAAGTATTACATTAAAGCTATAGCAACCCCAAATAATAGATGGAACATCTAAAGAGTCACATAGTGCATGGGAAACCTGTTTAAATCAGAAACTAAACTGGAAAACTGATAAAATCTTTTATTAAAAACTGCAGCAGAGCATAAATACTGTTCCAGATGAAAGAGAAAAATGAATGTCTTAAATAATTGAAATCTTAATAATCTTCAGGGAGCAACAAACACTTCTTTATCATATACATATATAACACATCACTCTGTAACAAATGTAGAAATCTCTTTAGGGCTGGCCTCTGAGCTAAGAGGGTATGTAACTGCTGACTACATTGGCTGCTCTTAATATGTCCAATTTCTTGAAATAATTGCAGTTTTGGAGACTGCAGTGGAGTTGATCAGCTTTCAAATGCTTTATGGGCATAATAGGGCACATTTTTTTTCCTATAACTTTACTCAATTTGCCCTACTTGGATATATAATTATTACTGTTGATAAATTGCAATATTGCCAATGCTGAATACAAAGTGGAATCCACAATTCCATTGCCTTCAATAGCTGTGGAGATTAATTTATCAACATAGTGGGTTGTTGGTGGTATTTTTTAATTAAATGCTTAGATGAAAGGTAGAGCAGTTATGGACAAACAGCAAATATAATCCATAAGTGAAGTATTAAATATACACTCAGTTGAGTTATTCTGAAAACAATCTTATGGCCCACATGATACAGAAAAGCAAAATGTTAGTTTCATAAATAAACTCCTTTATGCTTAATTATAGAAAGGGATCATTATTATTTCCATCAGTCTCATATATTAGGTTGTATTATGGTTCAAAGAAGACAGAGCTCATCACTGATTTTTTAAATAAAAGATTTCAGAGTGTATCATTCTGCGCTCTTACTATTTTAGCTTGGTCTGTTTTAGAAACAAGCAAACATTGAAATAGAAACTTTTCTGTGGAATGAAAGTTCCATTTTCTGATTAGCCACAGTTTTTGAACTGTTGGTAAATTTTCTCATTATTTTAGGGGGTTCTGTGAAAATTGAGATCATCATATCCTCTTCCATCATTAAATTCTAAATTTATTTCTAGTCACATGTATGTGCCTGTATTATAGAATGTCTACAGTTCAGAAATTATCAAGTTCCTGCTTGGATAGTGTAGGCCATTTGATAATTTGTATATGTAATTGTTGAGGAACCCTCTAACTTCAGTAATTTATCTCTTTCCCTGAAAGCTGGCTTTCAAAACTATCAACGGAAAACTTAACAGAAAAGAAAAAAAAGTAATGAGGATTTTCCCAAGTATCTTTCCACAATACTTTTAGGATCTTCTATCATAGCAAACATATTATTCTGTGAAACTATTACTAATGAAGCCGCATTTCCAGCACATTTAAATCTTGATATATAAACTTATGCAAGTTCAAGTTCCTATTGCAGTTCCTACTGTGGTTGCTGTGTTAATAAAATGTAGTTTCTGGGATGTCTCAAAGAGAGGTGAGCTCATACTATACTTCATTAACTTTACATACTTTGCATACAGCCTCTCTCCTCTGCTTTCATGCAGCTTTTCAGAAAGTCTTTGTGGGTTTGTTTTTTTTTTTATCATGAGCTGAAGCTGACAAGAGTTACCAAAAAAACCATTAGGTTACCCAGAGAGCAGGCAAGCTATGTATTCAGAACATTATGGCTGTGTTCTGTAGGAAACCAGGCTAATAAACAGCCAAATGGACCATTCTTTGCAAAATACTGATTTTGCATTCCCCCTTCCTTTTCTTCAGGACCTTTTACATCTAAATTATTTCATAAACCCTAAATCAAGGGCAGCAGCCTGTCTGACTGCCCTGAAAATATGGCTGAAGTGGGATCTGTGTCAGCAGATTGCAGCCTTGTATCCTATTTTCTTCCTTTTGCCAGTCCTGTGATCACAACAGGTTAATTTTGCATGATTTCAAATCAGCTGCCCTGCGTGCTGTACCGAGAGACAGTTTGTCATTCATGTGTATGGGAGAAGGCTAGCACCATTTAATCTGTTACTGTCTTCAGAGAATCACCACTGCGTGCCCCAGAAGACCTAGCTCTGGTTTTGAAGCTGTCCCCTGTTAATGACAGCACTGTAGTACAGCCCATAGTAGTTAGTGATATTCAAAGTGCATTATTGAATGATCTGGTTTTGGAAGATTTTGTTTTTCTTAGGCTGACTGTTATAAGACCTACAGTACTAATAGAGAGAAAAGTCAGTTTATAGTTATCACAGCTTCCAAAATGACCTGTCAGCCTCACCTCTGTGCCTTGGAGATCATGGAACAGATAGTCCTCGAAGCTATGCTAAGGCACATGGAGGACAGGGAAGTGATTCAAGACAGCCAGCATGGCTACACCAAGGGCAAGTCCTGCCTGACCAACCTACTGGCCTTCTATGATGGAGTGACTGCATCAATGGACAAGGAAAGAGCTATGGATGTCATCTATCTGAAGTTCTGTAAGGCCTTTGACACGGTCCCCCACACCATCCTTCTCTCTAAATTGGAGTGACGGGGGTTTGGTGGGTGGATGGTTTGGTGGATGAGGAATTGGTTGGTAGTGGTCAACAGCTCAATGTCTTGAAGAAGACTGGTGACAGGTGGTGTCCCTCAGGGATCCATATTGGGACCAGTACTGTTTAACAGCTTCATGAATGACAGTGGGATTGAGTGCACCTGCAGCAAGTTTGCGAATGACACCAGCTGAGTGATGCAGTTGTCACGCCGGAGGGATGGGATGCATTCCAGAGGGACCTGGACAGGCTCGAGAAGTGAGTCTATGTGAACCTCATGAGGTTCAACAAGGCCAAATGCAAGGTCCTGCATGCAGGTTGGGGCAACCCCTGGTATCAATACAGACTGCACAGATGAAGAGAGTCCTTTGTTGAAAATACTAACTTTTTTTTCCCCCCTTCTTTCATACTTGACAACTCTATTTCACATATTTTCTTATTATGTACATCAATGTTGCACATAAATAATTAATATTTCATTTAAATAATTCAATATAGAAAATTCAATATAAACATTTAGAATTAATGCAGCTATTTTTCAGTGCAACATACACTTGTGTATTGCAGAATATTAGGAAAACTTAATATTCTGGTGCTTACTCAAGGAAGGGCTTTTTGGTATTTTATCGTCTGTTAAAGCTGAAAAAATAAGATAGAAAAATTGAAGATGGTGTAATTGTCATAGCAAACTAATCCTAATGTTATCATATTCCATCAGAGGAGTTTCAGAAGCACTTCATTAATTATAATTAGCAAATGGAAGATGCACTTAAATCAGAAGACCGTAAAAAAAAAAAGTGTTACTGAGCTGTGGTTATGGAGAGACTGCTGACACTGGTTTTTCGGCTGGAAGTTTGGTTAGACTCAGCTGAAGCAATAAGAACGAAAACATCCCCCAGGTGAGTCGCCAGGATGCTTTGCACCTTTAGGGTAGGATTTTATATTGCAACTATAGTGATGTGGATGCCAGGAAGGGTCTATATTTAGTTTATAGTAGCCTGGGAGCTTGGCCACTGGTAAGCAGCCAGAAAGACTGAAGTGCTCCCCTTTGACTTATTTCACCATAAATAATGAAGTACATGAGCCCAGTACGTGCTCATCACCAGCCACGGTGTTTGAAGGAATTCTGACAGGCCAGGCTGATGGTGGCTGGACAGTTTTTCTGCCATTGCCATAAAAAATGAACCTTGAGGGTTACGCTGCGTGACTCGGGATGCCAGTGAAGCAGGGTGATCGTCCAGAGCAAGAGCTCAGGAAGGCAGCACAGAAGCACAGGCTGGTGGGCAAGGGCCAGGCTTTCAGCAGTGTGTCTGGGGACACAGTCTGCTAGAACAAGCTCTTAGAAAAGTACAAGAGACTCTGATTCTACCTAGACCAGATTCCCCGCCCCGTTTTGCCCTCAAGAATCCAAAACTGGACCAATGCAAATTAGTATTGCCTGAATGTGGTACAGAGTATTTCTCAACACCCAAGCATCGCACAGGAATTCCTAAGTATGCAATTAGGCGTGAGGTGTGTGATAATGAGTAGAATAGACTGAGGATCAGATGAACTTCACTGTTGATGTCAGCCTTTGCCAGTGCGCCCAAAGTAAAAACTTTCAATCTGTCTACAATATCTTCTATGCAGTTGGAAAGCATAAGGAATATGGCCATTTGCAATAATAATAATAAAGCCTCACTTCATCCATTACAAAAATTTGGATAATGAAACCTGAATGTTAATAGGTTGAGTAATACTCTGAATCTATAATGACTACAGCAATTGAATAAGACTTAATTGTCCACTTTAATTGTATTACCTCTCAGGCAGCATGCCTGCGGATACTAGGAACAGCAAATGGAACTATGAAAATCATAAACATTTTAGTCAGCTTTTTCCTACATCTAGCTGGCTTCAAAATTCAAGATCTAACACTTCATGAACCTATACAAAACACAGCTTTATTTGTTACTTTTTAAGACTGCAGCACAATTTATTTAGCTGTGATCTTTCAGCACTTCCCAGTTATTATGTGTTTGTGCTGTCCCCAGACAGGGCATGGCACTGCAATATACCATTTTGGTATTTAGGAGAATAGATTTTTTCCCTTTCATTTGGGACTGATAATAAACAATTACGTAGTGCATGGTGGTAGCAGAGGTGTCACCTTTTATATTTGTCACAAACTATAAATCTTGACTTTATGATTACTAAAGAGACAAAATTCCTGTGTTGCAGAACTCTGTTAGAGCTCAACTTCTAGATTTGTGAATCAGCCGAGGACCACCTGCTAGGCTTCTCTCTCTTTTGTCTTCAGTTATTTCAACAAGTAATATGGGGTCTTTTCTTGTTTCTTGCACCTTTTCTCCTTTCTCAATAAATTTTTATTTGCCTTCACCTGAGTTATTTCCTACCAACTTTGTGAATTCTACTTGTCTTTCAATACCGCCAGTGATCAGAACTTTGCATTTTAACAGAGATGATAAGCAAAATCATGATAAGTGGGGAGATTTTAGGGGCAACTTAAGGCAGGAAGCATGTTCTTCAGAAGTCTGAGGTTTGCAGAATATATGATTTTGGCTATCTTATTGCCTGAGGAATGTGTTTAATAGGCCATGTATAACAAAAAAGGTTGTGTCACAGGAAAAGCTTATCAGTTAGTCTCTCTCAGACAAGAACAGCCAAAAGAATTTACAGAAAACCCTGATGATTCTAGAGTAATTTGAAGAGACTGAATATGAGACAAAAGAGTATCTTGTATGTAATATCAGGCTTAATGAATCAAGGTATTTCATATGAGCAGGTTATTTGAAGGAGATTAGACACACCATATGTAGCAAAAGGATCTGGAAAAGTAGAAAAATCAACTTGTAATCAGAACTTTGGAGGAAATTGTCTAGATACCACCTATATTTTGCTGTGAGAGCTTCACTCTAAAAATGTTAAAATGATTAAAATGTCATAAATGGTGAAAAGTTAAAAATGCTTAAATTCTCATTGACAATTATTTGAATTACATGGATAGAAAAAAATCTAATGACTAAATAAATTTGATGTACCACTACTGAAGCATTTAAAAGAAGGAAGTCAGTATGTTTTGTACATGTAGTCAGATATGAAGGAAACTGAAGAAGTCAATTATTTAAGCATATGTGGGAAAAAAGAGGAACTTATGAGTAGAACATGGGGAAAGGGTACAGAAGAGTGAATTGGAATTGGAGATTTAGGATTAAGTTTAGAAGGTTGATAATGAGCAGCTGTGGACAGGAATCCACTTGAGTCAAGAGTGTACAATCTGCATATTAATTGCTAAATACAAGTTTATAAGTGTTGGAATTTCCTATAAATTCTTTTTTTACTTGCTGCAGTTTTTTTCCTATCTGTTTGAAAAATGCCAGAAAATAGACAAAAAATGGATAAAAAGCAAGCACCATAATACATGCCCTTGTTTTATGTCTTATATAATGACAAAGCACTCCAGTATTGTGCTTTCAGCTTTGACAAATATTTTTATTGCAACAAAGCTTACATGAAAATTCAACTAGATGTTATGGGAACTTCATCTTCAGTTTCATCCCACCATATCAAATATCTTTGCAAAGTCAGTGAAGGAGAAAATGATTTCTCTACAGAAAGATTTTGAAAATCCTCATGGATGGAAGATGTTATGCACTTCTGTGATATATTAAAACACTTCTTTAAATGACCAGTTTTTAATCTGTTTGTCCTTCAATTTTCTTTTCAGACACAAAGATATGTGAATCTGGACTAGAGTTATTTGATAGTCATGACCTCACCATGTGTTCAGAGTAAATCATGGGAACGCTGCTTGGAATGTAAATGTTGTCCAGCTGGCCAGGCATCTCACCCAGCCTTACTTTATGGTTTAATTCTTTGCTAAGCTTTGCTTTCATGTTCATTTCTTTCACTACATTTTGTGCAAACTGACATCCTCCTGATGCTGTTTCTTTCCTGGACAGGAAACCAAAAATTTTCACTTATTAATATTGTTACTACTGCTGTTATTAACAGCATTGTAATTGTAATTTAATGATACGAGTAATTCATTCACACATAATCAAGGTGTGCAGGACAATGTGCAAATATTTGGGCACAATAACATTTTGTATGTCAGAAAAGCTTATAAAATTCCCAGATGCCTGGAACTGCCGAGTTTTGGAGGCATTCTTTAGATGATAAAACCCCAAACTGTTGCCATAACAATATTTTTTCCCTCCTTCTACACCTGCAAGGAATGATTGCCTGTCTTCTTGTGCCATATAGAAAAGTTCAGCAAAATCTCATTGTTTCCCCATACAGTGCATGTGGATGCTTATTTATTCTTTTCTTAGGCTATATACAATTTTACAGTGGGATAGTGAGCTCTGTTCCTCCCCCATGCCACTGTTATGATGCCAATTGCCATTGCCTACTAGAAAAGGGAAAAACAGTTTTCCCTCTGCTTCCAGATCTGGGAGTGAGGAGTTTTCTTATGTTTCATCTCAGCCACCCAGGCATCCCACTGAGTAGCTGGGTGTACATAATGTGTTGGTACTGCTGTACTTTCATCATACAGATTTTCAGTCAGTAAGGGATTTCTTCAACTCACAATAAACCAGAACTGGCATCCGAATTAGAAGGTATTATTTGAAGGAAGTAGGGAATAAAATTTATTTATCTGTATAGCCAATGCAATGGCTATGTAGATCTTTACCCTCATGCCCTCAGTGTCATGAGGAGCACAGAAGAGGTTTGAATATGGATACTGCAAGGAGACAAAAAGTTAAGATTGGTTAAACTTGGTGTCTTTTAGTACATTCCTACTTATAAAAGTGGACCCTCAGTAAGCTTCCAGACAACACCAAGTTGGGCAGAAGTGTTGATCTGCTTGAGGGTAGCATGGCCTTACAGAGGGATCTGGACAGGCTGAATCGATTGGCCAAGGTCAATGGTATGAGGTTCAACAAGGCCAAGTGCTGGGTCCTGTGCACTTGGGTCACAACAACACAAGGCAGTGCTACAGGCTTGGGGAAGAGCGGCTGGAAAGCTGCCTGGTGGAAAAGGACCTGGGGGTGTTGGTCAACAGCCGGCTGGATGTGAGCCATTGGCGAACCCAGACGGCCAAGAAGGCCAATAGTGTCCTGGCTTGTACCAGGAACAGTGTGGCCAGCAGGAGCAGGAAAGTGATTTTCCCCCTGTACTCAGCACTGGTGGGGCCCCACCTCGAATACTGTGTTCAGTTTTGGGCCCCTCACTACAAGAGAGACATTGAGGTGCTGGAGGGTGTCCAGAGAAGGGCAACGAAGCTGGTGAGGGATCTGGAGAACAAGTCTTATGAGGAGCAGCTCAGGGAACTGGGGTTGTTTATCCTGGAGAAAAGAAAGCTGAGGAGAGACCTTATGGCTCTCTACAACTACCTGAAAGGAGGTTGTAGCCAGGTGGGGGTTGGTTTCTTCTCCCAAGTAACAGGCAATAGGACAAGAGGAAACTGCCTCAAGTTGCACCAGGAGAGGTTTAGATTGGATATTAGGAAAAACGTCTTCATGGAAAGGGTTGTCAAGCATTGGAAAAGGCTGCCCTGTGAGGTGGTTGAGTCACCATCCCTGGAAGCACTTAAAAGATGTGTAGATATGGTACTTAGGGACATGGCTTAGTGGTGGACTTGGCAGTGCTAGGTTAATGGTTGTATTTGATGATCTTAAAGGTCTCTTCCAACCAAAATGAGTCTATGATTCTATGATTCTATGAATCAGAAGTGGCAGAATGTGTACATAATGTGTCACCTGCACATATGGCCCAATGTAACCAGGTACAATTTCTGCAAAATTCCTATCAAGGATCAATAACGGTACTAATTCATTTTTGTCCAGCTTCCAGTTCATATAAAGTTGGTGCTTAATCTTTGCTTTGCTTGCTAAGCTCCTTTAATCAGCCTCATTCACCCCTGTGTTGAAGTTCTGTGGAATGAGACCAGCAAGTAGCCCTACTTTTCTGCCATCATAATGAGAGGGTTTCCACAGAAGGCACTTTCAAATGGTTATGACAACCTTTTCCTCTATTTCATATTTCTTTATGCTCACTGGTCATCTTTGTGTTATGAGCTAAATTGTGAATCTAGAGAAACTGAATATCTCCGTTCTTTGCACCTCAGCTACATTAACTTACATCCTCTACAGAGCTGCGCCCAGGCTAGCACTAACTGACCTGGTGCAAAACCTCTTCCTTGTGTTATGAGACTGGTACCTTGTTTTTCTTTGCTTCTGGAGTTCTCTTGTTCCATATTGAACGCTGCTGATCCATTATAGCTTATTCTTGTCCAAGCATGTCTGTTATGGTAAATATGATGCATGATTACTCTGCTTTGTTTTTTCCAGGCACTGATCTCATTATAAAGACGACAAGCTACTGCTTCATCATGACGTTATTAAATGAGAACATAATGGCAAGAGTAGTTAGTCATGTCACACTGTAAAGAGAGAACTAGAGGAAAAGTTGTGTTTAGCAGTGACTATGAATGATTAAATATTTACTATATCATGAGCAAGAACACAATAGTTCTGGTGCTGGGACTTACTGCTTAAAGTAAAAAAAAAAAAAAATCTACAGTAAAAATATTGTCCTGCCAAAGCACTTGTATTGCCCTACTCATTAAATAAATGTATCATTTTAAATTATCTCATAATGGAGAGTAAAAATAAAATAATATTGCTTTAATCACAAGAATAATTACAATATCAAGAAAAAAATTCTCTTTTCAAGCACTATATTTATTGTATGATACATTAAAGTGTCATTGCAGCCAGCACTTCCTCAGTTCTAATCTGGTCAGAAATGTGTTGATTTGAAAAGGATCATCCTTATTGTTGGGAAGAAAAATGCCAAGAATTCAAACAGTAAATTGATGTAACTTGAGCCAAAAAGTCAGAACAATGCTCATTTCAGAGTACATTAATAATTAGGAAAATAGGTTTAATTTTAAATGGGCAAATAAGTCAAGTCTAAATCATGATATTGATGAAAAAAAATATATACATGCATTGTGCCTTTTTTAAAAATTTTATTAATTTTTTAAACTTTCCAGACACAAACAGGTTGATTGTTACAAGGGATTAAAGTATTTTTAAACTGGTCATCTACCAAAGCAAACTAAGCCATGCTTCTTAACGATATGATTTGATCCCACTTCTATCTGTACCAGGAACAAAAGACACTATACTGCTACAGAGAAATTTGAAAACATAAACCATGAATTGTTCTTGTTGAACAGCCTTTAGCCCTCCCAAACAGAGACAACTTCTCTTGATAGATCGAATCCAAATGACCTTTCCACCTGCAAGACTTGTAGTTCTGCAGCACAGAAAGAAGCTGTGCTCTTCAGAGTGGCTTTACTGTGCCCCAGGCAGAGGTTCACACATGCTGCAGACATGCCTGATCTGTGTCAATAAATATTCGGGGTAGTTTCAGCAGCTACGACATCCTTTTGTTAGGATGGGATGCTCATGGCCTCCCCCATAAGACTGAACGTCATCAGAAAAGTTTTCCAGCTCTCTGCCGACTGACACATATGCCACGATGAGGTGCTTCACGACGTAAACAGAGGCGGTAAGCACAGAGCAGCTCTGTTGTAACACAGTAAACAGGCAGCATTTCTCACTGTAGTGATGACCCCTGTTCCTGCAGTCAGAGCCCTGCAGACACCACGCAACCTGTGCTGGATGACAGGGTGGAAGATGCAGCAGACAAGGCAGAGCGGAGTCACGAGCGAAGCAAAGCTGGAAGGAAGCTCAGGAGCCTAGCCAGGCTCTGCTCTGTGCATAAGGAGGAGCCAAATAACCTACGCTTTCCCTCCACCCTTCAGATGGCTGTCTGGAATATTTTTCAAAAACTTCAAGCCTCAAATAACAACAATCCAACAATACTCATAAGAACCCTGCTGTGCTAAACTATTCTCACTAGTCAATATTTTTTTCTAGATTGTTAATTTAAATTCCTTCTTTGTTCTCATTTAAACCTGTTACTTCTTGCCCTGCTGGCAACAGATATTTTGGATGGTTTGTTTCCTTCTCCTTTGAAGTCACTTTTATATATTTGAGGACTCTTATTGTATAGATATACAGTATGATATGCCTTTTTTTCTCTAGATTAAATAATACTGGTTTAGCCACTATTTATGAGGAAGCTTATGAGGAGCAGCTCAGGGAACTGGGGTTGTTCAGCCTGGGGAAAAGGAAGCTGAGGGGAGACCTTATCACCCTCTACAACTACCTGAAAGGAGGCTGTAGTGGGGTGGGGGTTGGTCTCTTCTCCGAAGTAACAGGCGATAGGATGAAAGGAAACGGTCTCAAGTTGTGCCAGGGTAGGTTGAGATTGGATATTAGGAAAAATTTCCTCACCAAGGGGTTGTCAAGCATTGGAACAGGCTGTGCAGGGAAGGGATTGAGTCACCGTCCCTGGAGGGATTTAAAAGATGTGCAGATATGGTACTTGGGGACATGGTTTAGTGGTAACTTGGCAGTGTGAGGTTTATGGTTGGACTTGATTATCTTAAAGGTGTTTTCCAACCCAAATGATTCTATGATTCTATGACTTGTCTTTGGCTTATATATCCAAGAGCTGTAAACATTCGCCTTGTTCTCTTCTAGTCTTTATCCAAGCAGTCTATACACAAACTGTATGCGCAAAATTAAACACAGGACTCCAGCTAAACAAAGCAAGAAAATCACTTCATGTGACAGTGCTGTTTAGGATTCAAGTATAATGTTTGACTTCTTTTGAAATAGCAAAGCTATTACATTTCTCTCCAGTTTGGGATTCACTATTACATCCCAATCTGATACTGCAGAACTTCTACCTTGATTAATAATTTCACATCCCGTATTCCTGCTGTTGCTCTTTCTTCTCATTGTATAGAACTTTGTTTTGAATTGCATCTTGGTTTTCCAAAGTATTTCTTCAATTTGTTAGTCACTTGAACTGTCTTACAACATAGTTTCAGTCCCTCTAAACTTGATAATGTTTAAAAATGGATAATGTTTAAAGTGGTTCTCTGTTCCATCATCCACATCATTAATGAAAATATTGAATAATATCAGATCCATAACAGAACTGTGAGGAATGTCATTTCATATGTTTTCCATTTTGTCAGCACACTATTATTCATCCAGTAGCGTTATCTGACTCATTTGCACTGACCTTGTGTTAGTTTCCTCTAGGCAACACCTTCCTATCTTGCTTAAGTGACAATATGTGACAAGATCTCTGACATCATCTGCTTCTGCTTTAAGCAGACTGAAAAACGTATTTATAACTGTGACAGGCAGCCTTCTCCAGACAGGTTTCTTCTTGCTTTACTGAGGACAATACAGAAGCCGCATGAGCTGTGGCTTGATATAAAAACTAAACTACAAGACTTCTGAATGTCTTGGGCTGTGACACAGACTGAAGATATTGGTGTTACTGACGGGACCAGAGGCATGTCACATCGGTTTTCAACATCACCATCACAGTCCTCTGACTCAGCATGTGGAAGGAGATGTCAAGCACACCACAAGTCTTGTGCGCCCTGAAGTGTTCATCAGACATGAACAACTTGCATTTTTTTAATGTATTGCACACTGGAGAAATCTGTTCCTCTACACAGAGACCTAAAAACGGCTACTTGCCGTGAGATCAGACAGATGTCTTTCAATGACTTAGTTAAGACCTAGTTATTCCTCTTATCCAAAATCTATTATTATGATTAAATAATGAAAAATCAGTGCAACGTGGATAACCAAGTAAGTTAAAAAAAAAGCCTATATATTCACACAGAGATCAGTTCAAACGGTATTGCTCTAGCCAACCTTATTTATTTTGATTTTAATTTTTGCACTGATGTGTTTGCAATAATGAGGTAGTGTTAAGAATTTTTTTTTTCTTCTTCAAAGCTAAGTGTTTTTAAAAAGAGAAATAAATTTTAAAAAGTAAAGAAAACAAGGGAAACAGTAAAGAAAGAAAATAAAAAAAAAAGAAATAATGGACACCTTAAGATCTTGTTGTAACTCTGTGTAGAGAAGCCTTAGCGATAGCCTTCTTTTTTGTGATACTGTCTGTGCCCTATTTAGATCAGATGGACTATTTTACAAATTAATTCTGTTAGAGTTCCAAGTTACAAAACCAATGGCAGAAATCCAGGTCATCCATCATGCAGTGCACATGTATGACCACCCAAATAAAAGTATAAGTGACAGTTGTTGTAGGATGTCAAAACAATGATCTGAACCTTTCCTGCAGTAAAAATACCACTAGACAGACATGCATACTTCTGTTTCTAAAGCTGAAAGACAGTAGTAGTGGATACTTTAGTTTTGCTCAATAGAGCTTCAGAAATGTGATTGCCCAACAGTGCCCAGAATTCCCTTGTTGTAAACAAAGCGACAGAAAATAAGAAGTTTTATCCTTAAAGACTGCAAAACAATTTTTTTCAAGGTTCCGAAGTCCTCCCAGTTACAGTAGGAATGGAGCTGGACACAGGTTCTGCACATTACCTGCCAGAATTCTTCAACACGTGAAGAGGATTGGGAAAGAGGAAAAATGTGACCAGATTAACAAAGGAAAGATTAGGGTGGGATTTTCTCCTAGATAATAATTTTGCACTCATTACTGTAATGACCTGTGCCAACACAATGATTGTGACTTGTAATAGAAAGCATTTTCAATAAATATTGTAATGACCAGTGCCAACACAATGATTGTGACTTGTAATAGAAAGCACGTTCAATAAATAGTTCAGCTTTGAAATACCAGGACATATTCGGAGTACCAATTCAGCAGACACTCAGGAGGATGCTAAGCATCGGAGACAGGATCTTATTTTTCAGTTGCCACTTTACATAACTTGCACTCAATAAATTTAAGAGACATGACAAAGGAGGTCTCTGGCTCCTTCACTCTGGTTTTCATCAACTTTTGGAACACCAAGGATCTGGAGCACTGAAAGGTGGCAAATGCTGCAGCACTGTAAACAGGGGATTAGAGGCATTATTTTGACCACCAGTCCTAAACACAATAATGTCATAACTATTAAAATAAAGTCAATAAAATACTTAAAAGGGGGTGATGTACAATTCATTACTTTTTTTTTAATTTAGGGTTAACAAAAGAAAGCTCGAAAAGTTAGATTTCTCTGAAGTATTTTAACGGAGATTGATAACTGAGAACCCAGATTTACCTAGAATAGTTTAAAAGCAAAACAACTGCTATGGCTCAAGATGCCACTGTAAGTTGCGTCTTTATCAGGGTCTTTTAGAGTTTGGTCCTTGACCTCATGTATTCTATACTGTATTGCTGACCTGGAAGAAAACCTAAAATTGCCGCTGACAAAGTCCACAGAAGACACAAGTAATGAGAACGGTAAGTAATGGTGTGGATATGTTACAGAAAGAAACCAATCACAATCGTTACTTGATAAATCAGGCTGCAAACAATTAATTTGGGCTTCAATAATATCAACTGTAAAGTTACTGATTTAGGAAGGAATAATACAGAACCTGATTACCGCTTGTAGAGCTCTATCCACATTAAAAATGGTTTTGAAGAAGGCATACTGAGACTGTAGTGGATAATCAGCTGAACATTGGCTCCAGTGCAATTATTTGGACAAAGGGCTAATGAAATCTTCTTTGTGTATATATGAGTTTATCAAAAAGAAAGTTACAAGCAGTGATTCAATCACCTTTTCAAATATCTACATGTGGAACAGAAATCTGATAAAAAAGGAGGCACCTCTGTCCCACAGAGACATGGGTAAGAAGAGACAAATGCTTGAAATTAAACCTAAAGAAACCTAGTCAATAAGCAGAACACACACTATTAACAGCAGAGGCCATTAATCATTAGTACAGTTTAACAAGAGCTGTGGGAGACAGATTCTCCATCACTCAAAATTTAAAAATCATTGGCTACTCCCCTAGTTTCTCCTGCAAGCAGAAGTTAATCAGGAAAATTAAATTCTTTGTTTTATGGGAGTATTCAGATTATAGTTGTCTTGTCTGTCTTTGTCATGTATAAATATATAATGCAACTTTGTAACTGCAAAATAGCCTGTCATTATGCTCTAGACCTTCATTTTAATACCAGATTTTGAGACCTCTGTACTCTGCTGTACAAAAAGGCAACCATTTTGTATTCAGCTCATACGGCTGAACAGTATAAAAAAAGATTTTACTTTGATTTTGTCTTGTTTTGATGTTCTGTTGATGTAATGCAAACATGACTGTGACTAAAGCATCTCTATTCTTAATGAGGTAAAATATATTTTCCTACTGAAATACTAGAGAGTTCAATTACAGCCTTTGCTCTTAAATTTACACGTAAATGTACAGGCATGACACAAAATATTCATAATGAGCCCTTAGAAACATACATACTGATATTTTAGTCAGGGCTGTGAACAAGAGCATAGTTCTTTTAAGGTTTTTTGACATACAAGAGGAGCAGCTGGTAAAACTTTCAGTGTATTATCTTTCTTTTGCAAACATCTGGGATCTTTCTTGTGAATAATATTAATGCTGTCTTAAACCGGTGTGTGTATTCAGAGTATGAACCTGTTGTCAGCTAGCTAGTTATGTATGATAGTAATCTATAGTGAGTGATACTAGAGCTGTGTTTCATTGGAGATGATAATAAGGGTTGGGATAAATAATTAGAGGAATTGCACTGTCAGCAGCACCACTCATTCATAGACGTATTTTTGGCAACTTTGAAAAAAAGTCTCCTATTCTTTCAGAAAGTTTTCTTGTAGGGTAGGCTGCTTCCTCATTTGTGCTGCTGATCATTGCTGTTATGGCTAAGAGATATTTTCACTCTACTTATGTGATTTATACATTTACCTTAAGTAAGACGAGTTACTAATGTTACTAATGCCATGAGAAGAAGAGAACCCATATGATAAACCTTTTGGAAAAGGAATGACTGAACCAGTCCTTAGGGGCTTGCTTTCATGATCCATAATGCCAGCAACCTCTGTGGAAAACTTTCGAGGGACAAACAACTTGCATCATTCAGTAATTAACTTATGCTAGTTCTAGCTTAAGCCTCAAAGAAAGAAAAAGAGGTAGTAAAACTTGATTGCCTTGTCCCTGAATGCATTACGAATACAGACTGCTGTCATCCAGAATACGTGTCACACAAATATCACCCAGAGTGTACCACCCGCTTCCATCAAGGTACCTTTGTTATCATTTGAACCTTGCAGCTTATTCTAGACAGTAGAGGTTATTTTAGAGTGTAACAGCAAATTAATGCTGGAGATGTTCTTTACTGAATTGAAAATTTATAAGACCTTTTAATTACAAAAGAAAAAGACAGCTACCATACTAACAGATAAATACTTGTGCAGTCTGCCAGAAGCTGCCTGAATGTATGTAAATATATGATAATTAGCCAGTGTTCGTGGTACAACATTTTCAAGAGGTAGTAAGGCATTTTTTCATCTGATTAAGCAGTGACTATGCAATAGTAAAGGTCAATTCAATGTGAGTCTGTCACATGATGTTTTAATAGCATCATGCCGATTTGAGTAGGTAGGCATCATTTAAAGTAGAAACTCATTTTCTCCATCATCATTTTCTGTAATGTCTCACAACACAAGAGACACATTCTAGAAGCAGAAAGAAATGGAAGATATAACTTCAAGGCAGTTTTTTTCTCAGACATACTGAAGTACAGAGAAAAGTCGGGTCAGACACTTTCAACCTCTGTACTGACCGTCTGAGTGACCTTGAAATAGCACAGGGTGAAGCGTAGGTAACCAGGGACTATCTGATGAAATATACCTGCCTTTGAATTTGTGTTTTGTAATTAGATATTACTGCTTTCATTTTGCAGATGACGAAGCTCAGGGGAGTAACGGACATGGCTACATTAACACAATGCCTTAACCAGGCTAAAAGACCAAAGAAAAATCTTGACTTCCAAATATCTGCCTAAGACTGCGTTTCTCTGATCTCTCAGTACCACCTGTCCTTTATCTGCAGCTTGCATAGAAAGTGCCTTACTTCTTCCTGCCTGAAAGGGGTATCTTCTGTACTGTAGCTGTTATATAGTATATAGCTGTAGTTTGAAACCAAGGGTCGGATAAACAAGTCACACTTACATTAACCTCTTTACCTTCCTTTACAAGGCTGGTGTTGATCCCAGTGACCAAGTTTTACATCTTCCTCCTTTATTTTTAATTAGTGTTACAACATCTTCCACTTCTTGCTCTACTTTCTGTTTCCTTCTTGATCCCATTTCCCCATTACCGCTACCCTCCCTCTTTCTAGTCCTATTTGCCAGGGCAAATACTGAAAATGGTTCTGGGAGAGCATCAGGAAGTCCTTTCAGTCATCTCTACCAGTAGATACATTTCCCAGAGTTGCCTTCCAGGAACTGCCTCTGCTAATGTACCCCCTCTTGCTATGCGTTTAGCTTCTTCATAGTCTGTTCTTGGCATTAAAATTCTAGCCAGATAGTTCCTATAGTGAGATATAGCTGTCTGATATTGGAAAGTCGTTGCTCCTATCAACAGTTCTCACAGGGATGGGCTTAGACATGTAACTTCTGTCTTCTGGAATCAGGGTGTTAATAAAGATAAAGCACATTTTACACATCACTCTCAAACTGGGTATAAGAGAGTTACAGCGAAGTGCTGTGCAGTTGGCTACACCGTTAAGCTGAGCTCTGTGTATATGTGCAATGCAGTAGTGCAATTTTAATGAGAAACTCCCTGAAAGTTATTACTAAGAAGCAAAGTATTGCTATGCAGCTTTATTGCCAGATCGTAGAATTCATCTTCTCTCCCTTGGCCTGAGCTAAGCACACTGTAGAAGAAGCCAAAAAAACCCTTCTCATGCCAGCAGTGTCTTTGAAATGGGTTTCTTATCTTGAAATTTTGCTGCTTTAACTCTTTTGATCTATTTCGACACCTGTCTGATTTAGGGGGTCCGCATGCATCGAAGTTTTCCACCTGTGCGGGATTTTTTCCTCCCCTACCTCCCCCAGCCCGGCACACACTGGCCAGTCGCCAACTCTCTTCGCTGACTTGGTCACTGCAGTGTGTGATTTGCATTGGCAATTCTGCGGTACGGAGAAAATTTAAGAGCAGAACAACAGTGCTGGGGCAGCCACGGAGGTCGCTCCAGCGATTTAGAGGTAGCCACTCAGGTTTTGTTTCTTAAGATGCTGTGGCACAATGGAAATCAGCTTCTTTGTCTCCAGTGGCAGATAATGGGGGATGAGGGGGAGGCTGGCAGGAGATGCAGCTGATGAAGAGCCCAGAATGAAGAAAGAAAAATGTGTCAAAATTGATAGGGAAGAAAGGATGCAGATGCTGCTGTTTTGATTAATGAAGTAAAAGCTGTTAGAGATGCTCTAGTTAAAGATTGCTGAGCAATCTCCAACAAATCACATACTCAGCGACCTAGTAGGTCTAGAGTGAGTTGCGACAGGCACAGCTTCTCTTATGTTGGTCTGCAGAAAAGGAATTGCAGGGTAAAAGGGCAATAAATAGCCAGGATTGCTCTGCTCAGATAATTGATCACTGACATCACTCTCTGCCTCTTTTCCTCACCTTGGGATAGGACTTGGGGAACTCCCAGTGTCTATGTCTTCAGCAGTGCCAGTGCTGTGTCCTCCTAAGGACGATGCATAGATACTCTGAATTCCTGTCCTCCAGACTCACTGCGTGTTCTGGACCAAGAAATGCTCAGTCTCCCCCACAGCAGTATCATTACCATAGTTTATCGGAAGGTATGCGTCATTCACAGAGGTACTGTGGCAATGCATCATTAATGTTTTTTGAACAGAAATCTGGTAATATCCATTTTTATCTAAATATTACACATTTATTTGGCCTTCCAACAGAAATAAGAGGGGGAAACAACATAAGGAATTCTCTGTCACAAGAATCTGCTTCATGAGAGAAGTCTCCCTTTTCATAAGCACTGCAGCTGTGGACAGATAATCAGCTACCGTAATGAAGTACGTGGTGATTTATACCAGGGAAGAATCTAGCCCAGATCCTTTTCTTTTGAAGATAATTGGCTAAGAACATATAGACCTCTTGTGCAACATTTACTTTATGCCATGTTCCCTAAAACCTTTACAATATCTCTGCTTTCCCAACATATCCCTTAAAGTACCCTCAGCTTCTGCCCATGATCTCCATTTACCAGCCATTGGACTTGAAGCTACAGATGTGTTGAGCTATGAACTGACACAGATGTCTACAACATTACCTAATAACCCAGAACTTCCACTTGAAATGTGCTGATTTGGATTTTTCTCCTCTGCAGAGCTACCACTTCCAGTGAAATTTGTGGGAACGTAGTACTTCCAGGCCATAGATCCCAAAATCACGTTTGGTTGAAATTAGCCAATTGATTCAAAAACTCCCAGGAATTGACAGACACATTGGCAAGACACAGAAAGACAGGCGCTTTTGGGAACATCAGTCCCTTGTGGTATTTCCTGGTATATCATGGGAAAGAATGGGAATTGTCATTTTTCTGAAAGCTGGTTTTTATCAATGGTACTGCTAAAGTTTCATTTATGTAATTTTTAATGAAACAGAAGAGTCTGACTAAGCCCCTTTCCCGCCTTAGACAGAGCAATTTCAATTATATTTCTTAGGTAGTTATCTGATTAATCCCAGAACATTCCTGCAAAACACAAAAGTGCACTTAAGATGCACAATGGGGAAAACAATTTTTAACAGAAACTTTCCAGCCTTTCTTTGTTCATCACATAGCAAAGAAGAATCAAACATTTTTTTCTCTTTGTAGGTCACCTTTACATTTGCATCCATAAATTAGAAAAATGCTGTGATACAGCTAATAATCTTTAGGGAATTCATGCACTGCTGGAGAAGATTTTCCCCACAAAAATCAGTCCTTGGAATGATGAATACTTTTGTTAATGAGATATAAGGAAAAAGTACATTATTTTCCTATATCTGCAGAATTAGGTTGGCTGAGCTGCCTGGATTAGATCCGTGTGGGAGTTAGCATAACACCCAAAAGACAACAAAAAGGGGAAGATGTTCATAAACATGAACTAGAGCAGCTTAAACTTCTCCCAAAAGAAGAGGCCCAGCTCAGAGTGTGATGGTAGATAAACTAAGGGATTGATCCTGTGGTGTACTGAATATTTCAAAGTGCTAGCATGCCGACGACTCTGGAGGAAATATAGCTGACCTCTACAGTTGGCTATGAAAAATGACATCACTGTGGATTCTCTTCTTGCAAATAAATTACTCTGTCACCCTAATCAGATTGGTCAGAAAAACCTCTTCCAGTACAGAGATACAGGCTTATTCAGCTGCTCTCTGCTGGAAGAAAGAACCCTCACTACTTCTACTGAGCTAATAAATGTACCTTTAGCAACTGGCTGAAAGAGGTTTTGAAGAAAGCTCTCTTTCAGCAACTAATAACAGATCATCTTCAACTTGTACGATATATAGGCCTGTGTTTCCACATGATGATTCTGCTTTTGCTGCCACAAGGTGCATACACACAACTTAGCAAGCTTGCTAAAATGCATCAATCCAACAAGTTTTGCATCGCACCTCCTGTTGTTCTTTTCATCCATTGATGACACTGATGTTTGACTCCTGCTTTATGCAGTTATATGGACGGTGTTATTCCAGCAAGACGTGTCCAGTGAAACAGTCAGCTATATATTTGCATATATAGCAATGTGCCAAGAAGGCCAATGGCATCCTGGGGTGCATCAAGAGGAGTGTGGCAAGCAGGTTGAGGGAGGCCATCCTCCCCCTTTACTCTGCCCTGGTGAGATCCCAACTCAAGTACTGTGTCCTGTTCGGGGCTCCCCAGTTTAAGAAAGACAGGGAGCTGCTGGAGAGGGTGCAGCAAAGGGCCACGAATATGATTAGGAGGGTGGAGCATCTTTCTGATGAGGAAAGGCTGAGGGAGTTGGGTCTTTTTAGTCTAGAGAAGAGAAGACTGAGGGGGGATCTCATCAATGTTTACAAATACTTAAAGGGAGGGTGCCAGGAGGAGGGGGCCAGTCTTTTTTCAGTGGTGCCCAGTGACAGGACAAGGTGCAATGGGTACAAAATCGAATATAGGAAGTTCCATCTGAATGTGAGGAGGAACTTCTTTCCTTTGAGGGCGGCAGAGCATTGGCACAGGCTGCCCAGGGAGGTGGTGGAGTTTCCAACTCTGGAGACATCCCAAACCTGCCTAGACGCCATCCTGTGCAACCTGCTGTAGGTGGACCTGCTGTGGCAGGGGGGTGGACCAGATGATCTCTAGAGTTCCCTTCCAACCCTTAACACTCTGATTCTGTGATCATGATAGTCTCTGTAGCACACAACAGGTAGCCCCAGTTTATACCACAGAGGCGCTGCTCTGGCACTTGGCAACTTTGGCAGCACCAACACTGTGTTGAGATCTTTGAAATGAAACCCCAAAAAAGGTTAGGGCCTCGGTGTCACTAAGTGGTGCCCAGCTGGAGCCTTGGCTACGCAGAGTGATACAACTAGTGTGTCCAAGAGGCAGCAGCCCAGAGCAGGGAAGATGTGAGCAGCTCTGTGTTACTTGAACAAGGAAAACTTCAAGGTGAAAACACCTTTATTAGCAGACAAAACACAAGTTTCCATATCTGGAGTACAATTTCACTGCCTTTAGAGTAATGCCTGATCATGGATGTAAGAATTGGTTGTTGGATCATCAGTGTGTGAGCAGTTAGGTGAAGCTTGAGGACAGAGCTATCACAGCAGTGTCGATGCATCTAACCATAGTTTCAGAGGTGGAGGTGTTAGCACAGACAAGAGGTTGTGTAAACCTCATGTCAGGCCAAGAAGAATCGGTTCTTCACGGTGTTCCTTGGTGCTCTGTTGCCACCAAGTATCAAGGACACTTGTGAAGCAGAAGGGAGCCCAGAGACTTTTGCTGTGCATGGCAGGAGGCTGGAGCCTCCTGGAGTAACCCGAAGACACAAAAGTAGTGTCTTGATGCTCCTCCTCCTCTGATCTGTCAAGCCAAAATTCACTCAGGCAGAGAGCTTCACCCTGTAGCCATGATATTCTTCTGGCCCTGAAATTTGCTGCTTGTCTGAAACTTGTACTGTAGCCAAAGGAAGTTTAAGTACACAGAAAAGCTGCAGAATATAAGCCCTAGGCTACATATACATATTTATTATCCATCCAAGATTTATAATTGAGGTGGACTTTCTGGCAATGTGATAATGATCTGATTATAATTTTTATCACTTTTCCTCAGAGTGTCCAAACAGCCCAGAAACGTAAAATTTATCTCCTCCCTTCACATTCCACTGCAAAGCCTGCCAAGGCGTGTAAGCCCCCACACGCCATTTCTGAGGGCTTGTTGTGGGAAGCTGCTTTGTTATCTCTGCCTTATGCCTGGGCCAAGAGATCTCCTGGCTATTAGCCTAACACAGACTCGGTGAATGGCAGATTTCTCTAAGCTTGCCAGGTACTCGTTTAATGTCTGGTGCAGCCTTGTAACCTATCAAGAGTTGCCTGAGGCATCTGCTACAGATGGGACTTTTGTCTGAAAAATGAAAGGACAACATTTTAATCGCATGTCGTAGGTTGTCAATGATGTTCTAGGTGACAAGACCAAGAGTAAAAGGGAATTAAATAGGGAAAGAATGTGAAAATAGTTTGCGTTAGTACAAGAAGACTACAAAAATAAGTGTATTACTTTGATTGTATTACTATTTGATAGCTTGGATTGGTTAATGTGTCATTTCACCTGACACCAAATCTCCATTTTTGATAGAAAATGTGAATTGGATTCCTCAAAGTGTTATTTTATTTCAAGTTTGTCTATTTGAAGTATCTTCAAATAGCAGGATTTTATTGCACTTCATTTTACTGTTCTTATTGAATAAAATAAGCGTATTCATTTTTCCCATCTTCCAAAAATGGAAATAGGGGCAAAAAAAAAGCATCAAATGAGCCAGAATAAAAATCTGAAAAGATCTTGGGGCACACTCAGGAATGTTATGATTTTGGACCCATTACTTTTAATCACAAGCTCAGCATTTTATAAATTTAAAATTATATTTTCCTTGCTTATCTGATAATGCAAACTCAAATACATGGGAGGGAGGGAGTGGAAATCCAGTTATTTAAGATAAAATTGGAATTCTATAGTTTTTTTATCAGCACATTGCCAGAGGGAACACAAAATACCCAATAATCCATTTCTTCTTACAGTGAATTTTTTAGGACAGCGACATTTTCATCTTTCTGTATACAGGTGATCAGATTTTCCTGTTATCTGTCTCATATTTTAATGGGAGGTTATAGCACCCTGTGGGACAGAGGTGTGGATGGAGGTTCCAGCTTGGGCTTCCTCACTAGCTCTGCTGCTGGCTCACCGCAAAGAGGGACAGGGACATCAGCCCTGGGTTCAGAAGTGTTGAGCAGTGGGGAGAGGGCTTAAATCCATACAGCAAGCCTTGCTTGGTTCTGCTCCTCAGCTTTTCCTGAGCTAAACCCTGCCAATGGCTACACATAGATGAACTCTATTAATTCCAGATCCAAGTTGGCATATTTGCAAAGTATTGCACACCCTGCTGGTTACCAGCTCGGACCTGTGCTACCTAAAATCTCTGTACACTGCTCCACGGCATGAAATAGGTTTGGCCTTAGTGATTGCGATTGATAAACTTCATTTGATGTGTCTCAGGTCATTTGCCTCTGGAACTGGGATTAGACAGATTTGCTTTGCAGGTGTGAGTCAAAGCGCAAACGTCCATAAAATCGGGACTTTCAAAGGGAGGCGGCAGCAGAGCCGTGCTCACTGTATTAATAGCCTGCATTCACACACCTGCAAACTCTTTATTTACTCGTGTGCTGAAGTTTTCCATCCCTGGGATCACACCCTTGAAAATCAGTATTGTGGAAAGTCTGAGGAAAACAGAATTAATGTTCCAAAAAATTAGTTTCTGGAAATCAGTTAGCCCTTTGGAAACCAGCAGTAGCACTGTGCCTCAGCAACGTGTAGGCTAGAACATCCAGTGCATTATCCCATGTCTTTCTGATTGTCAGAAATGAGGCTCCAAATTGAGACACCAAATTTAGGTGCTGCAGAGTTGATGCCTATATGTGTGATAGGTTTAGACAATTACAGACAATAGAAGTCTAGTAAACATAGTGAAGCCAGAGAGCTTTTCAGATTCCCAATGTAGGCGTCTGTTCTCAGAGAAGAAAAATAACTCTCTAGTGGAAATGTTCAGCTGCCAAAACGTCGGTGCCTAGTAGTAGATGCTGTAGGGTAAGCTGAGAGTCCTGCTGCTGCTGCAGCAAGGCACTGGGACAAGGTCATATAGCCCAGCCCTGTGTAGATGTGTGACATCCTCCGGGGCATCCCAAATGGCATTAGATATCCATATTCAGGCAACTGAGTCCTGTCTCATTGACTGCCTCAACTAGACCTTCATTAGCTGTACTGAGGGCTGATAACACCTATACTGTAGACCCTTAAAAACATGAGGTGGAGCTTCATATGTGCTTCTCATGAGTGTATCAGCTGTGGTCAAAGCCAGCACAGCAATCTTCTTGGGTGCGACAGCTGCCCTGCAATGGTGAGTGATGGTGGCTGGGAGTTTGTGCTGGTACATCATGAATGAATCATAAATCTTAATCTTCGCTAAGTTGAATGGAGGATATGGAACATGTATTATACTTCATCAGATTTCTCTAATACTGTTTACAAGAGCGGTGAGTTGGTGTTTTGGGGTTGTTTTTTTTCTTTTTTTCCAAGACTACTTGTTTTCCTGTGGGTTTAAAACAGCACAGTTGGGGGCTCTGTCACTTCTCAGCAAGATGGATGAGGCTGCATGGAGCACTGCCCCGAGACAGACACGCTGCTCCCAGCTGTGAATGATAACTTGGGCATGCCTTCCTGGGGAGACAGCCCTACATGCCTATGCAACCAAAGACTGTATTAGCCACTACATCACACTGAGAACTTATGCCTTATTGATAATGAAATTGTTTTTCTGATTCACTGCCTTCCAAAATACAAGCCTTCCTCCTGCAGGTGTGATTGAAATGGGAATTTACAGATGAACATGTCTTATGAACGAACTTATTTTGCTCTACAGAACTGCCCTGACATTATTTATCGGGTTCCCACATAGTGTTAAGTCCATGGTTGGACTGAGGTCTGAAGTGCTAACACCACTTCCAGAAGCAGAGGGGGTTTCATTGGAAGTCTGACGCCTGGTTTTCTAGCAGGTACAACTCTGCTTAACTTACAAAAGCTGACAGCAGCTCTGAGTTGGGAAGATTGATTCTTGTTTCTTTATTCTTTAATTAACCTATCCTCTGCTGCGCTGCCTAGTTAATATTAATGTGTTCTCCTTAAGCTCCGCTGCTTACCCATCATGCTACGTGATCTTCCATTGCCAAACAATTAAAATACCCCTTCCTCTTTTTTTTTTTGCTTTTAATTAACTTCCTGACTACGTTTTATGAGATGGAGGTATTTTATTTTACAAAATCTAAGTATTCATATTTATTAATGTAGTGAAAGTGAGCAAATATTTGGAATACAAAAAGTGTCTCTGTGGTTGTTCACATAGAAAACCCAAATATTTGCTTAGCTCTAAAATGAATTAATAGCAATTGGATAGTTTGCCTTCTGCTACTTACACTAAATGTTTCTGACAGATGAGCGAAAATTGCAGAGAAACCATATGTTTTCTTTTAAAATTATAGTTTATGGAAAAGCAGCCAACTTCATTAAAATTCCAATCTGAATCAATATTTTTCTATTTTTTTTCTAAAAAAATCCTGAGAGGTATCTTCAAAATTTTCCATTTATGTTGACTGTTTTACCAAAAATCGATGAATACTTTTAAAAATGTGTTACAGAATAAAAAAATCCATTTCATTCCTCAAAGTACGAAGATAACTTTCAAATTTAAATTTTTCCCGTATCCAAAGAGGCTGTTTTTTCAAGGTATGCCTAAATATTTGTTATTAGTTGTAGCTTGCCTTTGTAGTGCACTACACTTACAAGGAAGTGTTTAGTCATTGTAAATAAATTAAAAATCAAAATATTTCTTGTAACTGAATACATCTGAAAATCTACCTAGAAAGACTGAAGAATCATTAAAAATTTATGGGAAAGGAAATGAATTTTGAATGTGCAGATGCATAAAAATGCCAAAAAAAAAATAAAAAGTAAATGATCTGAAACTTCTCTGTATAAAACACATTAGCAAAAATGTTCTTATACTCAACCACATGCTCCAATCACATTGGATAAATACGTAACCTGGCCATGAAAGTGAAGCAGAATCTATTTGAGATTTGGTGGAATAATGTGTTTTTGGTTAATGGCTATTGGCTTTATGACAATTTTATACCTTGTAAATAAATAAGTCAATGTTAAATTTTTAGTTCTGCGAAACTAGATATTAAAGCAAAATACAAATTGCGTGCAAATCAAAGTATGTTGCCAGCTTCAGACAACAGAACATGGGCACAGCGCAAGACAAAGGCTAGTACTGTCGGTCAAGTTTATGAACTGGCTGAGAGCTGCAGTTCCCTGCTGCCACCCCAAGAAATCACTGCCAGTCTGTGCAGCGCAGGCACTGAACTGCTGGCAGTCTGAAAGGACGTGTATATAACAGCGCATTCAATAGCTGCTATGACTGAAATGTCAGACAGTGCGCTGTCTTTAGGCACTTGCCACTTGCAGAAGCACTCTACCTGAGCACTGAGCCCTAGGGAAATGACTTGAATAACTGAATAACTTGTTCTCACTCTATTGTGCTAGACACGCTGATGACAACCACTTGCAGGAGTTAAATGAAGTTCAACCAGTGACGGCTTTGGTTTTAAACTCAGTGTCTAACAGGTCCAGCTGCTTTATAACAGAGATTCGATAAAAAGGTGATTTTGGAACTTTAAATTTCATTCACTAGTCAGCAGAAGCTGAGGTGGACGCTGAGACCTGTTCACACACCAACACCCAATCACTGAGTGAATGACAGGTAGTTCACACCGCAGTGGTTCGCACCCTGACTGGTCAGGAAGTAGAACTCTCCCTTCCACAGTAGTTCATTTTTAGTTTTGCCATCTCAGTGTTCTGAGCTACATTATGCTTTGTGCATCTTCACAAAGCCAGTGGAGTTACTCCAAGGATTCATCAGATCTTTTCTGTCCATGAGATGGAGGAGGAGAAATGAAATAGGATGTGTGAAATATGAAACATGAAATACGAAATGGGAAATGTGAAATATGACTTTTCCCATTGATCTTTCTATTACTAGAATCAAGCCTCGGTTTTACAATCTACTTCAATAATAACCAGGTCCATTGATTTCTACCTATGATACTCAGTAATCATCAGTAATCCTGTCATGAAAAGCGCTTATTATGGTATCTTTTGCCTGTAATCCGGTGGGCATCTGCATTCAGTTTGGCTATACTTTTCCCCTCGGTCATAATTAATCGTCAGTGCACTGTAGTCCATTAAAGATGTGTGAGACTTCGATACACAGCTTGGATCTCATGTTATATTAGCATTGGACAAGTTGTACCTTACAGGGCAAAGGGAGTAAGTGCTTGGTTTACAGGTAATTGAACTACTTATCATCATCAAGACTAATTCATATAATTCATTGCAGAAAGCAATTAAACAGTGCAGTAATATTAAGGGTGTGATTTTGGATGAACTGCTAATTCTAGTTGCAAATGTCCTATATCTGAATGAAGTTTTAGGGTTAGCTGTGCTTTACCACTTCCATTCCCAAGCCACTCTTTCCACGTGACAAACTCACCCCTAGACGTTTGTTGGACTGGAAGTCTGTCATCTCTCACATTCAGATACCCAAATCACAGGACTTTTCTCCACTATTTGAGATTTCCCCACAGGCACCCGCTGGCTTGTCTCCTTGGCAGTCATGTAATGGTCAGGATAAAGGGCAACCCTTTGGATCACGGTATAACTCATGTATTTGTATCACAGAAGGGAGAAAAAATGAAGGCAAAAGAAAATCTCCGTGTAACTAAATTTCACCATTCCCCTGGAAATCTTGGAAATCTCCTCTTTGACCCACTTGTTCCTCTGGGACCTGGGGCAGAGCATAGGAGACATTCTTCAAGCTCTCAGTCTAATTCTCAGATGTCGACGATGTGCTGCCTGGTGTACTCTGGGTTGCATATCCTTTCTCTTTCTAGACAAATTGCATTGATGCTATTGTAACACCCTCAGCTTCTTGAAAGCTGAATCTGGAATATGTAATAAGATGAAATAGTTTAGTACAAGCTTAACGTTCATCACCTGACACCGTTTTAAAAAGGGACTTAGTTGTGCCAAAGTCATTAATATATTTACATACACAACCACAGACTTTAGCACTTACCAGAGCTGTCTAATTTCAACAGCAAAAGCCATCCAAAGATAGACAAAAGGCAGAGACACGTTCACAGTCTTAAACAGACCAGCAGGCTCATATACCAGATGTTACCATCAATTCAATCAAGGACGTTGATTGGATTGCTCGGTTTTAATAGGTGAAGTACTGTAGTAGATGTATTTGCCCAAAGCATGTCTACTTTGAAGAATACTGTTGTTCTTTACCAGTCTACTGTGAAAGTCACTAAGTGGCTATTTTAAATTTAATTTACTCTAATTAGTAATATTGTTTTAAAGGTTGCCATTGTGAAAGCTGTTTTCTGTTTACACTTTGCTGGTTAGAAAGAAGACGGCAAACTGATTGCAAACTCAGATACTGGTAAAATATTTTTATACAGGATATCTTCTACTCCTTCCAACTATTTCTGCCCTCTTTAATGATATGTGAGGTTTATATCTGTCCTGCCTGGAGACTTTGGGAAGACTCTTGCAAGTCATAATAAATGATACTTTAAACAAATCATCATTATCAAAAGATTTGTTTGTTTGGAAGGAAGTCAGCACAGAGAACACAAAGGAGAAAAAAATCGTTTTTCAGTGAATCCTGTATCTCCAAGTATTTCACAAGTACCATTAAAGATATTTGTTGTCTCTATGAAGTCTGTCCACATACATTTTTCAGTGTTGCCTTGAACCTAGTGAAATCTGTTCATCTTCTTTCTTGTGATTTGTTTTTAAACTTTTGAAAAAGTTTGCAATGGCTGTGCAATTGTGTTGTTCCAATCTGTTGAAAACTGGCTTGAAAAATATCACCTGATTGTGCAAAAAACATTCCCAAATCACCGAGTCGGGATCCTAAAATAGTCCCTGCTAATTTGGACTGCTCTTCAGACCACCATAAATTTACCAAATGCAAACTGAAGGTATAACCACTGCTAGTCATGAGGTGTTCCACAGGATAAGGTTATATTTTTTCTCATAAACTTTCATGATAGTTGGTAAATGTTCACTGTATTAATTTGTATACACAAGTCAGCATTTGCCTAGAACTGGGCAGATAGCCTAGAGATTTCTCTACCAGCTATCTACCACCCTAATGTGTATCCTCCTTTGAATGTAACATCGCAGGCATCATTTGCACTGCACTCTTCTTTGCAGTTCAAGCACCCATCCAAAAATTGTGTTAAAGTTATCTGTACGCAAAGCTTTGCAGATCAAACTTGATTCTTTTTCCACTGTCACTTGGAGGCATCTACAAGTATTTGTCTTGTTTCTTGTAGCAGATAAGTGATTCTGGTAGTTTTTGTTTTAAAGACTGAAAAGTTGCACCAGAGCTATATTGATTTGTTTAGTTTGGATATGATCTGATAAAGCTCAGGAACATAATCTTTTTTGGCTCTTTTTGAAGAGACATTCTGTGAGCAGAATTACAAGAAAAAAATCTAAGAGGACGTTGCAGCGAGTGGTGGCTATGCTGAAGTTCTGTTTCTGAAGGCACTGAAAACCAATCTAACGGACAAAATTGCACAGCTTATAAAAAATATCCACACTATACATCTATGTTCTTCAAAGGGACCTAGATAGGATAAAGAACAAATGAAAAATGAAATGTACTGCTCTTGCCTTGCAGTGTAGGACAACTTCAAGTGTGGATTACGAAGCAAGAATATTGGGACAGAGGATCTGCACTGAGACGCTCTGTTCTGAATTGCAGCACACTAATTTGTAAGTACCAAGTTCAGTGGCTCATCTTCCAAGAATTCCAAGAAAATTCTGACAGAGGAGATAGAGAGGTGAAAGGGGCGTTACCTGTGATCACGTGAAAAATAGATTTATTAATGACAACAGTTTTTGAGACTTGCTAACGGTGGAAACAAATAGGGCCAAACTGCAAACTGGTCTAAACTGGACTCAAAACAGTAGTCTATTACTGTGTGTGGCAGTGAGATATTTCAGAGCAAGACACACATCTCCTCACATCTCATTTTGAAATAGCCTACATAACTATAAAACACCTTCCTAACCAACACATTGTGGAAAACGTTGGTCTGTGACTTTCTCCATAATGTCTGTAAATCGATGGAAGAAGCCAGGAACCAGTCCTTGCATTCGTGCCTGGGATTTCCTGGACTGAAAGACACGCACACGTGTTGCACAGACGCGCTCTGTGTGACAGGGAGCCAGATGTGCTCTAGACCTGTTGAAGTCACAGTGCAAAAGCAGATCAATCATAAATACTGTACAAATGGCCCAAATCTCGTTCTCCTATTTAAAGAACATTTCCAGGGGAGAGAGGCTGTTGTGCCTGCTAGTCCCATCCAGGAGTCAGGACTTCACTCAACCATCACTTCTCTCCAGATCAGCTCTGGCAAGATAATTGTTCCGTGTCTGTTCTGAGGCAGACTGGCAGCTAGTCCTCTAGCTGTGATCAAGCAGAGTGTGGAGTAAAGATTTCCTCACCTCTTCCTTTCTTAGACATGCTGGCAGTGTGGCAGGTCTTTGAGGATCACTCCGACATGACAAATGAGGCAGGAGAACCTGCCCACAACTTAGCAGCTTACACATTTTGATTCCTCTGTGAAAGTGCTTAATCTGAACTTCAATGATTAGACTGTATTTTAATAATATCTCCCCCATTTTACTTTCTGAAGCAAGTATCACCAGGGGTGAGATTCTTATTTTTCATTTCAGTGGCAAAACTCTTCAAGTCTGACACACTTTGCCAAAGCAGAGGGTTCCACAAAATAATTTGAAGAGAGATTAATAAGAAACTAAATGGAAACTATGGGATATATTAGTATTGTTCATAAATGATAACATCAAGAATCCATTTTACACAAAGCAACCAGGAAATTATTAGCTAGATTCTGACACCTTTACTGCAATACTGACACTTAATCTGGTAAGTAGCTACTCCAAAAGAAATGAAAATAAGTTGAGAGATCTCAATGTAAAAAGAAGTGACAGTATTTGAACTCACACACATTTGTGTAATTTTTTGAGAATATGGATCAATAAATGATAACGATAATTTACCTATGAATCATTGTTTAATCAGTATTTTGGCGCTCTGAAGAAAAGTAGATCAATCCCAAGATCAGCACACGAAAAAAAAAAATCTGAGTTTAAGCAACTGGGGAGATATATTGGTCATTTAAAACCTATACAGATGAAATTAATGATTTATGATTAACTGTAAAAATCTTTGTTTAGAATGTTAACTAAAGGAATACGGCTTTACTTTGTGCATTGTACCAGAACGTACTTCAACAAAAAATATGCCAGTGATCTGTCAGATGTCATAGCCATGCCTTCAGCATTACTAAGGAGGTCTTACTCAGGAATCAGTATAGACTGTAGATATTACTATCCTTTCTTGATCTGGGCTATTTTGGGATGCTAAAGTTAAGGAATATATATCCAAGACTGAGACCCCCAAATACCTCTCAGGAACCTCTGTGATAGCTGAAAGATTATACAGAATTATTTACACAGCTTGGATTTAAAAATCAGATTTGCATGGACTCAGCTGTCTTCTGTGGGGGGCAATTAATCTTTAGTATTGACTCTACAGAAAATTTGGCTTCCAATTTTATTTGCTCTGGATTTCACCTGAGGTATATGACTGGACTAGCTGATGTCAACACCCTTCCCTAAGTGACATAAGAAGTTTGTGGCACTTTTTTACCTGCAGATATGGCTAAGATGCCATATTTTCTCTAAACTATTCTGCCTGACTTTTGCCTGTCAGATTTTCATTTTCGCCTGGATCTGGTGTCTAAGTTATGACACACTGTTACAATAAAAATCTTTTTTGGGAGCCTATCTTGTAATAACCAGGCACTTTCACATTAATTGCAGAAAGTAGCACTGGAGACGTCCAAAGGGCATCAAAAGGATTTGAGACAACTGAAGATTTTGTACATAACTTTCAGACTTGATTGTTCAAATTTAAGTTCTTCAATTCCTGCACAGGAACTGCAACATAAATGACTGCTTCCAAAAGAATTGATACAACTACCTTGGAATCTCCTTTGAGAAGGAGTCTATGCATGCTTATGTGCAACATTTAGGTGTGTACCTCTGACAACTCTGACGGATCTTATTTTGGCAGACTAACTTTAACCATAGAGGTGCCTTCCTTAAGACAGAAAAATTATACCAGCTCTAACGAGCTTAATGTCAAAACAGCAAAATCCGTCTGTTTGCCTTCCTCTTCCCACAATGACCCTAACAATAAATAGCACAGCCCAGCCCTTCCCACATCTCAGTACAATCTGTGAATGTGGGACTCTGCTTCCCACTGATCAATGAGAAGGGAAGGCACTTTTGTGAACAATTCACCTGCCTATGTTCCCTGGCACTTCCCAACCTTACAGCATACACCTGAAAATGAAGGTGACTGGTGTAGCATAGCCATGGTATACCCAATGATTATATTTCAGCTAGGATGGCTCAATTTCTCCTTAGAACCCAAAGGAATTGCTGTGACATAAATTGGTATGTACAACACTGAGGAACTTCTCCACACTGATCAATTTAAGTGCAATTTATGTGCAAGAACCATGAAATGAAGCTAAGTTATTCTGGCACCTAATAAGTGAATGAGATGACATTTTTCTCTGATTGAAAGCCCACAACTCTTTAATTATAGAGCATTGGGCCAAACCCATCTTCATTTCATGCATTTTTAGGTTGACCATAATGGGTTTTCTTGTTCTTATTTGGATTAAATTTTCAGCTTGCTTCTTCTTTCTGAGCCCCTTGAAAGACTTTAACAATTGATCTGCCAGCACAAACATCACTCCCGGTTACCTCTCCAAAAGCATGGCAGAAAACAGCCTAACATCCTTCAGATCAGGGAAGGAGGGCTGCTGTTGCTAACCAAAGGGGAAAGTAAATTATTTAAATTATTTGTTATATCGTCTCAACTTCTAAATCTTTGATGCTAGCTGTAGGTGATTTGCTAACGTGCGCTGACATAATTATTTTTATTGGTGCTTTTCTTCTCAAAAAAATTTTCAGATGCAAAGAATAGTCTAAGTCTTCACAGATAGGTTCTAAATTTCTCAGGTAATTTGTTGTTTTGCCAATTACCTTGGTATTTCCAGAAGTCCTTGCATAAATCAGTAAGTAAAAAGACCCCCAAAATCAGTTTTTCCAGTACCCATGACTACACCATTCAACAAATTTCCTTGCTTATAGTGTCTGCAGAATGTCTCTCCCTGACAAACTGTCAGTATCACACCAGCCATTTCACCGTGTTGACAGCCCGCTTCCGATGTACAACAAGGGACAGTGAATGAATCAAAACAATTGGGAAGTGTGACAATGACATCACTCTGTCAAGAAGATCTAGTTTGGAGGGTACAACTGAGGTGATGTGTTTTACTCATCAGGGTAGCAACATGTTTGTTGACAAGATCGTTTTATATTAGACAGAAAAACATATTCTTTACTGCAGGTCAGATTATACTGAAGTGTGAAATGATGCAAATTAAAGATGGACCACTCATCTTTAATAATTAATATCCTAATATAAAAGCAGAAGTCTGCTATAGTTCTACCATAATTTTCCCTTTCTTTTTTCTTCTTTTTCCTTTTTGCATTGAAATGTGCTTTTATAGTTATTATTGGAAAGTACCTGGCTTCTCATGAGAAATATTGACTCTTTTTATTCCCTTAGGATGGTGCTAACATTTAATCTAGAAACAGTTTAGAAAGGAAGTAAATATTCCATTAGATTTTTGGATGGGTTTACTTACACAATTAAAAATAAATGAAAACATTCAGAGTCCAATTTGAAGCCTGCACTCGCAATAAAATGCACAGAGATCCATGCTGGCAACTTCTATTAATACTAATGGAAGTTATTAGGTGTGTCTTCCCCAGGCGTTGACGGGAGAATTTCCTCCTCATTTGCAAAGTAGGTGGAAGAGAACGATCCTCCTGTGATACAGCTTCTGGAAATGTGAATTAAGTGTGGCTATGAATATTGCGAAGGAAAATGAAAAAGGCTGTTTCCAGAGGATGTGTGGAAAGGTGTTAGAAGTTAGAAAATCAGTGGATGTGGCAACGTACTAGATCAAAAAATGACCTTGGCTGCTATTTGTGTTGCAGCAGGTGTTGCCTTTGATGAATGGCTCTTGTAAATCAGGGGGAATGTTGTACTATCCTATCTGAGATAAAAAAGTTTAAGTGTTCCCGATGAACTTTATTAAATGCCAGCTAGCAGATGCACTTGGGGTCTATTAACATTCATACACTTTATTATACAAATGCAACATAGAAATCAAATTGGTAGAACTTCTGATGCCCAAAAGGAGCACCAGCCTCCACTGCCTGCTAAAGGAAGACATATGTCTGACATACCATTAATAAGAACAAGCTTAAACAAATTGTATATAAAGCGGCAGAGGAATTTTGAAGGTAATTTTGTGTGTTATCTGTAGAGTTGGGTGAATGATTTGTGTGCAGATATTCAGCAAGTCTTGTTCCCTATTTTCTCACAGGTTTTCAGGCACTTGATTTGCTTTGTAGTAATTTATTCATGCACAGGTTTATTCATTTTATCAAAATGGAAGTGCATACGTGCTATGCTGTAGTGCTACTATGACCTGATTTCCCAGCTGATTCAGGCTGTATTATGTCTCTGTCCTGGCTCGCTCAATATTGCTGTGGGAAAGAATAGCAGGTTATCTGGGCGTTTGCTTCTTCATAGATCAGTTCATGTTTTTAGACTCTGATAAATCAAATGATATTTAAAATCTTTCTTCTTTACTTATAAATTTGGCTATGGCCAAAATATCACTGCTAGAAAATATATATACATTTATATTAACTTTATGTGAAATGGTGGAGCCATACTTTAAATCCTCCATTGTTTACTAGGGAGATTTACACTTGCCCTGTATTCACGCTATAGCTGAACTTTTTAAGACTGTTTACTTGCAATGTACTATAAAAGATAAAAAGACCATACCTATCCATAAAGTCTTACAAGTTAATTGACAAATTCAGAGCTGCTATTAGTTATTCTTATCCAGAAAGAACCAGTTTGCAAGGAAAGTGAAAGATAATTAGGTAAGGTTTTAAGGAACATAACAGGAAACGTCTGTCTTAAGGAGGAACTAGAATAATTTGAATGGAAATAACTTCACAAAATAGGATTTCAAAGCATCTGAGACACTGTAAAAGAAATACAGCTAATGTAATTGTTTAGCCATACTGGCAATGCAAACTGTTCTGCAACTTTAAGGCATGGAATCAACAAAAGACATCAAATTATTTCAAAGTCACTTTGTTACTAATCATCCCCGCAGGAGACAACATGTGTATGACCTTGACCCTCCTGACAGTGGTATCACAGAAGCAATTTGCCTTGAAACGTTCTATAATGGCTTTTCCCCATCTTATTGGAAATTTTCAGTCTCTTGAATATTTTATATTTTTACAACAGGTATTTATATTACTTAATATATATGGAAACCAGAGTCTATTTTTCAGAAGATTTTATTCTTTTTGCTCATCTCTTACAGACTTCTCTGTTTTCCTGCAAATTGGAACAACATTGAAATGTCCATTCATATTACAGCTCTTGTATACAGACTTTCTCTGTGGAAAAACTCCTAAAACAAAATTCTGATTTGGAAAGCTTTCAGGATTTTCTATTTCAGAGTCATAAAGAGCCTTCACTTCCCACCTAGGCAGCAATGAAGCAATAAAAGATTTAGAAGAACAGGGAAATATGTGAGCACACTGAGAGCTTAAAGCTCTGTTCTTCAAGAGATGCTTCTGCTTTTCATACAGCTTTACTGAATCCTACATTTTTTTTGAATCTTACCTCAAGCTCGTGCTTGTAAAAGCAGATGTGTAATACAAGTACACACACGATGGTATCACAACACCTGGGTGTCACGGTTAAGGATTTCTGTTAGGAAAACTTGGGGATGAACTAGGATCATAGAGCAGTTAGAGAAATAGAAACTTCTAGTTAGGCCATAATGCTTGGGTTTTGGTCCTATATGAAATATTTTCCTTTTATTAAAGAACATAAGCTGTACACTGGGTCTGAAGTATATTGCATGGGAGAGTCAAGCACAAATCAATATAGCAGAGTAAACCTACTCAAAATTTCCTGGGCACTGAAAGAAATGATGGCTGCGCAGTAAAACTAGATGAGAATGAATTTGAGATCCTCACATGTAATGCATTAAACATATGCATATCTTTAGTTAAAGATGGACACAAAACTCAAGGTTGAAAAATCTTGTGCTTGGGCACAGAGAATTTCATGCAATTATTTCGTTTTCTGCTTATATGTTCATCTTGTTAAATTTTGCTTTGAATTTCAAGCTCCAACAATCCCTCTACCTCAATACCTGAAATTCACTTGAATCTGATTAGTTTCACATGGTTTTTATGTCAACATAAATCTGGTCGAAGTTCATTGCAAGGACTGATAGTACCAGCTACGGTCCAAGTAGGCAGTGAAACTCCCAGATGCTGGTTACCTGGTACCTGACACATCCTTTGTGTCATCTCTTCACTTCAACAAGCTTTTCCTTGTGATCATTCAGAAACAAAGAACAGCTCAGCACCATAAGTCAAACCAAATCAGGAGTTACAGCTCATCTTCATCAGATCACAGTGACAATGAAAACTGAAATGCTGCAGTGAAACAGCACTACTGCATGTGAATGCAGCACTGCAAAGCAGATAAATGTGATGCTGTTTTTTTTCTGTGATGAATACTGTAATACCTACTTGTCTGGCCTGGGACCGTTTCTCTGACACTGGACAGCAGCAGCCATGAAATGCATAAGAACAGGGCAAATAACTCCCAGCCTCTGGTGATTTGTATCTCAGGGATTCCCAGATGCCTTTGTATTTAATAGTTCTCAGTGGGTTTCTTCTTTACCTTTGCTTTCGTAATGGTTTTCTAAACACATGACAATGTTTAGTAGCCAACAGCTTCCTAGGTGAAAAAACGTAACACATTTATTACGCAGAGAAAAAGACAGCAATGTAATGCAGCAGCAGTGAAGCTACTGTGCTCATAAATGACACTGGTTGCTAAATCTGGGCTAGGTGGACGTGGGCATTTCCTTGGGGATTTGGAGCTGTGTCCTCTTTCTAGGTCTTAAGCAGCAAATTCAAGGGGAATTCTTTCTTTACGATGAATAATAAAATTAAAAAAAAGGAGACAGAGCCCAATAGTCTGCACCCCTGCTGGGGCCATATGCGTCTACAGTTTGAACGAACTTCATATAATCTTCTGTTTGATCTGGATCCACTTCCTTCATGTAACTGGAAAGTTTCCTTCCTATTGGATTACAGAAATAAAGTTTCCTCTTGGCAGTGTTGTAGTCTGTACAAAACACATCAATATTCAGCTAAACCAGGCTCTGCAGGTCAAGTATGTCCAGTGAGGGATGTTAACCGGGGACTAGATTATGTTTCTTAATTTCCCTGTCTTGGCCAAGAGCTGGAGAGCAAACAATACAGAGCAACTGCAGAGCATTGACAAATGCTTCCATGAACTGACATGGGGCATGCTGGGTTAGCCCGCTGGCAGACATTGCGGCTAAAGAAGCAACACAAATGACAGCAGCTATTTCAGCAGCTGGACTGTTACTGGAAAAATTAATAGAGACAGATAGGTAATATTTGCAAAGTAAAAATTAAGCAAATTAAAGCTTTCAAAGCTTCAGGAAACTGAAGATGGCTTAATAATAGAAGTGTTTATTTTGCATTCCAAAGCTGCCAAGGGCTCCTACCAGAGAGACTGGCCTCTGGGAAGAGCCGCCAGGCACAGCTGGACGCAGCATGGAGCTGGCAGGGGCACTGCCCGACGTGCCACTGGTGCAGGGTACGTACAGTGCCACAGGAGCTCCGTCCCCTGCACACACAGTGGCCACCATCCCTGACTGCCTCATACCCAAAATGTTTTCTCGTTGCCTCGTGATCGGTCGGTTGGCATTTTTTGAAACCGACTGGTTGGCTCCCTATTTCCTTTTTGCCAGCAAGTGTTCCTATATAAAACTGTACAAATTTACATATATACACATATATTTCTCTTTCGATACATAAAGTTACATATTTTTACATTATCTATATTATTGTATATTATAAAGACATATAGAAAATGTGTGCAAATATGCATATTTATCTATACAGTTTTATTTTAAATAAATATATTTAGATAGGTACATATATAACACCTATATTTGAACATGTATAAACTAAATATATATGTAAACTATATATATCCTTAAAAGTGCAGGTATGTAATGAAACACAGCTTCTTTAATAACAGAAATTAAAGGAGTAATTAAATTTTAATGTGAATAGAAAGTAATCAAAGAAAATAAAAAATGCAGGTGCAAGGCCCTCAACTGCAAAGGCTGCTGGAGAAGCCCTCAGATCTCTGGGGTGGGGGAAGGTGACGAGGGTGTCAGATGCAGATGTCAGATGTTTTGCTGACCCCCCTCCCCTCCAAAAATTGATCAGTCTTACAGTTTCATGGTTGCTAATCCCAAGGTGACCTCCGACCACCACATCATCCACCAGATCTTCTCTGTTTGTGGACAGCAGGCCTAGCCAAGCACCTCCCCTGACAGGCTCACCTACCATTGTGTCAGGAAGGTATCTTCCGCACACTCCAGGAATCACCTAGACTGTTCCCTCTCTGCTGTGTTGTATTCCCAGCAGATATTTGGCACGTTGAAATCCCCCACTGGGATAAGGGCTGGGGATGGCAAGACTTCTGTCAGCTGCTTGTAGAATTCTTCATCTATCTGTTCATCCTGATTGGATGGTCTATAACAGACTCCCAAAAGGATATTGCTTTGTTGGCCTTCCCCCTCATCCTTACCCATAAGCACTCAGCCTTGCCTTCATAGTCATTGAGCTCCATACAATCAAAACATTCCTTAACATACAGAGCCACCCCACCACCTCTCTTCCCCTGCCTGTCCCTTCTGAAGAGCTTATAGCCATCCATTACAGCACTCTGGTCATAAGAGATGTCCCACCATGTTTCTGTGATGGTGACTATATCATAACTATCCTGTTTCACAATGGCTTCCAGCTCCTCCTGTTTGTTGCCCGTGCTGCATGCGCTGGTGTAGACGCACTTGAGCTGGGCTATGGATTTCCCCCCCAGCATTGGTACACTGCCCCTAGGCTCGTCTCTAATGAGCTTGATTCCATCCTCTTCCCCCTTCACGCGTAGTTTAAAGCCCTCTCAATGAGCCCTGCCATCTCATGTGCAAGGATCCTTTTCCCTCTTTGAGACAACCTAATTCCACCTGCCGCCAGCAGGCCTGCTGCCGTGGAAACCTCCCCATGATCAAAAAAACCAAAATTCCACCAGTGGCATCAGCCCCTGAGCCATGTGTTTAACAGGTATGTTTTCCTGTTCCTCTCAGTGTCCTTCCCTGCCTCTGAAGGGATTGAGGAAAGCGTTACCTGTGCTCCTGTGCTTCTTTAGCAATTCCTGTTTACAGAAAGAACAACTTATAATGGGCCGAAGCACCGACTTTGTTCTTTTCCGGGGAAAAAAAAAAAAGTTTGGGCAAGACAATTTTCACCACCATCTGTAGTGCCCACCCTGCTGCCTTCATGATTCCCACTCTGCCTTCACACTAAGAGGAAAACACCCCCATTCCACAGCTGCAAGAACACAGCTTCCTCTTTTTCCATCAAAGCACAGGGTATGCTGCTAGCTGGTACTGGTTCACTCAGGTGTGGTTTTACTCCTGGAAGGTATGCCTGTGCATCTGGTGCCATGTTCTGTGGGTTTCTCCATTCACTCCCTTGTTGCCACCCTTTTTCTTTCCATGTCGCAGTTCTTGGACAGCTTCTTGCTTTGAATCTGCTGCACAAATGGCTTTATGCCAGGTAAAGATGAGAGAAGCCACATCACACATCCCTGTGTGCATGAACTGCATATTTTGCCACTGGAAGGGAACAAATCTCATTTCTCACGCTTAGAACCATCAGCTGGAAATTCTCTAAATCCAGATTCCTCGAGTTGTCAGAGCACACAGGATAACTTTTCTTAAAAAGTCAAAGACGTTCCTTGATTAAGAAACTGAGTTTAGAGCTTCCTGCCTGCCATGGTCCTAGAGGGTGATATTAGCAAGTCATTTAGGTGCTCTGTAACTTATTCTTCATTTGTGAATTGGAGATACAGCCTTCCCTTGACAATTAAAATTCTCAGCTTCAGAGGACTGCGATCTCTTAGGAGACAACTATAAAACACCCTATAGAGTGAAAGTTCATAGACAATTGGGATTTCTAGGGGCTACAATAGATATAAAGATACTCTGGGATCAAATTGTATAAAAGAGAAGAATTGTAGCACAATCGCTCTGCTGTAGCAGTTCACATCTGTCTGTGCTCTGAAAGCAGAGAAAATTATGGATCATTTTCTGACGTGAGCAAAGTCACCTATGTTTGCTTTTTTCAAAAACAAAAATAAACAACACAGGTGAGGACACACTGATAATTAGCAGAACTCAATTTCTGTACACAACAGAAAGGCGGTAACATTCCTCTTGCAATGGCACTCGGAAGAAGTGTTGTTGTGTTGTGTGGTACCTGAGGATGAAGATGGGCTATAAGAGGGAACGACCATAATAGGAAAGCAGCAACAACTGGGAAACAGGGCGGGAGAATAAGTCCTGTCCTTCCCAAGACAATACATGTTAGATAACATAAGTTCACATCCTAGAACAGACACAAAGATTTGTGTTGTTTACATACAATCACTCAGAAGCTTAACATTGGTGCAGAGCCTAAGGTTTATCCTTCCCTCACATCAGCTGACTAGCAATATAACCAGCCAGTACTCTTACTAAGATAACAGAATACAACTTCCTCAAGGTAGATGTAGCTTAAAAATGTAATGATGTGAGGTTTTCACCATCCCTGACATACACTGGAATACAGCATTTCTGTGGCTTGGGAGACTGGGCTCCATTCACCTTTTAAACCTTTTGTAATTGGGACTAGCATTAGATAATGAAGTTATCCAGACTGAGGAACTCCTCAGCACTTTTTTTTTCCCTTTCTTCTTTTTAGAATAGGAAGAATGAGGGCTGCTAGGGATCAGCTGTGAATGTGCTATTGATTTCTCTCCTGCTGTTACCATGAATGAGAAATGCCTTGTAAAGCATTTTCATTTATTTGGAAATCAGAGCTTTTCCAGCAAAGTGCAACAGCACCACCAGAATGCTTCCAGCAAGAGGGAGAGTATGTTCTGCCAGGGACTGGTTTTGGTCAACCACACCAGTGAACGGACACACGACTTTATACTTTTCAGCCTTACCTAGACTAAATCACTAGATTTGCAGTCCATAATTTTAATCATGCTATGTGAATGCCACCATAGGTGTGGAGCCAAGCCAGAGATGAGTAGCGTTTGTCTACAGTGGCACATGGGCATGGTCCATGCCAGGCTTCTCTCTTGGCAGCGTCAGGCAGCATCAGACGGGCTGCGTTTACTTGGGAATTCCCACGAGGCAGCAAAGCAGACGGGGGATGGTTAAGCCGTGCAACACCTAAGTTTGAGCTGCGCCTGTTATCAACCCCCTTGGAGTATTTCCAACTTGAAGTGCTCTTTTGGGAGATTTGGGGGAGGATGGGGTTGTGTTTTCCTTAAATAGTCAAAGATTTCATGGGGAACAAGCAGCTCATTTTGTGACCTGCTCTACCTTTTCAGCAAACAAAGGTATAGGTGTCCAGAGTTTTGGACACTGCTCCAAGTGATTTTGACATTTCAAGGGAATATGTCGAAATAGGAAATAAAATGTCTTGTACTATTCCGATATGTTTCAAAATCAGAAATGTAACATGCTTTTAGCTTTAAAGACAGAGCTCTACATCAAATTAGAATGACTGCTGAACTACATTTGATGAGATTTAGCGTAGTTTTTCCTCAGTACTCATCTCCATATAGCATATGATGCTTTTGGCAATGTAATTGTACTAGACTGTTTAAAAAAGCATTCATCTTGCCCTGTTACCTGTACCAGATCAAAGAAGGGCAATAACTAACCAGATGTTGCTGCATATATTTGCGTCTGTTTGCTAATCTGTTTACTTTAGACTATTTTAAAGAAACACGTAGTAAAATTGTGTCATTGTGGAAATAGAGACATGCGAATAATACAGCATTTTATTTTTAGTATTAAGAAGTTTAAATAAATAACAGTGAGCAAATCTACTTTAAAAATATGAAGTCAGTGCCTCAACAACAAGTTGTTTCTTGCTCTCATCCTCTTCCAAAAAAAGCACATCAGAATTTATCCTCTGTATTGTTGCTACTTGTACACTCAGCTGTAATATTAGGTTAGTGTTTAATAGCATGCACAGCTATGAAAGCGTTTCCAATTCCCATTTGAATGTGTTAAAGAAATCTAAAGGTTACAGTACAGTGCCCTGGGCCTCACTGTGCTTTAAAAAGTAATGGTAAAAGGGGTTTAAATTTTACAGAGGAAATCATTCAGTAATCCTATTTTTGTTGTATTTCTTAAATTACAGATTAAAATATATTATGGATAAAATGCAGTTTCGATAAAACGCATTTTCAATAAAATGCAAAGTATATAAAAGTCTGCCTAATTATATACACATGAATAGGAAGACACTTTACCTCCTTTGACTCCACAATACTAACAGAATTCAGGGTGTCAGGGATTATTTGCATGAGGATGAAAAAAATGATGACCAGAATGAATGATTCATTTGAATGAAACCCTCTCTATTTACAGAAACTCCAGAAAAAACCCTATTTCTGCCAACATAGCAGGAAGAAAACCAAGAAGTCTCTCCTCTCCGTGTGGTTCTTAGCCTTTTTCCAGGCAGTGCTAAGGATGCTCTCTTCATTCTCTCCATGCCGGAAATGCCTATACAGTAGTATCATAGCTTTTCAGATTTGTTGTGTTTTGGTTTTATAATTTTCCTGCTGGCTTTGTTCCTCTGCCTCTAACAGAAACACACAGCCATAATCTAATCAGTCCCCTCTCTCCATTAGCACAAACCATGAGGACACTTAATTACTCCCCTCCTTCAGATAGAACTAAAAAATGTTTCAGTAAAACAATAGATTAGTGTTCCTGTGTGAATTCTGCCACATATTTTTTTCCTCACATTTCTGGTAGTTTTAAATGAATCAGCCCCTAACATTTTGCTCTTTCTGGCTGTTTTAGCCCCATCTTCAGAGCTAGAAGAAAAGTCTTTATTGTTGTCACCATCCTGCCAGTGAACCTCAACACTGAATCTTAATATAGGAAACAGGTTTTGTTCTACCCAACTTTAATTGGGACCATACCTGTCACATTGTCATCTGTGCTCCTTGAAGTCTACCTGAAATCTAAACGACCCTCTGAAAGTGTCTTTTGCTCTCCCAAGAAACTGAAAATGGGACAACTTCTTTCCTAGTGTGGGTCTCTCGGGTCATTGCTTGAAATAAAGAGGACTGACTCCAAGTTGGTGTCAGTTGAATCCAGGATGATATCTGCAATGGGAAATCTTATATTGCTTACTTAACTCTTGTTTCAGGGAGTCTGGAGGTCCATCACTTTTTTTTGCCTGTGTAATTTTAAATTTCAAAGAAATAAATAGAAAGTGTTCTTTGTAGGCAAAAGTGGGTTATGCATTTAAATTTTACTTCCTTCTGATGCAGCTTTTCAGAACTGGGCAGGGAATGGATTTGGGAATGATGGAATTTCAGGTTTATCTTCAGTGTTTATCTCGCTGTAACTGTATCATCTAGAGCCAGTTCCTGGGAATTAAAAGTCCCTTTTTGAAATGCATGGGATCCGTAATTAAAAGTTGATCATATGAAATGACCGTATAGAAGGTATCTCATGTCCTACAGATAAAATGGGATCTAACTGCTACTGGATGTGCTTTGTAATGTTTACAGTTGCACCGCAGCAAGCAGGACCTCTTCAGTTCTGCCCTCAAAAGCCTAAAAGTATATCAACATTTTTCCTGTGAGAATGATTTGGCAGCCTGAATGACTGGAAAAATATAGTTAAGGAACTTCCTAAGAATTTTTTTCCCCCCATTACATCAAAGAATGGCTTTACTTAGAAAGATTCAGCGGTGCAGAAGAATGTGGGAGGAATGTGAGTATGAAAAAAATTATCCCCCAGAAAGGAATGGATTAACAGAATTGATCAGAAGTATTACAAGGGGTTTGGGTTGTTCATGGGTTGGGGTTTTTTTTGTGGAATTTATTTGTCAAAACCGAAACTTTTACAAATTTATGGAAAGACAGTCAGAGACAGTCAACTAATCCCATGAACCTAAAAAAAGGAAAAAGCATTAGAATATGATAAAATTAATTTATCATGATTTTTTTTGTTATAAAACCCCCTGTGGTTTACTTTTATGTAGTCTGATTCTCTATTGTATTGCATATATACTAACTGTTGATATCAGATAAAATACTCTGCTGTAGTAAAGCTAATTCCCTGTTTCTAAGAGGGATGTTGGGCTTTCTGTGGTTAATTTCTATTTGCTAATACACACACATACTGCTAAACCTGAAATATTTCTAGGTACAAGGAATATTTAAACTTACTTTTTTTCCTTCTCCTGTTATTGCTAGTCTGTTTTCCAGTGTTAATTTATATTCCAGTCTATGTTGGCATTTACACGTGTGCAATCCTGTTGCAAAAAGCAAGCTCTGCTAATGAGTGCAGAAACGTTCCCCCATTTGAAATATAATGTATCTCAAAAATTACAGTGCCAGAGTTGTGCTAAGTGCACGTTCTACCACTTCTTGACTGTTGTGAGTCACTTTTGAGCAGTTCATTGCAGAAGTATGTGTAATTTTCAGTAGATGGAAATACCACTGCCATGTTACATAAATTAAAAGTGTTTCAGAATTCAGATCTGAACAAGGCATGCTGGTTTCCCATACACTTACTGATAGAATTTATGTTTTCCTGTAAAGCATATTGGAGTAATCAAGGAAGAGCTCTAAAAGTATTAGGTATTCTTCATCCAAATCTATGCAAAAGAAGTACTAGTGTAGCACAATGAAAAAGTCTTAAATCACAGGGCAGCAATGTAAAGATTGCTTATCTAAACATTGTATTTTCATGTATATGTTTTCCAGAGAGGTTCCTATTATGTCATGGAACTAGTAATATATAGTATTTCTATATTTACCTTAATGTAATGGAAATTCTTCGTTGAGGTTGTATTCTGCTTAAATTTAGTTATTTTTCTAACATATTTTTCGTGGGCAGTTTTACTCTTTCTTTCAACAATGCATATTTTTTGTAGAGAACATACTGAGTGAAACTTTCAGTGCAACTTTTTTTACAATCTTTTATTCTAGGAATGTGGGGGAGAAGCATTCTTTAATTTTCTGATTATTACTCGTTACAAATAAAAAATGGAAGTAAAGTAACCATATAATTATGAATATCCATTTGATTGAACTAAACTATATTCCTGTACAACAGTTCTTACATAATTTAACATCTTTTCATATATTTCCATACGTTAAAACTTTATTTTATTTTCCTAATTACTAAAGGTACTCTTTTGCAAAGTAAAGGGAAAAAATGTTAGACAATAAAAAGCCTAAGAGACTAATTATGTGTTGTCCACACATATTTAAATGCACATACCTGCTTGGTCTCTTCAGCATCAACAGAATAACTGATGTATATTATCTTAACTGTTAATATGTTAAATTATTTATAAGATTAGATATTTTGAGGATTGGGCCATGATCTGTTAAATGACATGAGTCTCTAGATACTTGGTCTTTTTTGTTCTTTGAATTTGGTATGTAATATCCATAAATACATCTCCTATGTTTCTCTAGCGCATTCTGGCACAGAGTTTTGCCAGAATGTCTTTTTACATTTTTCAGCTTGTAATTCATATTAAATTGCAGTGAATAATGCAAACATATAGACTTCTGTGGCAAACTGACTAAAAGTCTATCAAAATCTGAACTGTCTGATGTAATCAAAATTTCCTTGCTAAATCTCATTCCCTCCCAAAGCTATTTATACATTTGTTAATGCCTCACTTTGTGTTACATTAGATCAGTCACTTTGCATTATGGTTGTGTAGTGTAACATGTCATAAATGGCATAAGCATGTGTGACATAGTGGAAAGCAGGGACTGGAACATGATATTCTAAAAAGTTACCTAAAACATTATGCAAGAAAATTCCTTTTTTTTTTTTTCTTCTTCTTCTGTACATATATATATTTAATGTAGAGTAACTTATGGAATCTGCTGAAAATTAATGAAGAAGCCCTCCTTTTGATCTGCTGAGATGAAGATATCCGATACAAGCAGCATTTCAGGCCTGGTTTACAGAGTGAAAACCATAAAACTATGTCAGTTCGTATATGAAGTATGAGTTCACATATGTTACTCTTACTGCTATAGGCCTGCTGGTAAATGTGTTGGATCTTACACTGATTTAGCTTATTTCACATCACAGACTGAATGGCACGTACCTGTAGAAACCTTTGTATACCTGTCTAACAGAATTTCTCCTTATGTGTGCCATAACTCTTAAAGTAACAAAATTTCCTACTACAGACAAGTTTTATTTGAATATGATCTTTTATGTATATGTTATATGTTACATGACAATGGAGCCCTCATAGATTTCTTTGCATAATCATTTGCATTGTCATAGAGTTGTAGATGAATTTCCATTTAGTCTTACTGTAATTCATTTAATTAAAATTAATTCATCTGAAAAAAGTTCTGAAACTCGTGGTTTGGCCTGAAGCAACGTAATTCCCCACACCAATGATACTCGGGCACCTCAAACCCAGCAAGAAGATGCACATCTCTGTAGCCGTTGACTTCTTGACCTTCTTTCATAACTTGCCAAGGGTAGAGTACCACACTGTTGTGATTGTGTCTTTTCTGAACAGGGCAGTTTTCACTAGGAAAACAGATTGAGGTTACTAGGTAAGGAACATCCTGGTTTTGGCAATAATTACTTTCAGACACTACTAATATAGATAACATTCAGAATAAAGAACTCCATTTTTACAAGATAGTTCTAAATGAAAGGGTGTTCACAGCTGTATAAAATGCATTGGTATTGCTTTCTTTAAAATATTTTCTTATTGAATGGGACCATAGAAGGAATTTTAAAAGGGGCTTGTGCACTGTTGTGTGAAATGCAGTTGATGTTCGTATCTGAAAACTGAATATCTTAAAGATTTGGCTATGTTGGAATGGAAAAGCAATTTAACATTTGTATGTGGAAGTTGTTCATTACCAATCACAGACTGAGACAGAGATAGTAAATTATTTTTGGCATAGCTGATACTAGATATGTAGTTGGATCGATTCAGTAATACGATGTGATTGACAAATATGCGAAAAATGAAAGAGCATATCAACTTATCAATAAAACAGAATTACAAAAAATTATAAATTATACACCTAACTGCTGTTGCCTGATTACACTGATTATAGCAATCAGTTCAGACTATGACTAATACCTTTCTGATGCTTACATGTGAAAGATTTTATATTGTTTTTTAAAAGATCTAAATGGAAACTGTTTTAGCATAAATCATTTTTGTACAACACAACTTTTAATACCCATTTGTGATGGTATCTGGTATACTTTTTCCTTTCAGAAATCTTACAGAAGTAAGAAATTTTAATTAGCCGTAGGATTAAGAGTTGCTTAAAATAAGGTGATGTCATGTGACAATCCAGTACTTCTCTTTGTACCACATTTTCCCTCAATAAACATTTTAGCCCTCTGGAGCGAAAGAAAGGAAGAGACAGGGAGAGAGACACAAAAGATACGTTACTGCTTGGAAGATGGTGTTAATATAGATAAAACATCATTTAACAGGCTACATGAAATATGCAATGCTTCTCTGCAGATAAAATAGCTGCTATATTTATCAGCATTCTCTAGTGTTTTAAGATTTCTTAGTTAAGTCGGTGCTTGTAAAAGGTGCAAGACTGACAGCACAAGAATATGAAGTCCTTTGTCTGTCTCCTGGAAAAGTACTGAGTAGGCAGCAAAGTCCTGGTTCTCTTTTCCTTTAAAATTATTTGTCATTTGTGTCACTGTTGAATTTACTGCGTGATTTGCCTTTGATTGACAACAATAATTTAAGGAGTATATGCCGCTCTGCAGTTTAGTACCATTATATATCAAATGAGAACAGAAGGCAACATTAAAAGAGAAAAAGTGACTGGTTTCTGTGGCTATTCCATGTATTCCAGCACTGGACCATAGGAACAAACGGATGTTCTGGGGAGCGCACGGAGCAAACGCAAATCAGTTCCCCATCCCGTGGGCAGTGAGGGGGTGCCGATACTGGAGTGCAATACAGAGCCATGTGCGGGGGCCCTAGTGCTGGGATCTCTGGACAGGCAGGCAAACTGCTGGATGTCTGGAAATCCAGCATAATGCTTACCAAAATGGGGTGGGAGAGCTGGTGGTGGTACAACAGCTACAGAAGCCATACAGTCCTTGGACTCTATCCAGACACTTCCTCTGGGTGCTGCTGCACCCACAGTTTTATCATGTGGATGTTTCTCTCCAAGGAAATGGACTGAAGCTGCAAAGGGATCCCACAGAGCAGGAGAGAGATGATAACAGCCCCCATCGCCTATGCCAAAAGCTTAACAGGCATCTTAAATGCTTCTACGATAGATGCTGATCTCCTGCCAGCTGGTGCCTGGAGTGCAGCGTGTGCCAGCTGCGCTAGGTGCAACAGACAGCATCCCAGCATATATATTTCTTACCCACTTCGTGGTATTTTGTCTCAACTGCCAACATTTTGTGAGTAGAGGATTCATCTGCCAGCCTCCCTGCTCCTCCGTGCGGTGTGAAGAAAAGATTCACACTCTTGTTAATATTCTAATTTCACACTCCAGAAGCACATTCTTGTCACTGCTGATGCCCAAAAGGTCACAAGCAATTGTGAGGAAGTGTGGAGGTTTTGTTTCAAACCTGTTGAGAACAATGCCAAATTCAGGAAAAGGGGAGTCAAAATTGTACTGCTGTGGATAAGCCAATGCCAAAAGTGATGGGCTCCGGATGTCAACCAAACCCTATAGATACTTAGAGTGAAGCAGATGGCGGATTTCAATACATCCTGCATTATGAGGAATGTGCTTTTTTTAATGAGTTGCTAAAATCTGCAGTGAAAAATCACAATAAACAAATAAATCATCTGCCTGGACTGTCTGTCACTAAAGTAGTAGGAATGATTTGGCTGCACACTGAAGCAGGACAGTAGCTGTTTCAAACGTGTTGATAATTTTTTTAGGAGTTCAGAATGGACCACAGGTCTTAAAAGTTCAACTAAGCTTGAATGAAATCTCAAGACATAAACTACACTTCGACAGAATTTTCTTGCCTGAGGGACTCTTCAACATTCGGATTGCTCCTCCTGCAGCCTCTGACACTATTCCATCTGCTCCATCTGCTGTCGTCCAGTTAACACTGGGGGAGGTTAAAGCTGTGCTCTAGTCTAGTAAAAGTGCTTTTCTAACCTGATTGTAAGACTATTAATAGAGCTACATGCAGCAGAATGGTCCTTCTGTATTATAAGCAACAGAAAAGCAATTTTTCCCTCTATTTTTTTTTCTTCTTTTTTTTTTAAGTAGTTGCTCCCTGAACCTCTCTGCCTGTCAGGTGGCTAATGAAGATTATGACATGGTCGAAAGCAAAAAGCTTTCCTTGTTGCTGGGAGTAATATCAGCTGATGTGGTGCCCACTCTTTCTTCTCACTTGGGAGCTTCAGCTCTCTGATTCTTCAACATAACCAGGCCACCCTCTAGCACTCTTGTGTTTGTTTCTTGTGAAAGGATGATGGAGCAGAAAAGTCTTGCTCTGGTTTCTCCTTTATAATGTTTCATTCAGATTTGGACTCAAGGCAGATGATTCAGATTCAGGGACGAATTTATTTGAAGGTAAAATTAAGGGAATGGCACCTCTGTTTGGTCTGGGGTGTGATCTGCCATCCTTATCACTGCTGACTCATTTCTGCAGGACTTACCTCCCTAGAACACTGATTTAGCCCATGAGAAGACTGTCCAAATACAGTGCAAAATAGTGCAAAAAATAAGGTCTGGACCTGCCGTTCTTGGAAGCTCAGGGTGAGCAGTGTGCTGAGATTGTTTAACCTTCTGGCACAGCGACAAGCTCAGCTTTAAAAATATTACATTTCTTTTTTAATAATAATCCCTAAAGCTTTTGGATGCCCAGCTCTGTACCAAAATGTCAGTACAATCATTTTACAGCCACATCCATGCAACCCATCAGACCAATGCTACGTCCATCTGTTGCAGAAACACAGGGAGAGGTGTGATTCAAACCAATATGCTATAAGCATCTGATAATACTTCAATACTATGGTGTGCTTGAATCATCTTTTCACACCTGATCCTAAATGCTTTGACAACACTGCACTTCTGGAAACTCTCTGACATTTTAAGGAATACTTTCAGTATGCTTTTCTGAACCCACAGGCAGTTCTGTCACTTATCTCCAGTTCCTTCTCTCAGCCAGCAATATCCCTTGTACCTGGTAGCTTTCATTTCAGCTGCCAAAGGAAAAAACAAAACAAAACAAAACCAAATCAAACCAAAAAACATTACTTTTGTCTCCCGTATGTGCCTTAACCTGCTTTTAAGTGGAATGAAGGAATGAAGGCATAAGTGGGGGAAAAAAAAGTTAATTGAAGGGTGTGGTCTTAACCCACTTGTTGAGTTGCCCCTTATACTGCATGAAAGCATACTTGAGCCTCTTTTTAGTGCCATTGCAAAAATTTAACTCCAGAAAGTAAAATAACTTTTAGTTACTCCAGACTGGCATGACTGTGATTACAGCGAATTGGAAAATACGTGAGAAAGGAATTTTTTGTCTGATACAAAATCTTACCTTGAAGAAATTTAATGAGTGAGTGAAGGTTCATGCAAAGATACGTTCAGGACCTTTGCATGAGTCTACGGTCTTGGGAGCAGAGAGCTGAGAGGGAATAATCACAGATATGAGTACATATTAAAACTAACTTCATGATGCCAAAAGTTTAAGTGAGATTAGAATCAGTCCCTTTAGCTTCGAAGAAGAGCCCAGCATTTTGCTGAGGAGTTTTGGATCAGGACTTATACCTTAATAAAAATCCACTCGTGTTATCTAACTCTTCAGGAGGAAGCATAGATATGTGATAAAAACAGAGCTACAGTATCACAGACTGCTAAACGCATTCCCTAAATCTGGAGGAGTTTAGTTCACAAGAAAAAGTCTTTGCATTCCAAGTAAATGAGATCCTGCACCTCTGTAGGGAATGGCTTTAATTGAAATGTCACATTCCTTGCCTCTCATGTAAATAAATCATGGTGCTTGAATTTGGTCATGGCCTTTGTCTAGCTTGAGGCCAACACGAGCCCATGGTAATGCTGTGAAGGTTAGAAATAACGCAGTGGAGGCAAACTTCACATTAATACATTCTGTAACACTGTAGGTAGGACAGGGCTATCTCAAGCTGGGATAGGGATTTTACTTCATGTCCAGCTGATCTGGAGTGAAATACATGTGTGTTTATGGATGCTTTACACATGAGCTAGTGCCCTATACCAAATAAAGTCATTTAAAAAGTTGATGGAAGCCATAGCAGGTTGCTATGATATACCCAAATGTTTTAAGAACAGGTAAAGTGTCCCAAAAGAACTGAACCACATTATCTTAAGAACATATTAATACAGTAAAAAAAAAATGCAGTCGTAATGCTGTATTTTATTGGCAGTAAGTTTTCAGTAGGATATAGCAAGCTAGAAGAAAAATCAACCTTCTTAGCTAAACTAAAAATGTGTTAAGGCAGTGCTTATTATTTCCTATTGAATTGCATTTTAAAATGCAGTCAGTTACAAAAACATCACTTGCCCCCAATGAAGGTAATGGTGATGTTTCTGTTGTCCTCAGCATTTTCTCACTCCATTAAAAAAAAAAAAGCCTGTAACTCTCCCATCACTTAAGAAAACAAGTATAAATGTCTTAAAATTGTCATTGTACCAAGAAAAAAAGTTATTATATAATGCTTGCATTACACTGGGTTCTATAATGTGTTAGATGCTGTACAAAGGCAGCAAAATACATCCCAATATCCTTACAGTTTAAGATAAGCAGCAAAGAAGGGAGAGGAGTAGAATTTTTTTTAATCATTTTCTGAAAACACGGAAGAAGATATCTAAACTCCCACAGAAACTCTCCTTTATCATTATAGCTGTTTTGCTATTTGCTATGTAGATGTGTCCTTGGTGATACCATGGGGAAATACATGATTTTGCCATATCTCCAATCCCCAAATATCCTTAATACATTAGGGGGAATTATTAATAAAGTTACAGTTTGAAGCTTCTGTATTACATATATAAGAGGGAGTTAGTTAATCTACTGTACCAAACTAGTTTATACAATGGAAAATGTCATGCTTTTCATAGTCAGAGTTACATTTTATCTTTAAATCCTCATGGCTATATATTTACTTAAGCATTTTACTTAAAGAGGTACTTACAGAAGTTTATGTTACTTTTCCCAAGAGCATGAACTACCCTATCAAGTCATGATTCATTTCACTTAACTTTATAAAATTTAGGCAGGCAGCCTAAATCAGTGCTCTGATCTTCCTTTATAGCCGATGGATAGATGCTGACTCTAGCGAGTTTCTCCACTTGTTACGGAGAGTATTTAAGATGAACTGCTCACACTGGCACCTGACGTTCATATATCTAAATATAAATTAGTATCATCCGTGGTTGCTAGTGTAAAATCCTGTGCTTGGTTGAAAAGCGGGAGGGCTTCTATAAAATGACATCAGCCACAGGGAGCTAGTTCAAACGGCAAGCATTCCCCTTGAACCTAAGGAACATAACTCTCTGAGTTTCTGGAATCAGAAATCATTTCCCTGAGGAGCTCTCAATAAGCAACATCTCCCCATTCATAAGCACTGAGTCTATGTGTGAACGAACAAGAACTTTATTATGGAAATTAGAAAAACTACATGAGTGCTAGCTAAAATTCACTCCACGGTAACTTTGTCAGCAGCCCATAATCGCAGTTCCTTTCCATTCTGGTGATCATGTAACAGACAAGTACCCTTAATTGTATAATTTATTTCTTTTTAGGGTTTGTCTACCCTGAAACATAATTTAGTTCCCGAGTTCACTCCAGGCACTGGATCCTGTGCTCTTACTGTCTGCATTGCATGAATATAAGTTTGCTTTGGGGATTTCTTTTATGGTGAACCAACCAGAGCCACTGAGTCAACACTTGTATGCATCCCATGTCAAGGACCACCCACACCTGAAGGGCTGCACCTCTACGCTCACCCATCTTTGGTGACAGAAAGTCCTTACAAATTCCAAGACTTGCAACGCCTACCCTCAGTTCCAGATTATAAAAATTTCAGGTAAGTGGCCTGCAACAAAATTTAATCCATATATAAACTGAATTTAACTTAAAAAACCTCACAGAAAAAAAAAAAATTCAATCATTATGTCTCAAGGCAACGAGGTTACTACGTAGACAAAGCTACCCCTGAGCCTACTTAAAAGGGGCTAGCCCTGATCAGCAAAAATATTTTCCACTCTTTACCAGTTTGCTTAGGGCTATGGTTAACTCCTTGGGTTGGATGCATTTAGCAGTAGGGATTCAACCTAAGCGTATTAAACCCTGCACACAGTTTTTTTGGTAGTGTATGCCCAGCGTCCTGAGGTGCAGGCAGACAGATCAGTCTTTAGTTCTTTACGCTGTGCTGGTCAGTGGTATTACTTTAACTTTTTGACTACATAAAAAGAATTCAACAAGTGATGCTGTTCATTTTCCATCAAAGGCTCGTTCTGACAGTCAGAATCCTCTACAGATGTAAATCAATAGCATACAGGACTTTTAGGCAGAGATGATAAGGAAGTACTGCTTCTCAAAAGCAAAAATCATTCTCTTTTGCTCTTGTTTTAATTATGCTGCCTAATCAGTTCTGAATTTCTTGCTGTTTATGATAATCCCGGAAGTGTTTTGGAGATGATCGGGAAGAAGACTCCTCAAAATAAGCTCCTTTTGGAAGCGATTCAAAGTCTCTCCCCCATACCAAGTTGTGGCAGAAAGCATCTACTATCTGGAGTTCTAACTAAAAGGTGCTATGGCACAGAAAAACTCTGATGAATGAGGGCTTTTTTTACTGAAAAATGCTGTTTCAAAAACACTGGGATGTTTTGGATAAAACATTCAATTTCAGTGAAATTTTCAACAGCGTTTTAAATACTATTTAATTTTCTTTATTTTTGTTTCAGTTCTATTTTTAGTTTGCTTTCTTTCCAACTTTATGTTTTCATTTCACTGTAACTTCACTTATTTCAATTTTTTAAAAGATTAATTCTAAACTGTGTAGTTGCATGTTGCATTTACAGTGACAACATGAACCATCTCGACACTGACAAGATAAAGCTTTCTGATGACTTGTAGAATTTTCTAAAACAAAATGTTGTCGAATTCTTCTTCCTCATAAATTTAGAAATGGATGTGCTCCACTGGGTTTCAGGGGAAATATGAAAATGTCAGTCTTTCACTGGAAGAAAAATTGTTAACAGTGATCTTAATAGGGAGAGAAAGCAGTTCGGTATCTGTCCGCCCACTGGTGGGAGTCCGTTCCCTTGCAGAGGGCACTGCATCCCAGCCTTAGGCAGAGGAGAATTGAGTTGCTTTGCTGAAATCAAGGTTGTCCAATACACCAGTGTCCCAGTGCACATTCTTGCCACTCGCCACGTGTCCGTAGCCAGAAGGAGGTTTAATATAGTGCAACTAAAGGATATAGCATCTTCTTTGGCAGCTACCCAGATTGGGAAGACCGAAGGGAGGCGAGGTTCACCTGTAAGCTACGAGTAAGAACCTCTCCCTTTAGCCGGAGGAACAGGAAGCATTTTAGAAACATAACCAAAACAGTCGAGCGCTAGAGATTTTTTGGAGGATATTCAGCTCTGTGGCGAGGTACCTTTTTTTATGCTCAAAATCGTCCCTGAGGTTTCACAAACCGCGTAGACAGGACACAAAAAGGGGTAGCCACGGGGAAGTACTTTTGGGGATGGGAGTTTGAGACCCTCGGGGAGAGGGAGGCTACACATGAGGTTTCCTGCGGTTAACAGGAACTGTCACTTCTCACCTTGGAAGAAGCTGAGGGGAACAGACAGCCGCACAGCCCCGAGCACCCTGGCACGGGAAGGACCCTCACCGCACTGTGGCAGGTGGGTACGCAACTGGGCGAGGAGGGCTGTCCTTGGGCTCGGGGATGGTGCAACTGCAGGTCGTTAACTCTGCTGTACGGGCTGACGAGGCATCAGGAATGCTGCACTACAGCTTCTCTTAGCCGGTTGTAGCTGGAGAAGGTATTTCTCAGTTTCTGTGATAATGCATTATATTTGGCTAGTACGCACAGGAAAATGCCTGCTCGGCTCCACCCCAGAGGACATGACATTTCAGACGAGTGGTCCCTGTGGCATACTACGTCTGATGGCTTGTAAAGTGCTCTGGAATCCCTTCAGGGAAGAAAGTGGATATTTAAATGGAAAATGGTTATTGTTTCTCCCATCTTTCCTCCTCTATCTCTTTTGAAACAAAAATAATTTCATAAATCCTGATAAAAATAAAGTCTAAGCTTCTTCTAAAATGTTTCTCCTGCTGCTTGGTCACTTTAAGTGAGAAAAAAAAAGTTACAGTCTCTGAAAATAAAGTGCCCTCTCTTCACAATTCTTATTGCCCCAGCCTGAAAGAGTGCTACTAATCTCAAAATAAAGCACGTTGGGGATCCATAAAACTTCAAGGTACGTAATGTATTTCAGAAATACTGTTCATAAGCTCTGTTTTTTTGAAACACAGTATTTGTAAGCACAAGATCATTCTGTCCCGATGCATCACTCCTAACTCCCTCCAGCACTCACAAGAAAATTCAAGGCAAGAATCCAAAAATCTGGGCAAAGGACAAGCATCAGCCTAGTACTGAACTCTGCTGTGAGGTCAGTAGCACAGAAATATTGCAGTTCCTTTTCCTGCAGCTCAGTGGTCCAATTTATGTCACATATTTTAAGACTACCAGTGCAAGGAAGTTTTTCTTTTGGTTTTGGTGAAAATTCCTAGCAAAATATAGCAACAGTAGACAGGAGCCATTGTTATACTATAAAATTATGTGGACTATAAAGAAGACTGACTGTTTTGTCTGCTGGTTATATTATGTGAAAAGGCTGGCAAATTGAAAACGCTTCATTGCAAGGTTGGTCTGTGGAAATATTCCTTCACTGAGCAGTGAGGCTTCTCCTGGGCTTTGAGGTCCACAGTAGATAAAGACCGTCTATGTATGAAGCCACTTCTACTGTGTTCTTTTTTATATAAAACCCCTGAGAACCATTTCCACCCCATTTGATGTGCCACTGGAGAATGTGCTGAAGAGGTTTGGGAAGAGGAGGGTCCTCTCTTCACTTCAGTGCTAAGGCTTTATTCTCTCCTGCTTTGGTCCTTTGGAATGGGATATGTTGTGTCATGGCCTGGGGAAGGTACAGCCTGGTCTCTTGCTGGTCCTTTTTGTGAACCTGTACAGATGGAAACCGATGCTGAGAAAATTTTGCCTTCGTGGGGAAGTTTCATAGAAGCAAAGGGAGAATAAGAGATCTCTGGCTGGAGCTGTCAAACCTCACTTTTGGATTCTGCAGCAGGAACACTCTGGCAAGCGTAGGACTACTATTAGCCACCGAAGGACACAGCCTCTTCTGAAGCGTAGTAAGAGTACCAAACTCTACAGCTCCGTCACCGCCAGTGCCACAGGCTGCCTTCATACCCTGGCAGCACGTGCCATCTCTAAATCCCAGAACATTAAGCAGCAATTAGCAATGTATTTCATCTACTTAAGGTTGCAATCCTTTTTCTGTTAAATTGCAGGACTCCTACTGTATCCAGCACTGAGTTTTGAATTGTGATGGAAATAACCATTACAGAAAAAGAAGCCATTTCTTCCTGGAAATTTAATCAGCTTGGTCATAATTACGGTACATCTGTTGTTACTAGATTATTTGCTAACACACACGTGCATGCACGCACTCTGATAAAATAAGCACATGCTGGCATTTCTCTGAGATGTTGACAGAAGGGCAGTATGTGCAGGCTGAGGCATAAGGCACGCTCCTCTCCGAAATATATTGTGGTTTTAACTCCTTGCATCATTATCAAGGACTGAGAACACAGTAGGTCAAAACCACAGGTCATTTAGCCTTATGGCTGCTCTGATTGAGAATGTTTTTTTAATGCTTCATTACAGAAACAAAAGGAAATTCCTGCAACAGTGCTGAACTGGCCACTGTGTATCACTTTGTCTATTTAAAATGCTGATTTAATTCCAGCCCTTATATCTGGAGTGTTATTTGATGAATTTTATTCGTATGTACATCATCCTAAAGCTACTGCTCTGTGTTTAATTTGCAGTGAGCAGGCAGATTACTTTTTATTATTTACTCTAAGTCATAGATTTTTATTAGCAGATGCCAAAGAACGGCTGGTTTGCTTTGTGCTTTACACAAATACAGAAACAATTCAACATGGAAATTCAATCAAAACACAATTTCACCATGAAAACATCTCTAATGTTACATTGAGCTTATATTCTTCAATGATTGCATTATGCACTATAAATAGACAACCATCTACAGATTAGTAATAGTATTCGAAGGAACCCTTGGATATTCTGTATCTAATTCTGAATGCCTGTGAGATAGTACTTTGCCCTGTATCTTAGGCTTCTTAAAGACCACACTACTGAATTTGAGCTAAAAAAAAAAATAATAATAATGTTTGAGACAAAACATTAAGTACCACAGATTTGTTGTAACAGTTCCTTATAACTAATTTCTGAATAGCACTTCCAGTCAGGAGCCTAAGGATGCCAATTTAGACTCAACAGAATGCTAATGGAGTGACTAGAAAATTGCAAACCTCTCATCAATCTGCTGTGCTTACTTTCCCTCTGAAACCATATTCCAGATTCTGCATATGCTCATAACTTAAAATAGACCTGGGAATGGTAAAATACTACAAGTCCAGTGATGAATGTATCCCCAGTTGTGTTCAGATCATCCGAACATTTCTGTTTACAAAGCAGTCAGCAGCATTGTTTAACAAAATATAAATCAGTGTTGCCTTTCCCCTTTATAACTCTAAAAAGACAAAGCATGTTTTGTATGATGATCATAATCCCAAGTTTATTACTCATGGAAAATAAATGCTTAGCCTATGCTTGGCACTGATCCCTTCTCAAGGTGATAAAGGGGAAAGCTACTTAAAGGATTGGTGTACTAGACAGAAAATCAGCTCTTGCTTGCATGCCAGGAGAAGTTCTGTAACTGTTGTCAATTTAAAATTGAAAAATGTTTAAAAAAATAAGTTTACTATTACATAAATGTAAAAAACTCCCCAAAATTCTTACATGAAAATTAACTTTAACATTTTTCATTTTCCATCACTTAACTAGAACCTCTCTAGTGAAGTATTGAAAATAGCATTTCTGCTGAATGCATTATTCGGTGGAGAAAAAATATTTGTATTTACTCTTTTTGATTCGCTGCTGTCAAAAAGCTTATACTGGCAGAAAAGCTAAGAAAATCACAGTGTTTTCTGGTTTTTTTCTTCTGCTTACCTTTTCTAAATCTGTGATTGCTTAAACTGGTCCAGTTCACCTGGGTTATGACTGGATGGCACAGCACAGGTGCCTGAGCCCATCCTGACTCTCACAGGCATGACTGTATCTCTGTCATAAGGTAATTGAATGGAGCACCATCATTAACTGTCATTGGCAGGGCTGTGGCTGATTTTAAAATAGCAGTCCAACGAAGGTAACTGATGTGGGAAGTGACGAGAGGTCTATAACTTGGGTCAGAGAACCAATATTTTAAGCCCAAATATATAAGCACTTCTGATTGAATCCAGCTATAAGAATACAAGAACGGTCCCCAGCCATAATTGCATTAGGTCTTTTCTATCTGTCGAAGTATCTGGTGGTATCCCTGTCATTTGTACCCGTGTGATTTCATTGCTTTCCTGACTGATAATTTGTACAGCTGCAGCAGAAAACAAAAAAAATTATGTCAGAGCAGCCTGATTTTTACTGACACTATTTTTGTGTTTTGCCTAGTATATCTTTAATTTGCAAAATAATAGTATTTCATCATGTTCAGTGTTAGTGTTTTTCACAATCTAATGAATTATGCTTTGACATACATCCTGATAACTGTCCAACACATCATCTTTTCTCTTTATATCCCATTACTCGTAATTACTGTTTTGTGCATCTCGCTAAAGAAATATTCAGCATCATTGTGATTTTATAATCCAATTAATTTTGCACATTACTGCCAACACATTTTCTTACTCAAACTATGTATCTTTCTGATTTTTAACCTTTATGTTACTACTTAACCTTTCAGCTGCTAGAACAATTTTGCTGCTTTACTCTGAATACTCTCTAATTTTGCCACGGTTTCCTGGTAATGATGGGTGCAATCACAGCACTTCAGATATGAAGATACTAGAATTGCCTAGGGAAGACATATGAGCCTGTTGGTTTACCATGTGCTGCCTTGGGCTAGAATTGATAATTTTTGCTTGTCCTGGACACACTGCAAGCTCTCTGCCTGATTGCCTACTGATTTGGGGCTTTTCCTAACCATTTTACATTGGTGGCCATTTAGTGAGCAGCCTGAAAAACACATTAAGAAATGTGTTTATTGTTTCAGTATGTATGATCTGAATGCACTTCTGTTATTTACATATTAAGCCACCACATGACCAACAGAAAGGATAAGATAATGGAGACATTCAACATAACATATCGTGTTCTCTGCTAGCCTGCTGTGGGACTTTGGACTTTCCTAATAAAATGCAATCAATAACAAATTTTATACCTGCATTTATACCTAAGTACAAACAATAAGATGTAAGTGTAAAATGTCACACAGCAAGCTGGAGTTTTAAAGTTCACTGAGACCAGCTGAGTTCTCTAATAGAAAAGAGCTGAACATTCGTGCCCTATACTGTAGAGGAAAAAAGATAATTTTTTATCCAGAACAATTAAGTTCCTGGGACAATCTGAAAATTGGTTAATATTTAATAACATTAACATTTCATTTGTGGAATATTTTTATCAATATACATATTTACATAATTATATTTAACAGTTATTAAATAACAACTGAACAATTATTTGTACAGCTGGTAGGTAGAGATAGCTACTTTAATAGCCTGGGACTTCTCCTGTGAAGGAGCAAGCTATGGAGCTTAGTGCATTATTGCTCCCACAGCAGAGGCACACTGTAGAAAGTGCTGTTTATTGCTGCAAGAAATCTTGTTGACCGAACGTAGAATGCAAGTTTCATTAAAGCCAGAAATGAAACTCCTAACAGCAGGTCGTGGGTAGCATCCTCTGTGAATTGGTATTGATCCTGGATACCCCATAACCATCTACATCTCTGGATAGGCTGTAATGTACAAGTCATTTTCAGTTACTGGGATCTAAATCTGTTCTGCAAGTAAATTAACTGAGAGCTAGTGGTCTGGTTTATCAATTCTTTGTCATCTAAAAAGCACAGGCATCCTTGCTAAAGACCCTTCTGGGTAAGGCACAGGGTGGGCTCAAGGTGTTTCATCAGTCCCTGTGGACAAGGAGACCCATGAGGGAGGGGAGCGGGCGCAACCACTGAAAGAGGAGAACCCAGCAGCCCCAAGGACAGGGGACTTCTCAGGTCCACAGAGCCTTTTTCTCGTGGAGCTGTGGACCCTAAAGGGTGAAACCCATGGACAGTAGTTTTGCTTTTCATGGCTACTTTTTGTCAACCCCTCAGTAATTATCCATAGATATACAGGGGTTCAGAGATTGCAGCTAAAAAAAAAAATGGACAACAAAACCTGAGGCTGAGGCAACCAACTGTTGAAAGCAAGATGGATTAGAGATGCAGATATAAACCACACAGCCCTGTGCAGGAAACGGGTATCATCCCAGCTGCTGAGATCCTGAAACTCCTTGGGAGGGTCCTTGGGCCCCACTTGGCCTCCACCTCTCCATCCCGCCCATTTCACACTCGCAGAACATGCTAAGGGCAAGGGGGTTCCCACAGATATGCTTTCTCAAGGCCTGCGTGATATCTAGGGTACACTGCTGTCAGCTGTGAAAAACAAAATTGCAGACGTGATAAATGGGAAAAGTCAAGCCATTGCTGTCCAAAGAGACTTGGCTGAGGAGGGAGGTTGCACCTCTTCCCCTGCCAAAACAGGACGTGCATTTGCAGAAGGCGGAGGAGTAAATTGTAATTTCTCAAGAACAACTCCTTTTATCTGCGTTTGCAGTGTCTGATACCTCAGAGTCCTGCTCAGCGGCTGCAGTGGTTCAGTGCTAACAGAAAAATTGTGAAGAAGTGGGGAGAACCTTGAACAAGCATAGGTCATTTTGGGTTGTGGGAGCATATTCAGCTTATGTCTACAAGAAGGTTTTCTGACAGGCTGCTGTGATGAATTGTTAATCAGCATATTTGTTTCTATAATATTTGCAAGAGCATCCCACAGGTTTCTGCTTTACCGACCTGCTGTTTCCAGCATCCAATGTAAATCTAGAATAATGTTTGTATTAATAAAAACTGAGTTCGGGATAATATGATATATTCTCTGAATTTCTACATAGCAATTAATTGATGTCTTTTGGTAATAGACCTTATATATTTCAACATCCTCAGCTGTTACCCATCATTTGCCTATATATTTCCTTAGTATGAGACTATCTGAATGTGCCAGTTAGAAATTGTTCTGTGTTTGCAAAGGCTATGTCCATTCTTAAAAAAATATGGCCAGTGTTCCCCACGGTTTGATGTTAGTTGTCAGTAACTTTGACGAAAAAATTAGAAATGTGTTTGCACCTACACATTTGCGCTCGTAAGCCAAATAGTATCTTCATATGCAGAATAAAAACAGAACTCCCATAGTAATTTGAGTAATGATGACTAGGTGGCTGATTGATATATTAATTAATTACGTGAGGCTGGCTGTGGTATGTCTAATTAACAGCTTGTCATTTAAACTCTTAAAATCTAATTCTTTGTACTTTCTCTATTCAGTTAGCTATAGAATTTAGAGACAGAATTCTGCATGGATGGTCAAGAATAATAGCAAGAGCTATCTTCCAATTAAAAAGTCTGTAACCAGCTGGATTTGAAAGATACCAATCAAGCAGCAGTAGCTCTTTTCTAGCATTTTTTTTCCTTAGTGGTCTTTGGACATCTTAAATTTACACTTAATCCATGCAAGTCATAAAGTATTAGGGGGAATAAATTGTGAAAAACCAAGAAAAAGTTAATCAAGTATTACATTTTGAAGGCTGAACAAAACTAGAGGTAGGCAAATGTGAGCCTCTAACGGTGTGTCTACAAGGTGATGCTATTGAAAAACATGGTAAGAATTATACATTAGAGCACAATTATTACTATGTGTTATCTTCCCAGTTTCCCCTCAAGCTTAGGGCTATATGCAGAAACACAGAAGAGGCGTGTGCATCCAAGCCCTGCTTATGAACTTGGTCACTGCTGCTAATGCTCCTCTGGACGCAGAAGGGAGTGGTCACAGTGATGGACAGATGGCTGGGACAGCAGCAATTGGAAAGCCCACAAAAAGAAGGGTATGTCCTGGCATCACAGAATCGCAGGAGGATCCCATCCTCTGTCTGCAGTGCTGATGTCCTACATACTGAACCATTGTCATGCACAGATACACTTGACTGAATTGGCATGGACTCAAGAAGTCCAAGACTAATTCAAAACAAAGTTGAGAAAATACTGAGATTTGAAGTTCGGATAGTTTGTGTTTGGTTTGTTTGTTTGTTTGTTTTCCCCTGGTTTCTTCAAAACCTTGCTTCCTTTTCAAAACAGATGTAACTTTTTAAGGATTAAAAATTTACAGGTTTATGACCTCAAAATTATAGGAAAAAAAATGGTAACAACCTAAACTATTTCCTTCCTCCCCAGGCTGAGCCACTGAACTCTAACATCCATTCTTTTCAGAGATCTTGTGCTATAATGGGACATAGGGAAAACCAAAGAGAATATTTTTGAAGTTCTCCCTGTGTCTGAAATGTCTTTAAAGTCAAGTACTAGCAAGGAAATGAAGCATGTCTCTTCCAGCGTCTCTGCATCTTCCTGCCAGAGTGCTTGATAAAGCACCGATAAACATAATTGCCTTTGCATATCACTGATACAAACAACAAAAAATAAGTCCCCAAGTACGGCTCCCATTTTCCATTGAGTTACTTATGTGTTCTTCATCGCTCTGCGTGCTATATAATCAGGACCTGCATCTTGGAATTCACAGCAACACTCATCTATGTGCTGAACATTTATGGGATTTATTGCCATTTTTATAGATATGGTAAGTAAATATAAACTGCAAAAGTGTCATAAAGTATAAAACTCATCAGCAGATGCTGATTAAGGAGAATTATTATATAAGCTTTATAATATTTTTCCATTTAAAGTTTTGCTTTGCTCGTTCATTAGAAAAGGCTTTATACAGGAAAGGTATGACACAGCAAATATAAAATGGAAAGGCAGAGAGTGGGCACTGGAAGTGGCTGATAGAGACCAAGTAGATTGCTTTGTTGGGGCAGCCCTACCTCGCCAGCTGTGAAGGCTGCAGCTGCAGTGTGCTCCAGGTCCCCCTGCAAGGGCTAGTGACAGTAACTCATATTGCCCCTCTCCAGCCTGAGGTCTAAATGAAAGCAGATGGTGGAAAGAATACTTAAGATCCCAGAATTTGTTGACATCACTGAAGACATATCGCTTGAAGGACCTTTGTATGACACCATTGTTCATTACTGTCGTGGTTTCAGTTGGGACACAGTTAACTTTTTTACTAGCAGCTGGCATAGTGCTATGTTTTTAGATTTAGGGTACGAAATAGTGTTGATAGCACACTGGTGGTTTTGGTTGTTGCTAAGCAGTCAAGGCCGTTTCTGCTCCTCACCCCACCCCACCAACGAGTAGGCTGGCAGTGCACAAAAAATTGGAGGGGACACAGCCAGGACAGCTGAGTCCAGCTGACCAAATGGGTATTCCATACCATGTGACTTCATGCTCAGTATATAAAGCCGGGGGAAGAAGAAAGGAGGGAGGATGTGCGGAGTGATGGCACTTGTCTTCCCAAGTAACCATTATGTGTGATGGAGCCCTGCTTTCCTGGAGATGGCTGAACACCTGCGTGATGATGGGAAGTAGTGAAACAATTCCTTGTTTTGCTTTCCTTGTATGTGCAGCTTTTGCTGTACCTATTAAACTGTTTTTATCTCAACCCATGAGTTCTTCCTTTTTGACTCTTCTGATTCTCCCCCCCATCACCACTGGGGGTGTGAGCAAGCAGCTGCATGGTGAAACCACAACAATTAGAAAAGAAGAATCAAAGATAAATATTGCAAGGGTTTATGTGATTTGACCTACTATGCTATGAATAACACCTTTATTATAGTGAGACTCCGTGGCCAGGCTCATTGGTTATACTTATTTTCAGGTGTCAAGAAATTGAACTTTGACTAATTCTTCTTCAAATTTGTATAACTGCTTTGCTGGGTCTTTCTGCAACACGGCAGGACCTGAAGGGTACAGCAGCCCCTCATACAGTGTAGAAGATCATGGAGATATTCAGAAGGCAGAACAGAAGATGCTTTTGAGGGTAGAAGTCTTTGTGGCCAGGACCAAAGGGTCTTACTTGGTTAAATCCTACTACCCATGGATAGATTTTGCTGTTGCGTTTGCCCACCATGTTTTCTTATTGGAAACACCAGCCTTCAAAGATGAACAGTTCAGGGAAGACGTGTTGGTACCCGGACTGCTTCATTTTCAGTGCTGAAGACCTGTGTCATGCCTTCACCGGCTAACCATAGGGGCTGAGGAAGGCTGGCTGTGAATCCAAACGGGAGGCAGGATATGGGAACAGAATATTCACGTGACAGATTCCTGTTCCCTGAGCTTTGGCCCGGTGAGCTGGGCTACTGCAGAACGTGTGCTGCCTTTGCAGTCGACTGCAAAAGAGCTAATGACTGTGTCGCCAGACAGAGCCTGTATTTCTGCAGCTGAAGTTGTAAGCTATGGCTGTTACAGGCAGTGGTTTTGCTGCATTAGGAGCTATACATTCAGCTATAAAAGTAACCAAATTGCTGTTGGACAGAAGCGTTAAATACACAGTGAGTTCATTTCCTGCAGAACCGAGTAATTGCCATGTGCAGTTTTACACTTACAGGGTCAAATTTTGCTGTGTTAAAATTATACAGTTCAAAAGTGATTGGCTTTCCTCTAACACAGAGCAATTTGGTTCCAGCAGAGGATAATATAACCGGCAACACTCTACTGCAGCACTGACTCAAATGCAGTATTTCTCAGTTACTGGTCAGTATAAATCTACAGCTGAGGGCTTGATCCAAAGCCATGTTCCTGCCACTGGTTCCAACAGGCACTGACTCAGGACCTAAAAAGAAATCTGTGGTGAAAAACCAGAGAGCAGAGCATATGTCCTACACAATACAGCTGACTATTTCTATGCTCGGCAGCTGATAGTGTAGGGCTGCAATATTGATTTGTGTTACTGTATTTTATAGCTAGTATGTTACAAGATTAATTTTGTGCTACTCAGCATCTGCTTTCTCCTTGGGAAGTTTTGTAAAGAATTCTGCTGACTATAAAGAATTGACTTTTTCTTTTTTTTGCAAACCAGCAAAACAGATCCTTTATACCTTGCCCTTCCAAAGCATAGCATGACAGATACCGTTAAGATGATTATACTATATACTTATATGTGCTTCTGTGCTCACGGGCTAACAGCTAAAGTCTTATTAGTACAGGTCAGCATCCTTGTTCAGTCGTTCTTCTCTCACTTACTTCCAGCCAACATTACTGTGATAGATTATTATTCTGCTAGGGTAGGTGTTGGCTGTTGTCCAAAACACGATATAAATCTATACCATTTTACAGATGAATATTATTTTCTTCTTACATTTACTTGTACTTTTAAATGGGAAATACCAGGGACCGGCTATGGGTAAAAAGGTGATATCCTGGTTTGAGGTAAAACGGGACCAATTTTGTTCAGTAACTCTACTTTCTAACAGAGCCTCTTCTAACTGCTGAAATTAACAGCATGTTGTGCAGAAAACTGCTCTTTCTCACAGTGATAAGACCCATGTTTATAGCTGATGCCGAGGCACGGTATGCAGAGAGGCTCTTGCTTATACTTATTGCTATAACAACCAAGCCCAGCTGACTTTGTTATTTGCCCCATTGGAGGGTCGGAAGGAGAAAAGTGTAGAGGGTTCACACCTGTNGAGCTTGATACGGTTTTGTATATATTTCATTATTTTCTTTTGTTATTTTATTCTTTATATTTCATTAAAGTAGTTTAGTTCTTACTAAAGTAAAGTAGTTTAGTTCTTACTAAACTAGTCTCTCTTCTTCCCTCTCTCCTGCTTGGCAGGAGAGAGGGAACATCTGTCACTCAGCTTGCTTGGGCCAATTCGTCCCAAATCACGACAGGTGGAGATTCAGTTCAATAAATAAATATATAAATATTTTAATAATAATAAATGTGTGATATTACGATGAATAAAATTTGCCCAGAGGGAATTTGTTAAGTGTCTATAAATATCAGTGAAGTGCTATCTAGTATTGATAACTAGTATCTTATCACTGAATCAATATAGGCAAGATTTTGTGTACTTCTGATTTGGCTGTGCGTCCCTTTGGGGGTCATTTAGGAGCGGGCAGTGTGTGATGGATGGCAGGCGATGCAATGGGGCTTTACACAGCGTAACACCAGCCGCTGCAAAGGGCAGGGCTCATTTCAGAGAAGGGGAGAAGTAAGTCGCATCGTTTCAAGGCCTGCCATAAAATCTTTCTTTTGCATCAAAGGGAAGGAGTGGTGACCCCATTTGTTTCCGGACAGAGCAGTTTTGTGTTGGCTTTGAGTAAGACTCTTCTTCATTGCACTGTGTGGTTCTGTGTGCTTTTGTGCCTGCGCTATGCAGCAGGACATAAAACTCATCCTCCAGCTTAGTCACTGAATCAAAAGCAATAGAGATGTGAATAGTACATGCTCAGCCAAAATTAGAAGTGAGGAAGCGAAAGCATAGGTGCTCCTCAAAGTTCAACCCAGGCTCCATCTCAGTGGCTGGGGCAATGACTGATGTTTTCTGGGAACCCTGAATGTATTTCCCATGAGTGTCCTTACATAGATATTTCCTCCACTTTGCTTTAAAGTTGGTCTTACTGGTTTTTATAGCAGTAAAAGCCCTGTTTTTCTCTTTAGGGAGCACCATATGTTGGTAGGGCTGAGAGAAGGGCAGAATTACAGCATCAAAGGTTACGAAGGCTAAATCAGATCACCTCTGAATGTAAACTATCATGCCTGAGGTTTCAGCAGTAGAAGCATACTGGCCTAAGCCCAGTGAAAATCTGTCCCTTTTAGCTGGTAAAGTCCCCATGGGCTAGGACCAGATGACAAATTTTCACGTGAGTTTTCTTCAGGAATCTGGAAGCACGCAGGCTTTAGCCTAGAGAAAACAGAATTACTGCTCTTCTCCATCAAAAATCTGTGCCCTTCTCGTAGCATATGCTGTACAACATGGCACAGAGGACAATTCAATAAAGTTAGCAGTGTGTGAACGAAATTGTCAGGGCCCTTATCTCAACTGACCAAAATGTACACGTAAGTAATCCTTCAATCCTAGACACTGTAAATAAAAAAAGGTCAGGAAGCCATGGCAGTGGATCTGTGGCAATGTGCTATGATCTGGGTAAAGGCTGCTGTAAATCACTTTGTCTGACAATTGCTCACAAGCAGAAATGGTTTAAAATCACTAAGACAAGAGTAACCTTGGGAAAGCAGCCTGAAAACAGCCAGTAGATGGTGGTAAGTCTTGGGAGAGGAGTACAATATGTTTATTACCTCACCATAAATGAACACAGTACTGCAGAGATAAATAGACCACAAATCTGATTCAGCTAACAAGACCCTTAGTGCCAGCCAGGGCTAGATCCACTACAGGTGGGGATTTCTCCCTCAGAGATAGCTCTCTCCATGCTTCCATCCTCAACAACTCAACAACTGGAAGAAAAACAGTTCACTTCGCCTAGAGTATTTTTTCTGAGTTTTTTCAGTTATTTTCTTGGAGCTGCCTAACTTTCCAAATCATGAAGGTAAACAGATGCTATCTGACCCTAGATGTCTAAGAGTTAGTGTCTGAGCATGAACCAGGCTCTCCAGGTTCCAGGATGTGCCCTTCTAGAGGGCAATTAATCTGACAAATGCAGCTGAACAGAGCTGCTGAACAGAGCTGCTGAACAGCTCTTTCTGTGTGAACGCTTTGAATATAGATCAGACTTCAGTTCAGATCAAGACTTTTAGATTTAGGGGTCTGTAATGCAGGTGTCTATACATGAACTAGCTACCTCAGATCCAATGCTAGTCCTTAGAAATGAAGTCAATACACCCAGTGGAGCCACAAGAGTTGTTCGGTTCACCCAAAATTAGACATCTGTCAATCAGACACCTAAATAGTTTTCTAAGCCTCATTGATTGCATTGACCAACTCTCCATTGACTGCAACAGAAGCTTGGGCACCTCGTTCAGCCGTGTACATCTAAAGTGAAATGCAGATGCCAAAAAAATTGGCACCTGGTGTTTTCTGAGATGTCCTATGCTGCCCAAAATATCTACATATGAATGTTAGGAGGATATGTGGTTTGCAAAAGACCTGTGTCCTTCTGGAGGGGAAGTAAGAAACCACGTGGAATAACCTCAGGTGCCTCTAACAGCATAAGATTCTAATGTTTAGGCAACTGAATTGTCTCCCTTTATGTAGACAACTGACTTCATAAGAACATGAACTGAATTCAATCCCTAACTGCTTGTGTTAGGATAAACCAATCCCACCTGTTGTATATTTGTTCTCTTCTATCTGTGTATCTACAGGCCTTATAGATTTAAAAATCTAAGTCCTTTTCGTGGGGTTAACACCTATTTGTGTATATCTTCCATTTTTAAAATTATTGAAGCCTTTCAACTGGCACCAAAGGGGCCCCACTGAATTTTCTGGTGTGAGAGGCTGGGGCTACTGCATTCTTCTCTGTCACTTATCATCAACAGAGTGATAGCATTGCTCTTACATTCAAATTTTTACAAACTTACCTACAAGGCTTACAATTACTGAAGACTCTGTTAGAATTCATCTAAAATGAAAATGATCTTCCCTTAATCCATGCTGTGTATCTCATTTTTTTTGCATTTGTCATTCACTCCATGTACAAATCTCCTGCAGACATTTAGGGAACAAATATGCAGTGTGTAACAGAAGATAAGTTTGAATATGTAATTTCAAAAAGTTAAAACAGCAGGATCCTTGAATTAACGTGAAAGAAGATTCACTATCAGAAGGAAAGGAAACTGAAACACATGGTGGTGGAGCACACTTTTTATTGTTTAGGGGTTTTTGAAAAGGTATTTGTTTGATAGTTCCCAGATCTTTCTGGGTCAGGACTCTCGGTGTGCTTATCATTAAAGAAAGACTCTGAACAGAAAGAGTGTGCTATTAAGCATAGTGAATTGCCTTCTTCCACTTAAGTAAGCAGCATTAGGATGCAGCAGTAACCTTCAGTGGGATTGTACAGGAGATGAGGAAACACAGAGCAGGAACCAGACCTACAAAATGTCAATGGAACGACCTTTGCAGGTTTCAGCACTTTTGGGGAAGACTTGATTACACTACTTGATTTCTGCCACAACATGTTTAAAAGAGCGGATATCAGCACTCAGCACGACTTGCAATCTCACAATAAAATAGGAGAAGAGATTGCTGAAGACCAGATCTCCCAATATGTACCAACATTGCTTTCTGAGATATGAGTCTCAACTACATCTCTAATTACCTGTAATTATGAAAGCCATAGTCTTAAGGTCAAATACAGAGATGCTTGTTCTATATTCTGGCAAAGTCATCTTTGAGGAAGTCCATTAGGCTTTCTTTGGTCCAGAGACAACAAATATAAATGTTAATGAAACCATTGTGGAATATCTTTTCATCTTAACTCTGGGTTTGTTTCCTTTGATATCATGTTAGCAGTTAATAATGAGACAGGTATTAATTACATTTTAAAATACTGGGTTGGATGTACAGAGGTGGGACAAATGGGTACTTAAGCTGAGCACTGCTGGCAGTTATTCATAACCTTGTTTTAACCCTAATTTCATCCATTATAAACTGTAGCATCAGTGTGGAGACAATAAATCACTTACGGATAGTAGAAAGGTTCATTTATCTTTGTAAAGTTGCTGTACAGAAGCCTCATCTGAGCAAAACGCTAAGTTACTGCAATGAAAGTGGATTTTGGGACACTTGTGAAAGTAGGTTTGCACAAAATGTTTCCTTTTCAAGATACTACTCTTTACATAACTTTATTTATTCCTGCTCATGATTTTCGAAGCAAACATTGTTCTGCTTTTAATAATTAAAATTTATTTCAGCAAGGAATGTGATACCAGATACAGATAGATGCAAGCATGATGTTGTAGACAGAGCATTTCTCCCAAATTTAGAATAATCCAGGGTGCAGTGCTTGCCCCACGCCCTAGTCTGTTTTTGAATGCACTGGGTGAATGGCACGGACAGCAAACAGAACTTATTTCTCACTGTCCATAATGGCGTGGATACAGTACCAGGAGAGGAAAGACTGCCCAGAAAGGTGGTGGAGTCTCCATCTCTGGAGACATTCCAAACCAACCTGGAACCCATCCTGTGCAACCTGCTGAACTTGGCCCCGCTCTGGCAGGAGGGTTGGACCAGATGATCTCCAGAGGTCCCTTCCAACCCCTAACATTCTATGATTGTGTGCTTCTATGACATTTTGGAAAACAGAGCTATCTAGCACACTTCATAAACCCTCTGCACCAGCATGTATCTTCTCTTCTCACAACACTTGCCTCCGATTTTGCTGTTTTCGCTCCCACAGCCCTCCTGGCCCATCTCCTCATCACTGGCCCCACCAGAGCCTGTCCCCAGCAATCCTTCCTGCGGACTCTCAGCCCCTGTGCCAAAATCAGCCCTATGGGGTCCCTACATCTCAGACTCCAATTTTGCTCTCTCCCTGGTCACCTGAATATCATTAAGTTCACTGAGGACGTGTCATCTCAGAAACTTCTCTGAAGTTTACAGTCCTGTCACGCAATTAAGGATAAGGTAATTAGGTGGACTGAAGGCCCTGGCAAAGCAACTCTTGGTTCTTTCGATTTCAGTCTGTATTTTGAGATGAAGGGCTGCTTCCCTGACACTTTACACCTTATGTTTTTGGGTATCCTTCTTTTGTTTTCAGGTTTGCTTTTTCTCTCTGAGACTGCTTTTGTCTGTAACCATCAGGGCTGGTTTGCATCAGAGATTTGGCTAACTGTTTCATTATCAGTGCCTACACACCGCCTCCCTGACTTGAGCTGCAGGCAAGAAGTATAATCAAAGAGTGCTTGAGACTGTTCCAGATTCCATTTGGGTCTGTGTCTATAGCTACGGGGAATACTTCCAACAGTCCAGAGACACCGGGGTGCATGTGGGTATCACTCAGTGCCCACCCAAATTGCTGTGCCTGCCTAAGAGGTTGGCATGCAAGCAGATGGTGAGTTAGCTGGCTGCTTTGTGACACAGGGCAGAGTGGTGGTTGCTGCAAAAATACATCTGACAAAGCTGGGCTCTGCCAGCGAACCACAATTTTGCACATGAGAACTTCCCTGTTCCAAACCCGTCTGGCTTGCGCTGCTGAGCGAGCAGGTTTAGGTGCTTCTGCGCAGTGGGTTTGCAGTCCCTGCTTGCACTTATTTGTCTGGCTAATTTATGTGTTTTCATCTGTTGGTTCCTTGTTATTCAGATTTGTTTGTTAATTGTAAGGATTCGTGTTTCTGTCATATTGCAATAAAAGAGAAGCTCTCTAGTGAAACGCAGCAGCTGTTTAACAGTTTGTATTAGCAGTACGCAACCAGCAATGATGCGGGGCGAAGAACAACTTTCCGCTCAAAAACGTGGGAGAACAGAATAAAAATATATTACTTGAGGCTGTAAAAATACCAACTTTCTGAAAATTATTGTAGGACCTCTAAAGGTCCCTCAAATGAGCCAGGGTTTTACAGAGCTAAGAGGCGGTGCCTTTTGGAAATCTGTGCCAGAACAGAGCTCGTGCCCCACCATGCTGTCCAGAGTCATAAAATAAAATTACTGAGGTTTTCCTCTAAAGGGTCTTCATTTGAGCATAGCAGGATCCTGCTTTGTTTGTGGAAAACTATCACGATTGGAATTTGCAATGGTTTACTTTAATTTCCTCTGCACATAGTATAATTGCCAAAATAACTGAGCTAGCTACAATTATTGGCCGTGCGATTTCATGCATCCATGAAAATTTATTGAAGTACAAATCTTTGCATTTGCTCTAATTTGTGCTAATGAAACAGCTTGGCAGATTTGCTAGTAAGTCTTGTGAAGAAGAAGATTCAGAGGGAATTCAGAGGGAATCACTGTAATGATTTCAAATTAGAATAATAAATTTGACTTTATCACATTAAAATTAATAAAACTGTTGTTAGTGATTTGATGTTCCACTACTCTGCACCTCGTGTGGAATATAAAGATGGATTTTTTTTTCAAGAAGTTTTTGGCAATCCACAGATGATCGAAGCAAAGCTATAGATTTATGTCTTAGCATATTTCTTATTAAGAAATTTGACTCTGAAGGAATTATTAGAAACTGTAAGAGGGTGTGGGTTACAGAAATAAATAGGCTATCCAGCTACAGAATGATAACAAAGCTTAGTGAACATTTTGTTTTCAATTTAACTTATGATCTGATTAATGATACAGTTATATTTTTCCTCCAGATGACAGTATAATCAGAAAAGCAATAAAGGTGTCTACTGTATGAGTGGTATGAATGTGATATCTTTATTTTTCATACCTAAATACTACATTTGCTTGAAGAGCAAACATATTGTTCCTGAGTTGGTTGAAGCTGGTCTACAATGAACACACGCATTATGCTTAGCCATGGAAATCCATCTGTTTTTTCCTTCTTTGTGTTGTATGTCACTGTAGTGAAAATCACTTAAAGCAAAAGCTTCCAAATGTGCTTTTTCTTTGTGTCTTCACAAGTATAATAAAGTTCCACATGAATGAGGACAGAAGAAACTGAGAAGTACAAAGTGCTTCAACTATCTGCAGAAATTTGGCTGCGTTGTATCTTTCAGCAGCAGAATGACCTAACTTGCCCGAAGGAGGTGGAAATCCCAAGACTGCAAGAAGGGCGCTGGACTAAAGTATGTCTCTCGGTGGGGCTGCTCACCCTGGCTTGAAGTTGCAACCAAAGATAATAGGGCAAAAATTATTACGATTGCAATCACAAGCCAAATTGAACGGTCTTTCTTTGGTACAAGGTGGGAAGGCAGAGCAGCATGGATGGCCTTTAGGAAACAGGCTGAAGAGGATGGAAAGCAGAGATGGATCATTATTGCTACTGCTCCTGTTCTCTCTCACTTCACTCTTTCCTATTAACCTCTAAATTCTCTCTTCCTCCATCTTTTTCCCTGTCTTGCCTTAGACATGCCTTTATCTTGCCTTCATCTTTCTAAATGTCTCCTCTTCTCCATCTGGCCAGACCGGTTACTCAGGACCCACCCTGCTGTACTTGCTCTGTCCCAGGAGCACTGTGAATGGGATTTGAAAGTATGTGGTCAGAAAATCCATCTTTATGCCAATAAATTACTACTAGAAAAGCAAGGCGCACTCTCTGGTCCTGAGGGCATTTCTCCAGCTGGGGTCCTGACCCTGTTTAGCTGCTAGCTCAGCTGGTGCCAACACCACGTTGGGGATGAGATTATTTGGTGCAGGGCTGGCATATATAAGAAAAATCACACAATCTTAGCCCTCTGCCAGGGGAAACTTGGCCACAGGGAAGTTTCTTTATCATCACCCTCTCCAGCTGGTTCTTGATGTAGAAAACTATTTCTGGGCATTGGATAGCCAGGCTCATGTCAGGATTCCTGGTAAAAATGACTGCCTGGGTGCCTCTAGCAACTATTTATACTCAGCTATACATACTCAGATAGTATATAACAGGAATAAACTACAGTGAGACCTATCGTACAACGAATTTCTCCTCTTGTGGTAAACTGATTCGCAATACTGGAATATTCCCTGTATTGTAGGGGCAGCATGGTAACACACATGTATTTCAGTGGCAAATGTATTACACACATGTAGCATGACAAATCTTAGGGCCATGCTTTTAATGGTTCTGCAGACAGCTACAAAACTGCTCAAGCAGCTGCCTAAGCTCCTACTCTCTCTTCAGTTAATTTTCTTCTCCCCCGAGAGCTGCTGTTCTCACATTAGCACCAAAGTTATCACATTAAAAGACTGAACTCTGGCGTGACTTCACTCATCAGCAAGGCACTAAGGTGGGGTTTTGGGGTTTTTTTAAGATTTTTATCTGCTTGACATTTTTCTTATCTAAACAGCATGCATGTATCTCATAAAATAATTGTGAGTAGGTAGTGGTTTAGTGCTAGAGCTGTGGAAAGGAAAGCCACTCTGTCTGAGATCTGCTGTAAATCTTTAGTTTACATACAGTCTAAACCGCATCTAGTTCTTTCATTAACTACATATTAGAGATACATATTTCAATAAGAAAAAGAAGGAGCAAAAAAAAAACTTTTTCAAGAAAACAGAATTCCTCCTGGGTTTTTTGGTAGGATTTTACAATTGGGTTTTTGCCCAGAAGCCAATGTAGAATCGCTATCCAATATCTGCCACAAATTGGTACGTTGTTCAATTTTTCACTCCAAGTCCCTGACAGTCTGTATCGAGCAGCTAAGTAGTGACTAACAGCATTTATGATTTGCTAATGCAAAACAGAGATGAACTACAAGATGAATCCCTCTGCTCTGCTTAGACCTTGGAACTGTTTGCAGCCATAAGGCAGACGGAAGAGATACTGACTAACCTGTTTAGAGACTGGGATGTACAACACGAGCGCTATCTTCTGAATATTTTTATTGAAACAATCTGTAAAACCTAGTGTTTTGCAACACTAGGCAAAAAGTGTTGCAAAAAGCCTAGTGTTGCAAGAGTTATTCTCTAATGTTTATTTGTTAAACATTTCCAATCTCATTAAAGCTACAAATCCTACAAATACATAAGCCTTTTGGGATTCAACAGTTCAGCAGTTGACAAGGTCAGTTATCAAAGTTAAGCTCTCTCAATGTATATAATGGCCCTTTTTTGAACATTGTAAGGCAGAATGATTTCTGTCTAGAACTTCTCATTCTTCTTTTCCATTTTTGGTCTCCTTTTCACAGAGAAAAAAGCAGTGTATCATGACTTAGTTGGCGTGCAACAGAGTCACGTTGGTGAAGATATTATGGGAGCATGCGGTGTGTACAGGAGGTGCACCAGAAATTTAGAAAAGGTATTCTAATAATATTTCAGAGTTTTTGAAAGAGCTGCTTGAAAGAGTTAATTTCTAACTCTTGTCTTACAAAGCTATATGCCTCCCTCACCAGGAACTCAACTGCATAAAGCAGTGAAAGCGAACTAACAAGAACCTAAAGAAGCGTTAAGGTATCTGAGCTTTAATAGACATTTTATCAAGGTTTTCTGAGACTCTAAGTGAGAAACTGAAAAAGTATATGTTCTGAAGGGACATAGGTCCTACTTGTAGAGTTGCAGGACAACAAAACAGTATCTTCATGGTTTTTTTATTTTAAATGTCAGATAGGACCAATCCACATTCATGCTGTGCTTTAGATTAGAATAAGTTTGGGCAGAAAATCCTACTTTTGCAGGAGATAAGGATTCATTCTCATCTCCCCTGCATACCGCTTACCTATCTGCTTGGTGGATTAAAGTTAGAATAACTCCCAGGGGAGAAGGATTAGTGAGCAGACAAGAAGGAAGTGGCTAAGGTACATTATAAATAAATTTATCACACAACTGCACTTTATGACTTACATATTCTCTGTTAGCAGCAGCTAGAGTGTTGCAAATTACTTCATTACTAAAGAAATACATATCCATGTCTGTTCCACACAAATCTGTCTCCTGCTTCATATTCTTCAAGGTGGTGATACTGCTTAAAATAATAGATGCCATCAGATTGCAATTTAAGATTGAAATTAATTTTAATTGTTTAATGGATCTGTTTTGAAAAACTGGGCTGAGAATTCTTCTTCTGATAACTGCATCTCAACAATCTCTTACAACACAATGGATAGACCGAACTTCGAAAAACATTGTTATATCCTGTAGTACAGTTCAACATTGGTCACAATGGCCATGTCAAAAGTACTTCCTTCTTGTTATGGTTTACTCCAAATAAAAAAGAAGGAGGGAGCAGGGAAGGAATTGTTCCCACCCAGCACTCCTCTTGGGATACTCCTGGTACAGCTTATGCCATAACCTGGCAGAAGTATGGTGAGTTGATGGAAGGTAGTCGTCCCATTCTTCTGGATCTGGGGATAAACAGTAAGTTTCATCCTCAGTTCAGCAACACAAGGCTCCCAAATCAGCCTCATATTGGCACCCATTGGACAGAAGAGATTGCATCCATTTTTTGTGGATGTAGAAGGTGAACTCCAACAGGAAAAGCAGACTTTCTCAGCTCCAACTTCCCAGGAGGTCTCGCCCTAATGATGTTGTTGCTATAATTGTCGTACTCCATTTGATGTTTTCAAGAAGACTAAGTAATGATCACTTACAGTATCGACAAGCAAATGTGTTTATGAAAATCAAATCGATAAGTGACTTAGAGACATCCAATTTCACATATTTCATTTGCAAATTGTTCCCTGAAGATTTTATTTACTTTTTTATAAAATCCCTCAGCTTTATAGAAAATCAATTCTCTGTCATCTAAATGTTGTCTTATAGCTCAGCATGCCCTCAATTTATTTTGTAGTGCTCCCTATTAATAGGGATGTATATTTGAAATAGCTGTAAAAATATATGCTGTGCTTTTTTGCTGAGGAAAATCTTAGAGAAGTTTGATGAAATTATATTTGAAGTGAGTGCTCTAAATTTTAAATTTGTATAATTTATGTGTCCAGGGTGACAGATTAATCATAGGTGCCTATATAACATAAAACTCCAATTAAAATAAACAAAAATTAACTTGTCAGAGTTGTCACGTATGCAAGAAATTAGTTTGAGTAATAAAAGAACACTTCAAGCCAACTTTTCCTTTTTCTCTTTTTTTTTCTTATAAATGTTCCCTGCCTTGACTCACTGGAATTAATGGACTACAGTTTACAATAGGTAGTTATGTATTTCAGAAGAGACTGATGTGAATAAGAAATAAAAATGACTGCTAGCTTTGTATGAAGAATCCATAAGAATGATCTGCAAAAGACAACAGTTTTGTGGACTTCAGGCTAATGTGTTGTTGTACTATAAACACTAATGAAAGAGCTGAATGACATTGGAAGCCTGGAAAGGACATGTTAAACAATAGAAGTGGAACATGTAATTGGACAACTTTGGGTTTGGTGGAAGTCTTTGCTATTGAAAATCATTTATTAAAAAGAACATTTATTTTTGAGTGTTGGAGTTTATCTGACAACCTATCATCTTCACTTGATATGCAAGAATCATTGCTTCCTTCTCCTTATCCCCAGCCACCAAAATCAGAGGGATGCCTCTTCGTCTCTTTTCCTGCACCCTCCAATTACAGTTTCTGATCAGTTTTAGCATCTCCATTTCCCCAGAAGAGGGGAAGAGAGGTGTTAGGAGAGAGAGGAAAGAGACGATGGCCGGTCTGGAATTGACCAGAAAAATTTGTGGGGGGAACAGCAGAGGGAAGACAGTGAAATAAATCAGCAAGACAGTATGGCCACTGAACATTGAGGAGAGACGTCGTCTTGCAAAAATTCTGTCTGGCAACTTTCACTAATTCAAACTGAATCTAACTAAACCAAGTTATAAAAGATACCTCCCTTATAAAAATCATTATATTGTATAATATTATTTTAATAAATAAGATAATGATGGGAATTTAAACTATTTACCCCCAGTAAATCCTGAATTTAAAAGAATACTTTATAAGAAAGGAGGAGTAGAACCTGCAATGTTGTCCTCATTTTCAAAAATTTAACAATAAAAATAGTATCTAAAGCCAGCTCCTGGAGGTAAGTGCAAGTACTAACAGGACAAACTCACTCTCCCCTCAACCATTTATCCACAAGAATAGAATCATAGAATCATAAAATACTTTGGGTTGGAAGGGACCTTTAAAGGTCATCTAGTCCAACTGCCCCTGCAATGAGCAGGGACATCTTCATTTAGATCAGGCTGCTCAGAGCCCCATCCAACCAAGCAAATGTAGGAAGGTGAAAGAAAAACAGAGGTATTAGTCAAAACATAATCCCAGTGCTGTATTAACCCTCTACCTCCAAGCATCCAGCTATGAAAGAGAAACCCTTTGCAAATGGAAATTTTCACACCAAAAAAAGGGAACTGAAATTCAAATGAAGATAGAAATGGAAAAAAGCAAGAACAGCTACGTTATTAATAGTGATAAGGAAAGCTGTCTTATGCCTTGGTAGACCTTGGCTGTCCTAATTGACCAGAAGTATCTATGCAAAATCCTAGCAACAGTCCAAAAGTACTTTCAGTCCATACAGGAGATATTTATTTAAAGACTGCATTTACAACTCCATAGGTAAAGTACAAAATAAGTATATTTCCAACCTGTGCAAAATGGCTGACTAATGATCAAATCTTAAAACATGAACCAATGTTGTGATAGATTAATCACGGCCATGAAGTCTGAAGGAGCTCAAATGGGAATGCTCTGACGGCCCATAATAAATCAACCAAGAGCTATATGCAGAGCAAGTAAATAAGCTCAGAACAAATGTAGAGCATATGAGTCAGGCACAGAAGCAGACAATCAAATAATACAAATAAATATAGAAATTGTAAGAAAGATGTATTAAATTGTCACAAAAGCAAATGCAGAAATACAAAGATAGGAGACAAATTAAAATGAAAAATAATATGTGAGCAGCACTGCCAGTTTAAGAAAGGCAAAAATATTTCCAAGTGCTTCGTCTGAAAAAGGATACCGACAACTATTATGACTGGGGAGGCAGTTAACGTCCCTGCAGCATGGCCATGGCAGTCAGGTGAGGATGGCCAGCCACAGCATTTGGCCGCCGGAAGAGGGACCGTGCAGTCAGCAAGGCAGGACTTGAATGGATCAGCGGAACAGCCGACAGCAACCCAGAGCCCAAATGGGAGACTGCAGGGTCAGACTGGGATCACAAATCCTTCAAATGGCTAGAAAGAGTATGCTGAGTATATCTGGAACTGGAAAAATAAGAAATTTTGATTATTTGTGAAAATATTTGGATACAGGCCCTGGAAAGGCAAGATCATTACAAAACCTAAATCATAAATCAATTCAGAAACACTATAACAAATCTCAAAACTTCAAAATGTCTTCCATAAATTGCTGATATTTGCAAACTCTGAGGCATCAATTGACCAAAGAATGGAAAAACCATGGTTTCTGCAGCGTGATGCATTTAACCCATATGTCAGAGAAGAAGTGACCTATTCTGAAATACTTACAATGTGAATGAAAAGCTAAACATAAAAATGATGACACAGGGGCAAGAGATGAGGCACTTTCCTATGAAAGAGACGGCCTCCAGTTTTTGACTCAGTGACACTAAAATGGATAGAATAAAGGTAGACCCAAATTGAAAGGAATGTCTTGCAGTGATGTTTGTGCATGAAAAGTTCAACCAGCTCTTTCAGGAGCAGACAGCCTTTCAAGTGGAACGTGACTATAAATCACTGGAGGGCATTTCTTAAAAGCCACTACAAGCTGCTCCAAAGTGCTTTCAGCCCACACTCTGAGAGTGCAGCACTATTATTTCAGACGTATTCTGCAAGAAAGGGACTGCAATTACTGGCAACTTACCCAGGGAAGAATCATAGCATTAAAAGAAAGACAAGTGAATAAGAATATGAAATTGTAACCCTTGCAGAAATGTAAAAAACACTGAGACCATTGGACAATAAATTTTCGTGTCCCTTTTACGAAAAGGATTGGAGAGAATCATATGAAACACTTAAGGTAAATATTTACAAATGTTCATAACTGTTTTCCCTCAGGCTACAGAAAGAAGCCCCAACTCCTTCTGCAGCGTGCCAGAAAGACTGAGATGAGGTGAGTATCCAAGAACATGTCAAACTGTACATTGCAGTCAAACTGCAATGTCCAGACTGCTGAAAAAAGTTCTCCATTCCAGAATACAGCCCTGTACCTGGAAACCTTAGGCACCCTGTGTATCAGCAAACAGTCCTGAAGATCTCTGAGATCTGGTGAGCAGATGTGAAACACGTAGGAGAAGGCCAGGCAAGTCACAAAAGTGAAAATGAAAATGTACAGCTCTCCTCACGCTCCTTGGAGTGAAGGGAAAATAAAGCTCATAATCACAAACCACTCATTACAGTAGACTGATTTCTGGACTGCCTCAGTGACAGGTGAAGCAATGAGTTTTTTAAGTACAATTGTTATCACAAAGTATTATTTCAGGCAATGGCAACAAATGAAAATAGGAACCATTCAGGGTCAGATAAGATGTTCATCCAACTCCTACTCCTGCAGGGTCAAGAGGAAATAGTTAGGGGTGTGCAAAAGAGCAGGTCAAGCACAGAGGTAATTTGCCAAAATGTCCCTTCACTTTAATATGGCCTGAGACTTCCTAAACCAGAAGTGTTGTTTCGGTTTATTAGCCTCCAGAGAATTTTCTTTCCATGCATTTTCTTTATAACTCAAAGATTCAATCATTACCTTTCATTATGTAGCATGCTGGTATGTATTTGAAGTGTATTATCTTTTCATTTCTCCATCCATTTTCTTTTAAAAGCTCTTTCAGCACTTCAGTGTTTTTTACAGTAACTGCTGTTGGTCTCGTGCGAACTTTCTCATGTGCACTCAAACCTTTCTTGAAGTACAGTGACCCATACTGACACTGTATTTCATGTGAGGCTTTACTAATGTGCCGTAGACCAGAAGATTAACCCAATGTGTCTTACAGGTGAGACATGCATTTCTCAGAAACTTAGACTAGCACAGAGACAGAACGGCTGGAGTTTTGTTGGCTATGACATTGTTTCTGTGAGAATGAAAACATCTTTCTTTCTCTTGTGCCGAAGTATTTGGGGATGCTATACAAAGCAGGGCTGATTTCACTGGAGGTTATAGTTTTCCTGTCTTTTATCTATTTATGCTGAAGAAACTAGTTCCTGCATAGTGCAAAGTACCAACAACATTGTAAAGTCATTCCCTACTTATCTGCGTGACTGTTATAAGCTGTCGGTTACATAAGGCATGAACATTGAAAAGTCAGCGCTTAGACGTCAACATAACAGCTAAGAAATATCTTGTATGAAGAGAAAGATTTAGTACATCAGTGAAGAACAATGAGCTAATGAGTCATGGATGTCCTGCATGAAATGCCTTAAGCCTATTATAAGGCTTATCCCATTCTAACCCCAAATTATCTCACTAGGTCTGACTGTGGGAAAGGGGGGGGAGAGGTTTGCATATTTGTCTCAGAAGAATTTTGCATCTGTGTGATGCATAAGTGGTTTTGCAGGGACAAGAGAAGAAGAAAAAAATCATCTGATTTCTAGCTGTAGCATTCAGGGATGCAATTAATTTTCTCAGCACTGCTCATTTCTCCCGCAGCAGAAAGTACATACAGCCCTGTATGATGTTCTGCACTCTTCAGGAAGGACTGAGGCACTTCATTGATCCTTTTGTTAGGGGATCTTCACCGTTTTGGAAGTCCTTTAAATTTAACAGGTAATAATCTCATCCCTGTCACTTCCTCTTTGTCCTGCTCTGGAGGCATACAAGAAATCCAGATTGGCTCTGCGAAAATTCTCACAGCAGGGCAGCGCTGGAGTGCGCAGCTTTCCGCTCCTCCTTACAGCCCGTGGGCTTGTCCTGCTTTACACTGGGAGCTGGTGCAAAATCTGGGAGATAAAAATGTGGGGCAAAGGACCCCAGTCTTACGCTGAATCTTCAATGAAACAGAGCATCTGGGTTTCACCAGCAATTTTTATCATGCCCTGTTATGTCTCTGGTTTCATCTACATTTTCTGACAAATTTCACTCCAGGCATTAAGACTGCTGTTGGAGACCATGTCTGCTTAATCACCCTAATCATCCCAACACCATCCTGCAAAGCTTTTCAGCCTGCAGCCTTGTGGAGCCATTGGTACTTCTGTGCTGGCTCCCCTCAACGCTCAGCAGTCAGCTGGAAAGCAGCAGCTGGTCAGAAGATAACAACAGCAAGTGATGGAGCCTCTGGTGACATCCTCCAGCCCTTAACCAGGTCACTCCCAAGACCCAAGTCATGATCCAGCCACGGGTAGTGTGGATTTGCAGCCAAAACGGTTCCCCAAGTGTGAGAGATGACTTGTAGATGCCCCAAAACAAAGACTGTGGGAAGCGGAGGTGAAGTCCTTCTGAACCTTTCTGAATGTCTCAAAACTCTCACAAGAACCATGAAATGAAGCTGTAGCTGGGGAGGTGGACAAGATGGAGCTTGTAGGATGCAGGCCTTGCACAGAGCTTGCATGGAGCCTGGATGGTGCAGGCTCGAAGAAACTGATAGGGCTGGTGCCTGCTTGTCTCGTGTAGCACAGGAGGCAGGAAGCCTTTTGAACGCCAAATGGGTCTGCTCAACTTCTGACATCATTGTCTGATAAATGCACCCATGCCCCCTCCCAAATAATGCTTCCTACCACCTGGAAAGGCAGGAAATCTGAGACGAAACTGTCCTTGTAATAGCGGGGTGGGTCATCTGGTAAGGCGAACATGAAAGGGGAAGATACGTGCTCCTAGTTGGTGGTGGAAGAATTTCTTCAGGGGACACACAGGAGACCACTCCTACACACCAACTGGACCGATGCTGGAACCAGGACCAGTGATATCTCTCTCTCTCTCTCTCTCTCTCTCTCTTTCTTTCTCTTTCTCTCTTTTCTCTTAAAGTTAGCAAATAATGCACGGCTTGCTGTACTGTTTGCCATAATTCATGGCATGCCCGTTGTCAAGTGTTGCCTACCATAATCTGTGGTACGTCTGTTAAGTAATGCAAGGTGTACTTCACTGCTTGCCATAATTTGTTCTATACTGAACCAATTGTCGCAGACCTAGTTAAGCGAATAAATGTTTGTGTGCAGACCTTGGGAGTTGTCTCACCTTAGTCCACACTTCTGGAGATTTACAAGTCTGAGTCACAGCGCCTCCCTTGTCTTCCAAGCGGGTCTGAGTGGGGCATGACACCAAGTCCTGCAGACGTCACTGCTGGACAGTGAACAGGCTTGGAGGATAATAGAAATGATGAGATTTCTGCAGTACAGGGGGAAAATAATTTGACTTTTGAAGCTCCTCACCAAAAGAACCTGAAACACTTTCAGTGTTTAATGTCTTAACAACTCCATATTCGCTTCTTAAGTACTGCAGAAACATAAATTCTTTTCTCATCAGTTTTGCCGTGTTTGCATTTCTTAGTAGGTCTTTAGTATCCCTTAGCAATTAAAGTGAATTCTACATTCCCACAGCATTTTTTATTTTGACCTTACTTATTTTTTTCAGATGGGGATATCTTAACTTGTGTAGTTTTTGGTAACACGTTAATAAGGACATGGATGTCAAGTTAAGAGAAGAAAACTCTAAAAATAAATTGGACTTAAGCCCTTCCCAGGTTTCTGGATCTGTGAATGTGCTTTTCACCTGTAGCTCTTACCACACTTGACGAAGGTATTTGTGTGGACAAGCTGGAGATCACAGAACAGAATCCCACGTTTATGACAGTCTGCAGCTGGAGAAGTGTTGGACTCCTGAATTATATGCTCTTCACATTTCAGAAAAATAGTTCTATTTTAACACATATGCAATTTTGAATTTCATAACCTTCTAACATTAATATTTCTTACAGCAAAAACATTAATGTTAATGCAGAGTTTTTTTATTTTTTTTTCCTATTTCCCATGAAGTCTTACACCTGGTCCTTCTAGCTGTGTTAAACTATTTTTTCTTCAGGTTGGTTTCCCAGGACCTGACAGAAGATGAGGAAGCTTTAAACAAGCAAGAATTATTTACAGACAAATTCCACTTTACTGTCAAAGGTGAACAGACAAACTCTACGACTTGGATGATGTAGAATACCTGTGAACAGCTGCATGCAGTTAAGCAACAGAAGTACAAGAGGGACTTACTCTTTTGTTTATCCAAGAAATTCACTGTGTCTGTTTTATTCACCAGCAGTTTACGAATACAGAATAATTGTCACTTACTTTCCTCGGTGGACTCAGTTGATGAAATAAAAATAACCAAAGCGATTGCTTACACACAAATTGGTCAGTATCGCCTCTCAATGATCACGCTAATGCATTTATAGAAAAAGAAGGCAGAGGGAAGGGATCTGATTTTTCCACAGTTGCTGCTGTCTCTAAGCTTTTGATTTACCTCTAAGGAAGATGTCTGGGTCTGTTTCTGTTTTACATTTCCTGGGAATTTGTGGAAGTCTGACAAGCATCTCCTCTCTCTACAGGGCAAGTATCCAGACTTCCAGGTTTCTACGTGATTCTCAGGGATGAGCTGGAACCTATTAAAACACCTCCACACACTGGGGAAAGGATGGATTAACTGGTGACTAAGGAATACTGGGATCCCAAAATTAAAGCACTCGTCCTTGCCTGGGGACATGCTGATTCAAAGCCATAGCTTCCCCTCGTTGCATCCACATAGCATCGCATCTTCCCGCACATGGCTCCAATCTCTCTGCTGCTCGCTCACCTTGAACTTTGTGTCCCTTTCTCCTCTCCCTTAGCCCTGGCACGTTTTTCTCACCTTCACAGATAAAAGCTTCTAAGCCTTCCTCTAGGGATTTAATCACTCATATTATCCAGAACGTTCCCCACCCTCTTCATAGCTAAACTGATCTCTGAAATACACCCGGATCACAGACAGGTGTCTGATGCGCTCTTCATTGGTTCTTCAGTCTTCTTCTAAGTCTACTTATACACTGGCTGTTGAGCTGGAAATTTCTCAGGGCAAGCATCTGCTTTTCTTGAATGTCTGGGAAATGTTTATAACTTCACAATGTCACCACCGAATAACAGACAACTCAATTCACCACTGAATAATGGACAACTATGTCTGTGTAGCTCTGAGTAGTTAGCCACGTAGTGAAGCTTCTCTTGAGTCACCTGGGCTTCCGAAAGCACCGCAGAGCAAGGTCCTTGCTTTTGAAGCAGGGACAGGAATGTGAGACAGGCAGCAAACTCACACATGAAGGAATGGGGAGGAAACTCTGTAAAGTATACTGGTGAGGGTGGGTTTTTGTATTGAATATCACCTCCATTGCAGGGAAAAATTTTAGACTAAGGAAGGAAATACACAGGAATGGGGCAATAACCCAAAGCAGAAACAATTAATAACCACATTATCTATAAAAATCCTCCAATAAAACCATCAAGAAGGCTTCATTCACTTCAGCTGGGACCTTTCTTGTCACAGCAAGTTTCATCACTCAGAGAAAATCTGCAGGAATCTGACTCTGGCCTTGTACACAAGGACACTTGTACCAGGAGCACCTTCATGCCCAGTTAGGTTATTTATTCAAACAGTAAAACAAATAGCCCAGCCCAAGATATTTAGGTGCTTCAGTGAAGCTTCCTGTACAGTCTGAGGAAGGAAAGGCACTTCCAGAGAGCAGTTCCCCACGTTAGGCTCTGAGGAGCCCAGGGATGATTTGCTTCTGGTGGGGATGTCTCAGCTAAACTGGACTAATTTGGGCCTATGTGCCTAATCAAAATAAATTACAATAATTAAAAATGTAAATATCTTTGAAGACGTCTCTTCACATTTACACACACATACTCTTAAGTATCCAGCATATTTACATCAATGCAATTTTTGCAATACAGAGCCTTGTATGCATATTCTAATTCCAGTAAATTAGTGTCCCCTCTCAGATTAAATTTTTTCCTAGGCAACATAAACTGAAAATGGTGCCCATTCTCCTGAATACAAACCTTAGCTTGTATTATCAGAGCTTTTCTAAGCTTTTACAAAAACTTTGATGAACTTCTAATGCATTTTCGCAAGATCTTGCCTCCAACAATCCACAGTCAGCAATCAGTTGATACAAATTTTCAGAATACTTATGTGTTGAGCACACCACCACACAAAAGTCTGAAACAGGGACGTCTGAACTAGCAACTTAAGTGATTCCAGGCTAAGACCCAGCCTTCACAGTCATGATCTGTAAGACTCAAATACTGTCTGTGGGTTAAACACAAAGGGGAATATAATAGACACTGACTAATAGTTTACACTTGCATAGTTCCAAAAGCAACAAGAGAAACTAAGCAATAATAACATATTTGTTGTAAATTCTTTGTTCAGTTATTTCCTGACATTTGCTTATGCTATTATTTTTTTTTTCATTGTAACTGGAAAAAAAATAATTAAAAAATTCTCTGCACTTCATATCTAGTATAGGTCACTGGTCTATCTAATTGAAAATTACAGCATGGAGTAGGACAGAAAAGTTAGATCAGTGATTCTGTAGTAAGTACCACAGCACTTTGATGCTTCCAACTCCGTCCCTCTTGATATTGTCAACAAACCTCATTTAAAATCATCAGGGCAGCTGCATTTCCTTGTGGAATGTAGGTATAAAGTACCAGGTCGCTCTCAATCACAAGCAGATATTCATTTCAGCATCACCGTCCCTCATATTTCACAGAGTTGTATCGCCTGTTCTCTGGTTGGGTTGACAGGTGAGTAAAGCTACAGCTGCCAATCTTGGACACCTTATCAACCAAAGCCTGGGCAGTAAAGCTCTTAGTTACTATGATGAATGAAGCCTTGTCACTGTCTGTATCATTTAGAAAGTTCAGCTGACCCTCTGTTCTATCCTTACTTATCAGGTGTAATTGCTTAGTGACTGAAAGCAGAAACGAAATCCTACGTTTATGTGCATATATATATATGTATATATATAAAACTCTTCTACAGTCAAAAGTTCTCCAGCTTTTGTCCAGTTTATTGCTCTGTGAAAATGTCGTGCCTTTGTTAGAAGATATAGTGAGCCCTTAGTATATAATCTTTATTTTACTTTTTACTTCTAGGGACTGATCTCCAAAGAGCAGCGACATCGTAGCAATATTTTCACCCTATATTAAAGCCACCAGCCAGATATCTAAAGAAGGAGCCCAATTTTTTTAACCACTCCTGATAATATTGAAGTTCAAAGGATTGGACTAACAAATAAGAATTCATTATACGAGGAAGGGAGAAAAGTCTGAATCTCACATTCAAGCTTAATACAGCTTAAGAAAGCCCAAAGAAGATAGAGCAGCTCACACAAAAACTACTGCCAGGAACGTCTCCTCCCTCCTCCCCACCTCACCCCCAAAAACCCCACTGCTGTCAAGGACACTGAATTCTGTGTCTAATTCACCCTGCTTGCGTTCTTCCATGGCTGTTGCAGCCAGGCGAGCATTTCTGAAGCCAAATAGCTGATGAGGATGTCATGGGCAAGAATACCATTTGAGCTGTGTAAAGCTAAAGAATCAGGAAAGAATCTGCACCCTAAGGAAAGTTTGTTATTGTGGCTTGTACGCAGCTGGAAAATCCCATCCCTCTGGTAGCTAAAACAATTTAATTAGCCCTAACTTGAGCTGTTATTACACTGGTCCTTGACAAAACCATTTCACAGCATCTTCCCCTCTGTGTTTACTTTAGTGCATTACTGCTAGGAGGAGTATTTCTAAAGCATTTGGGGTCAGCTGCCTGTTCCTCCTCTCCAGACTTTGAGGAATGCTGAGTAAGTTGTTATTATCTGTTTAAACTCATATTATTGCTGCTGGGTTACAGCAGTTACTGTGTAAACCAACAGATCCCACTTAGGCAACTCAGGCTTACATTTTACCATAGGGAGCAAAACAAAACTGTGAAAATGTAATTTTCATTAAAAAAAAATCCATCTACCGTCAGAAGCTCATCCTTGAGGAAATTGGTGGGTCTAGGGAAGAACCATCAGGCTTTTCATCTCCAGGTCACCGGTGCTGCTTGTAGCACCACCCTGCTGCTCCCTGGTGATGTGGGTGCAGCACTCCCTGCAACAGGCGGTTGGGCCAAAATCACTGGGAAACTGCTAATGACAGCCTCAGCACACAGATTAAAGACTTAGCCTCTCCCCCAAAATACTCAGCCCACTAGGTTAGAGTTCAAAATGATTAGAAAGGAGTTGAGAAGAGACCTGGATAAAAATAGAGGGGATTTTACTTTCCAAATATTATTAATTTAACTCCTTTTACTTAGCACCTGGCTACTCTCACGTGCACAAACTTGGAAATGTTTATTGATGCCCGTTTGTACTGCACTTAAACAATATACATAATCAAGCCCTAAGACAGCTTTGATCTTCCACATCCTTTTTCCCTGTTAAAGCTACAATACTGAATGAGAACCAGTTTAATGTCTTTTGAGAGAACCATAATTTCTCAGAAGTGACCCCTTCTAATGCTATATTTGCTTTTGAGCGAAGGGACAATAACAGATGAAATCCACTCAACAATTATTATTTTGGTAAAAGCTATTTGAGCCTCTGAGGTTCACAAAATACATTTGTAAGTTAAGCCACTCCCAGCTGAGCCTTATGGAAGCAGAACGACTCTGTAGGTACTTCTTGTAGTTTTATTAGAGCTTTTGTAAAGTTGGGAGACTGAATGTGAATTTGGAGTGCAGTATTTATTAAGCTGTTTGCTTGGGTATTTGGAAAACGCATATGCCCCATTTTAGACAACTAAAATCAGGGTTTGAGGTATTGCACTTTGGATTCTTCCTCTTCAAATCTTATTTATACGGTAACCAATACAAAACAGTTAGGAAACACAACGACAACAAAAAAATACAGGCAACAACCTCTTCCCTCCTGTCCTTGGAGCTGCAGGAATTGGGATGTACCGTGACGAGTTGCTTTATCTGATCACACCTTTTGCACCAGTAATCATTGTGGACACCTCCCTGAAAGCCTTTACCTGTACCTTGGTAAATCCTTGTCTTTCTGGATTTGTGGCTCGGAGTCCTCTTTTCTGCATGGAATATTGCAAAAAGAGTAGAAGAGAGCCCCTTTCCTGGCATAACTGCTTCATTATTCTCTCCTGTGCTTCCCAGTGCGGCAGGACATACACAGTCACATCTGTAGTCCAAATTCTTCCTTTCTTAGAGACACTCCACTCACTACTTTTGATCTCTACCCAGCGGTCACCCCCATGCCATGCAAGGTGTTGTTCACGCTGATTTTGTGTTGGCTGTAGGGGAACAGACAAACGGCAGCCAACCAGGCACCCAGTTGGAAAGCCATGGTCAATCGATACTTGATTCCCTAGAAAATCTCCCAGGAATTTTATCAACCAGCAAGATGAGTTTATCGTAGTTTAGTACTTGAGCCCATGTGGCTGAGATGCTTCTGAAACAATCTGAGAACAAATTGTGTATTTCGTATGGAAAAATGGTCAGAGTCAGTCAAAATACACTGCAACTCATGGTATTCTTAGCAAAGCCATAACAAGGCAGTGAATGGTCTACTTTGTTCAGCTTAGTTGTCTGTAAAGTACTTTGGTATTTTTAGCGGAAATGCAATGCATTGGCCCTAAAATAGTATGTGTCATCTGATTTAGCAGAGCACATAAATCACTTTTGGCAGTATAAGTTTGCACTGCAATAACATTACAGAAAATGGGATTTTTGTTTGTAAAAGTAGAGATTAAAGATGAGATGAGCAATTAATAAAAGTTATAGCTGCAGATGGCCTGAGTATTGGTGTCAAGCACTCAATATGTAGCCACCCATGGTAATTTATTTATGGGGCAGCTGGCATTACGTAAACTTGGGCCTTGGATACCAGCTTAACTATATGCTTAAGTCTTCCATAGCATCCACCTACTGACATTTTCAATTGCGTCTTTCCAGTACAAGAATGGACAGACTTCTTCCTCCTTTACGTTTACTAAAAAGATCGGGGAAATGGGCACAGCATGAGATTTTCAATAGACTTTTTGCAAAGATAAGAGAAAGGAACATGACATAGATCATCACTCTTTCTCCCTGTAACCTGGGCAAGGACGCGGTCAAGAGACAGATGATTCAAACATCGCCAACTCCCAGACAGAGCCTGGAAACTAGAATTAAGGCTGGAAACAGTCCTGAGCCATCAATCTTTGAATGCATCCAGTATCCAAGGTCTCTACTCTCTAGTATGTTTACATTCTTCATCCATCTAGGCTCCATCTTTTTATTAAACTGCTAGTTAAAATTTTTTTATTATTGATGAATGTTAGCAGACATTAGTAGACACAATACAAGAGCATCGTGTTGATTTGTGACAACTTTTTTTCAATATTGAGTATATATGTTACAAAACTGAGATAAATGTTGTTTTTTCTGCAGAGCAGCAGGAAAGGAGTAAGAGTTATTAAGACCATTTATTTCAAAAAGTCTGCAATGAAAACTGAGACTGCTCAGTGCCGTATTTCAGAAACCTTGATGGATCATATTCTTCTAAAACTCTGTGTTGAAACATAATTGTTCACAAACGTTATTACTTTCCTGCATTTTGTAAGATAGGTTCTTCCACCATTCTGCTCAGTCTGGCAGTCTTTCACTGTTTGGGACCTGCAACCTGTTGGTTTGGGAATTGAAATTATTATGATGCTGCTTCTTTGTTGTTAGGGCATATAGTCAATACTGAAGCTCAGAAAAGCACTAGTGATAACCCATGTTTTGACAGCTTGTCAATAATCCTCGTGTTATGATCAAAAGGGCTGTAGTAGGACTTATAACCTGTGTCAGGCAACCAGAGAGACTGACCTTATTCAGGGTAGGGTGAAAAAAAATCAGTTAACTTTTATTGCTAGGAAGTGAGCTGAAGACAACAGACTGCTTGGCAAAAACACACTAAAAAGTGTAAAGTGAGCAGATCTTCTGAAGTGTACAGTCAACAGGTTATTAATTGGAGAAGTAATTAGTCATTAGATACTGTGTTTTCCCACCTGGTCTCTTTCAAAGCAAAGTGAAAATAAACTCTTCAGAGATTTATTAAATATTTAATTTTAACTGTTTTGTCTGTCTTTCACCGCAACTATCACATCCCACAAGTCTTTAAGAATTACACACAGCAAAGCTTTATTAAAACATGATCCATGTTTTATACTTGTATATTAATATATGAGCCAATCTCACCAGCACTGAAGAGACACCAGCCTAAGTGGGCAGGACATCAGCAGTTAGAAATATCTCACACAAACCAGGGGATTCATGGAAGCCAAGTATAGGAATAATAGAAAATTTTTTACTTTTACATTATTCTGTATTATACTTGCATCCACATCCACCTCATAAACCCTCACGTAGCTCAGGGTGGAAAACTTCTCTTCAGTTTTCAAGAAGGATGAACTTGGAGCCAGTGTTTTCCCATGGTGGGCACTGGGGAGGGGATTTGAGTTTAGGCTACTCAAGGCACCAGCACGCCTAACTCACAAGTGCTTATTTGTTTTCATTGCCTTCATAGAGCACGACCTTGCAAATCACGCTGCTGTGGTCTTTTGAATCACAGCTTAATTAAGATGTCTAAGTAGCCTGAGTAGACAGTACAAATAATACACTGTACCCCACCATAATTCCTCGTGATATTACAGCAATTTAATTACAGCTTACCCCAGCCTTGTTATACTTGGCTAAAAATAATCTTGCTTTCATTAATAAGGGAATCTACGTGGAGTTTTTTGTGTCTGGCTGGGTTATTTTTTCTAGTGAATAGTGTGTGATACTTAAGGTCTCATTCTATTTCAGTAAAGTGCTTGAAAGGCATAGTAATTAGTCAAACAGAAATCGCATAAAAGGAAATTAAATAACACAAACAGAACAGATATCTCATGGCAGCACTACTAAGGAACTGTTTCTCACATGAGAAAAAGGCCATATAAAATGAAAATGTGAACCCAGGCTGGATCAGGCAAGGTGATTTCAGTGGAGACAAGGAAGCACAATCCAAGACATTAAGAAAACCTTATTCAGAATATTGGGTTAGATTGATTTGAGGCAGAAAAGTCAGACTGATTTGAGACAAAAAAATCGTGACTATTGGGAAAGGTACAGTGAAATGCTGCTAGGGAGATCAGACTCTGTCTCCCAGGAGTAGGCTGAAAGGCAATTCCTTGCTGATCTTCAGGAAAAAAAAAAATGTCTGAATGCAGTATGATTTTCCTCTATAAATATTCTAGGAACAAACAGAAAATGGGAAGAAGAAGGATTTAAGCTATAAAACAAAGCCACCCTCTTGGAAGATCGGTGCAGATGGGGTCTGATACTCCACATTGTGTCCTCTAGCTGAAAAAAAGTAATCAGCCCAAATATTTCTGACAGCAGTGCTGTCTAACCATGCTGCATTCAGGAGAAAGCCAGGTGGGCAAATTGCCAGGGCCGTTTCAGCGTTCCTGGGCAGGGAACCAAACCTCATGCAGACAGCACACCCAACAGATTCCTTTTTGCATCCATTTTCTTCCAGAAAGCCCGCTTTCTGCAAAATGTTGCAAGCTTTAGTTGTTGTAAGCAGACTTGTTATTTTAAAATATGGTACATAAATTTTGTGTTTTATTGCTTCAGAAGACCAGTGGAATTTTTGTCAGCATTTTACTGGGGAAGAGGTGGAAGAGGAAACCCACCTGTCAGTTGCAAACTTATTTTTTAAGATGATAGGCTGATATCAGTAATCTCAATTTATACTGAAAACTTATGGGGCTCTGACAGACTCAGTTAAAGCTTACTAAAACTGACAACTACTATTACGCACAGCTCCCTGCAATATATAGATTACCTCTCATTGGCCTTGGAATATCCCATTGTGTTTATGTAGAACTAAAATTATATGATCTATCAGATCTCCTGCATAATTATACTTCAGATAATTACACTGAAAGTGAAATCATAGAGGCGCAAATAGGTAAACATTCAGAATAGTATCTTTATATGCAATTGTAAATATATGTTGTCATCCACTACAAAACATACAGTATCTATGTAAAACATAGGGCTAGACAAAGAGTATAAAAATACTTTGTAAAGTTGTACAGGTAAAAGAAAAAATTGCCAGACTTCTGGCAGAACTATGCCCTATTCATTATTTGTTATACCTCCAAGTCTATTGGTAGAAATATATGTGAACCAGAAAAGTTCCACAAAGCTGAGTGTAAACCATTACTCACTCTAACACCTGAGCTTCAAATTCTATATTGGTCATCTATTGTCTTTGCTTTAAAAAAAATGTTATTTGTCCAGCAGAAATTCTAAGGAATTGGGAGAAAAAATCTCTTTGTATTCTGGTGGCCACTCACAGACAAGAACTCTGATGTAGCGGATTGCCACAAGAAAAACAGTTCTGCTTGCTGCAAAAGCCATTTCTGTCAATTTGTGTCTCCAGAGGCAAAGGGCTGCGTTAGTGCAAGGCCGTCGCTACCCCATCGTCTGCGCAGGTGTGGGAGCTGCAAGGTCCCTTCTTCTTCTCCTCTACCTCTGCTCCACAACCGTGGTGCAAAAGGACCAAATCTGTGTGCGCTACCCCGCACTGCAACAGAGCAGTACCTAGTTTAACACATGTTGGCACTCAGGTGTAGCTTATGTTAATGAAATGCAATTTCCTTGATTTCTTCGTGCGAGCCGGAACACAGATGAATTGCATTAGGCACCCTCCATTAGCCCAAATGTTACATCTGATATGTCATTCTACATGACCAAGGGGTCCCTTGTAGCCAAGCCTTGATAACCCCAGCCACCCAGCAGGCAGATTTTGATGCTGCATCATGCTCTAGGACAGCAGGGACAGTGGCAGGCCATGCCACCGCTGTCCTGCTGGTGGCATTGTGGACATGTGGATGGATATCAGGTTAGTACAGGGTATTCCACTTGGTTTCCTGAAGAGAGAATAAACATAATTTTCTCTTGAAGGAAACAGCTGCCATCAAACAAAACATGTTGCTGAATGGTTTTTAACCTGAGCAGAGCAGCAGAAAGAAAGCCAGAGGGTTTCCTCGCTGGGCTCACCACAAGCAAGCTGATGGGCACTCCGTCTGAGTCAGCTCTTGCATCTACACCAGCTTTGGGTTACCTGAAATCCTCTCTTTTCTCATGTGCTTCCTGAGATTGGCATGCTGAAGTTTTTCAGGACAGTGAGTTTACTGGTGGGTTTTCTCTCCTTGATGTTTATTTGAGTCTCTCTGTTTTGCATCCACAGATTGCATAATCTTCTTGTATTTTGTGTACTTTTAAAGAACTTCATCATGAACTTTGCGTGTTGTAAACTGACCTCTGAAAGCCAAGGAAGTATATTCAGAAAAAGGATCAGATTTTGTGAGCCTAGGAGGTACACTTTGCATATGAGTCTTTAAAATGAAAACATCAAGAAATTAAAGTAATTTAAGTACGGCTCTGAATGTTCTGGGACACGAATGTGTTAGAAACAATGTTCCACAAAGGAAACCATTTATGTGAAAGCACAATCTTTGATCCTGCTCATGCAGGAGCTTTCTGGAAAATGGAAATGCAGGAAACCTTGGAATTGAACAAATATTTGAGATTGATGGCACATTTCAGATGAAGAGGGAATCAATAATTTAATCATTCTATCATCCTTGGCTGAATTTCCCCTCTACCTATAATAGCACTAATGCTGATCCACAATATGCAAGAGGCAGCAGAACAGACTTTGTCAGTAGAACTATGCAATCAAGTCCCAGGAGTGACGCTTGTCTGAATTTTGATTCTTTAACCTGGCAATACTACACAGGATCCAACCCAGACCAGCCTTGCTCCCGAGTCTTCAAGATACTAATTTCCTACATTTGCTGGACCAAATGCATTTTCATCAGCTGTATCCAGTGCTGAATGTCTCAGTTGTCATTACAGGTACACAGAGAAAGTTTTTAGATGTGGACGCTTAGGTCTACAGGAAATGTAAAAACAGAAACTATAATAAATTCCTCTCCTATGAATTGTTTGCGGACATGAAAAATTACTTAAAAATAAGTCTTGTAAAGACTTTGACAACTTGCCTGGTCTTTTCACATCTAGCAAAATTACTCATGGAATTCCCCTCCGCCCCCCGCCCCATAATGCAGGAAACAAACTTCACATGCTACAGTTTAAAATTTGACCACTCAAGTATTAAAAAAAAAAAAAAATCAAATTTTCATTAAAAAAGTAACAGTCACAATTTCTAATCGAGCTCTTCCATTTGTCTATAGTGTCCCATAATCACTGGGCTGCTAATCACTGGGACTCTTATTTTACTCTTATTGAAATTAAAGTAATTTCATATAAATTGTAAGGACTTAATTAGAAGAGCTGAAAGAATATCTTACTGCTACTGTTTAGAGTGCTGGCTATGAGAAAGAGAATTACTCCTTACCTGAAAGAAAGCAGAGAATGAATTTGAACTTGGCTTTCTTCATCCTTTGGAAACATGAGGCCCCAGACTGAAAGGAGACACCCCCAATACCTACTTATCCTGGTTTTTGGAAGTAGACTTTTTTTTTTTTTCATGTTTTCAGACACTTTTATCAAATGCTTGGAAAAGAAACCATTTGTTTGAGATTGAATTAAGCTTTATTAATCCAGAAATAGGTATGCTCGTCCTCCAGAATATAAATGAAAAAAATTCAATTGGCTGAAATTTACTTGAATTTTACAGTTCAGCTCAATGCAGCAAACCAAGATAATCTTATTTTACTGCATTCTTGTTGGAATCTCAATGCTTATAGGGAGTAAAAGAGCATTTGCAGTGGATGAAGCTTCCAACTGATGACACAGGGAAGAGATGGAGAGAGGAAACTGAGGCACTGCAGGACAAAGTGGCTCACCCTGCTGAATTGGAAAGAGGGCTGGAGAAAGAATGAATCCAGTTTTCTTCATTCCTATTTTAACATCTTTCTCCATAGAAAATCTTAAGAACTTTGCCTCTTCTACTGGAGGAGAGGGCAGGCCTGAAAGTGAGTGGGTCAGAATCAAAAAATATCAGAATCAATTTTTCACAGGAAAAGTGCTCTTTAGACCCTCTGACGTTTAGGTCTAAAACATACCTATAAAATTTATTTTCCCTTTCTCAGTCATTGTTATAATCTTTTGTAGAAATATGGGTCTCCAACAAAAGACTTCCACTATAACTTAAGTCTGTTAAAGTCTCCGAAACATCTGTCTGTGACAGCTGCAGTTGCTCTCATGCTTGAGTAATAAGTGTCAGAAATAAGACTTTCTAATATGTCTCTTTTATTTATGGGGGAGCTAGCTAGTCCCTTTGTGTGATGTATGGTTAAAGAAGCTGGTAAAGTATTACCAATCTGTGGAAGCAGTAACCAAGAATGGTTTCTAGTAACTTCATGGGTTTTTTCCTGTATTAAGTGTTAGAATCACCAACCAACAGAGATTCAAAGGTGTTCATCAGCCATCTCAAACATCACCTAATTTACATGAAATTCTGGCTGTTTACACAGGTATGTTGGGAGAGGAGTGATTAATGTGAGTAAGCTAGGCAGGTAATTTAATTAGCTAGTAAGAAGTCTGTCTTGAAATGTCTCATTAATTTGTTGTGAGCAGCTATCTGCAAAGTGTATCTATTAACGCTACAAAAGAATATATTCAAATGGGACACACACGCAGAACTCAAGGCAGTTTCAGATAGAAAACAGCTTTCAATAACTCAGTTGGAGCTGGAAAATGCTTTTATTTAGTTCTTGACAGTTCAGTGCATTTGGTATCTTTTAGATGTCAGCAATTCAGCAGAGAGCAGCTCCAGAGGGGTCACCATTGAGCAGGGGAGTAGGAAGGAGCCTCAGATGCTCTGCAGGAGACACACAAAGACCTCCTCCTGCCTCCAAAGTCATTCCTGAAAAGAAATTCATCACAGCGACGCCAAAAAGAGCCTACTGCAGAGGGCAAGTGTGTTGACAGGTAGAGGGAAGAGGGCAGATTTGTCCTCATAGTTTGAGATTCCCAAAAGAGGCCAGGAAAGAGCCTGCAGATCCCTTCCTCAGACCTGATCTGTTCCCTGCACCGAAAGAAAACTGCTACTCTGTGCCTTAGCTTCATAATGCAGACAGGTATTGAGATGACAGGGTCACCCAGCTGACAGCTCACTCTTACACTTTTTTTTTTTCACATCCTTCTAAGTTACTGTAATAGTCAGAAACTGTTTTGCTGTTTCACCCCTTGCAGAAGCAACACTAAATACCAGGAAAGTATGAGAAAAAAGCTCTATGGGCTGTTTTAAGTGAGCTAAGCTGCTTCTGGAAGGAAAATAAACATATTTTGACCTGACAAAAACAGCCTTAATGGATCAATGGATTTACAGATTTAGGCTATGTCAAAATTGTTAGGCAGAGAGCTGCTGCGGTGCACGGCAGCGCTCCCTCCAGCCTACGCACCAGCTTCCCCATTTCCAGGAGTAACTCAGACAGCTTCAGAGGGGTGTTACGAGGTATTGCAGTCCCTCGCGAGCGGCTGGCAGGGTCCCGAGGCTGTCCCTGCTCCCTCCCTCAGCAGTGCCAGGGACAGCGTGGCCCGGGCACATGGTTAGGTGGCCACACTCTCTGCTGCACAGCAGGATCCCACTTGTGGCAAGCTCTGCCATGAGCCACAGACAAGCTCAGGAGACAGCTAAGCTTCATCTAATCCTGTGAAGAGTCTGCTCTGCCAAACCAGGGGACATCTACCGGGACAAGACAAAGCAGTTGTAACTGCCTGGCATTAAAAATCTGATCTAATGGGTGCCCATTAATTAAGGAACTAAATGAGCAGAAATAGAGCTAGGTTTGATTGTCTCCTCAGCCTGAGGGGTTTCAATTATGTGATTTTTGCAACTTCTACAAATGTATCATTACATATGACCTATCTCTTCTGTAGCTGGTAGGTGTTCTCCCTTCAGACCCAATGTCCAGAATTAACCCAGCCAGGAAAAATTCTATTAACTGCAGAAAACTGCCTATGGCACCAAGTTCCACGTATCCAACAGGCACCAGCAGGACATCGGGTCTGGAAACCAAGACACCATCCACTTTATATAGGTTCAGTTAGAAAGACTTCTGAATGATTTAGGAAATGCTTCAATCCATCCTGACCTGGACCTTTGGCCATAAAGATATATTCCCGCAGAGGACTCCCTAGTCACAGACACTCCAGAGAACACCCAGATTGTTTGACTTCCATCACCACTAACATCACACACAGCCAGTGAGACAGCCTGGACTGCCCAGACTCACAGCAGTAGGAGTATCGAACACAAAATTAAAATATTACTGTCTCCTGTGCAGCTGCTGTTACAGCAGAAGGCGTTGCAGTAGTAAAAGATGGTGCTCATTGCAATAGTTGGGAAACCCAGTTCAGACCAGCCTTGCTGCCCAGTGGAAACACAGCACAGATGACTGATCTCATGGCAAGGAGGAGGGATGAGGTGCCAGCACTGATACCAGGGGCTAGGAACAGGATAAGTGCTTCTTCTGAGAAGTATAAAACAGGATGCTCAAAATTACATCAACCACAGACATACATGCCTCCAGCAATTATACATTTTATGGCAGAACTCCCCTCTCAAATGCCTCAGGCCGTTACATATACAGCTAAATAGGATAATCTGGCTGTCTCATCTTTACAGAGGCACATATAACAAAGTTTAGTCCAAAGGCAGATGTGTCATATTACATAATAATTATTTTATCTGACAGGTTAATATAGCCAAAAATGTCAACTCCTCCACCACACACATATGCAGGAAGGGAGGGATCCCACTGATGTTAATCTTTGCTAATAGAGCTACAGTACAAGTAACTTAAAGTAATTCACAACACCGAGGCTAGATACATCTGAGTTACTTCCCCATCTGCTTAGGTTTTGAGCAAAGGTCATTGGTGCTATGAAAAATCCTCGAGTTAAAGTTATGCTGACAATTTCTCACCATTGCTGTGTCCTGCCTTAGGAAGCCAAGGGCTGCCTCTGCTCTGCAGTAATTGTGCATTTGGGTAGAACTGTACAGAGGCCCCAAAGGTCTGTACTACGGCCCTTCATTACATACATACATAGGTATTTTTTTTTATATGACCTTGAGTCATAGTCTGATCTAAGTCTGTGTGACCAAAAACACTCAGAAAAAAAATAAAGCAGGGAAAAGATAATACTTAATGAGCCAAGAAAGTGTCTGTGACCTTCTGGAATAATTTATGAAGTCCAACACACAGGTTAACCTCTCCGGCTGTGTCTAACCACTGGAAAAATACTAAGGTCCTTAGAAGTGGGTGTTCTTTCCACTCCTTTCCCTCACAATGGCTTCATCAGCTTTGGATGCCCAGCAAAACCCAGGCTTAGCTCTGTTCTAGGCAGGTGAATAGCTTTGCTTATGAAATGGGATGAACCGTACATATTACTATTTGAAGCCAGGTTTCTTTTCCTCTCCCACCAGCAATAGTACACAGAAAATAAAATTTGCCTGAGTAAAGTTAATGATGTCAGAATTCAGGTAGAGATGCACTATTGTTGTGGTATTGTTGATGCATTTGACACAGTAATGATTTAGCAACAGTTCAGTTTTATTAGTGATTTGAGAGGTATCAAGAGATTGAGTTTCAGCAGCACATAATCATTAACTGATTCAAAAATTTACAAAATTATTCAACTAAACAAACGAAGAGCGACTTGATTACAGATTTAAAGATGACAAGATTCAGATTAACTTACTACAAGGTATCCCAAACTAATACACATGCATATGAGAATAGGAAATTATGTGTGTGTATATATATATAAAAAAAGCATTTACACACGTGCACACACACCTACACACGCATACACCACAGTTTATAACTGCTGAGATCAAGGATCTCTTAGTATCGCACGACTTTATTGAATGAGCAGGTACCTTTTAATTCCTACACGTGCATGGAGAAAGAGCATCCACGCCTCTAAAGCAAATGCATACACACGTACAAGTGGAGAGGTGGATGAAGGACAGGCTAGCCTATAGTTAAAATTTCCCTTTTCAAGTTAGAGTAAATACTCACAATGCACCAGCACTCCTCAACGGGCGATTGTTGGAACTCGAGAGGGATTGTGTCGCCCTGGGTGTCCAGTCCTCGAGGTGGTTGCCCAAGACAGTGTCCTGACTCAGGGGAGGTACTGGCCACAGCCCGCTGCCATCCAGAAGAGCTCAAAGGGGTCTTGCTAGAATCGCTGCTTACAGGATCTGAGACAGTTGACATTTGTCAGGTATTTTTCCGCCCCAGTCCTGGCTTTGACAACGAAATAGTTCTTTCCATTGTTTAGCAAGCCCGGGACTTGTTAGAACTTGTGGTCCTGGTACCCCCCTTTCCATGGCCACGAGTGATTGATTATAGTTATTATATTCAGATGCTGGGCGCCATGACAACTAGGTACACTAAGGGGTCGCTGTAATGTTCTAGTCCATTGCTTTTTACCCTGTGTTCTTTCATGTCAGGTCATTGCGTTATTATGTGGCCCAAGTAGGGAGGAAATCACACCAAATATTGAGAGGCCTGAGACCAGGGGGGGCAGGGATCGCACCCCCACAACTATATTTTCGATACAAGGAGAAAATGTACTTTCCTTTTAAAAATATATTGGGGGTGGGGGATTAAATCAACTAGAAAGCAGGAAGTGTGTTACAATTCAGAGCCGAATGAGCAGGTATGTGTGACTGGGATATGAAATAGTGGGAGCTGCAGCATGGTCCATATGTCAGGACCTGGGGCACGGGTGGTGCTCCAGGGATGGTTTGGGGGGGTTCCTCCCCACCCAGACCATGCATGCAGGGAGCTGCCACAGAGGGCACCACCGCTCTGAAGTCCCCACTGCTCCAGCTCATCGACCTGTGGTCAACTGGGAAAGGACAGAGCGAGGCTGAGCTGGTGCAGGGACGCAGAGCAAGGCCGTGACCTTATGGTAGGACACAGTGCCATGTCAGGGTCTCTGTGCTCCAGCACTGGAGTCTTTGGGGCCCTGATCGCTGCTTTGCCATCCTTCTTTTCCATCCCCCCAGCACTGCCCTAGGTCATATTTGTTCTATGAGAAGAAAGGAAAAAACAAGGAAGAAAATATGCCTTTTGAGTTTTTCTAAATTGCCTAAAGTTAGTGATTTTTAATGACTTGCTGCACATAAAATTGTATTTATACACACACTTCAGTCCTGAAATGCTTGTAATAGGTGGCATTTAGACTGCATCATAAGCTGTCATGTACTTAAACCAGAAAACAGCCAAGAAGCAGCAGAAAACTACAACAGGAGATCACTTAGAAGAGGGATATGGGTGTATGGGGTGGAGGGGTATCTACACACTCAAGCAGGCAGGTACATGCCCATTTATAAATATATCCATAGCCTGCTCAGTTAAACAAACAATCTGTGAAATGATTTTTTTATTCTGGCAAGAAATCTCTATAATGCTCTGTAAACTGGAGATATGGAATTGAGGCTGAAAAAGTGGAGATGCTCAAGGGACGGAGAGATGGGACTCACTCCTCAAGTGAGGCGACTTGTTGGTAGCACTATTCACGAGGGAGGCTGCAGCCTTTAGACCTTGTGAACAGAGATCCACATCTCTCAGGATCAGGTGATGACATGCTTCTTCAGTACTCTGCAACTAGTACCGCGTGCTTCAGCTAACTGCAATAAATGTACTGCTCACTAAGCGACACCTCCCAACATCCTGACTTTCCTCACTAATTTTCAAGAAAGGGTCTGAATTCTCCTGTGCTGCATTTTACACCTTGGTCAAGCAATACACCCTGGTAAAATAGAGGAGGGCACCATGGTCTGGTGGCACTTTCACGGTCAGTTTTGCAGTAAGCAATTTCCTGAGAGCCAACTGGTTTAACTCATATACTGCAAAATGTGAAAGGGTTCCTCAGCAGGGACAGTGAGGTCAGGGACAGCTATCAGCTCTGCCCGTTCACACCACACCTACAAGTGCATCTCTACACTTTAATGGCTCCCACCAGGTTTCACAAAACCACAGTTTCACAAAACTGCACAATTTTCACCAGTCCCAAATAGGTCTGCTAACGATGCATCTCAGAGAAATAAGGCAAGGATAGCTGGTCTTAGCATTGATGGTTCTGTAGTAGGTAGAAAAATTAAAAAGCACTGAAATATAATTTCCAGCTGAGATCTTCAAAAGATCCTAAGGGGGTTAGATGCTTGCATCTCATTTAAATTCAATAGCAGGTTGGAGCTACTTTGAAAATCCCAGTCTTAATCATTGAGGTACTGCTGTGAAAGCTCTCAGAGTGCAGTGCTGGTGAGTAAAGAATCCATTTTACCACAGCCTTTTTTTAGAATAGAATTATCCTGCAATGACAGTGATTAATAATCATGAGCTAGTAATTAAACTTGTATTTACAGAAAACACAAGGACAAAAATGATGACTCGGGAAACAGCGCTACGAACTGACCCTTCTCCCTTCAAAGAATGTTAAGGGTGCAGCAGACTTTGCACTCACTCCAAGTTAAATATCTAATTTCAGATTTCTGCTCACCCTGAAAGCTGCAATGGCAAGGCTGCATACCTAAGAAGTGAGAAAGCTAGGCAACTACCCTTCCTCAGTATTTCTACAGGAAAGAGTTAAGTTTCATTCATAGAAAAGTGAGGAAGTGCCATCTCCGTTTTCCCTGTGAGTCTTTTGGAGTTGCTCTTTACTGGGGGACAGAGAATCATTTTCTAAAAGACCTCAGCAAGACATAGCAAGACTCTATTTAGATGGAGCAGCTTCTATCATTTCTGCAAGATGAGGTAGATCCTCCTCCCACCCTGTCATATCAGAGACATCCTTCTAATACTGCTAATCCTTCTATTATGGGGCCCCAGTCCCCATAGTCAGCCCAAGGAAGCAAGTTTGCACATATTTCTGCACGGGACAACGCAGCTTCTTGTAGCTGCCAGGGAGGATCGTGCTTTAGGTGGCAAGACACACTGGCTCATCCAACCAAGCAAGGGAGTCACTGTGGTGTGCTACAGGATGGAGCAAGCTAGAGGAAAGGACAGGAGACACGCACAGCTACTAAATTCTCTCAATTCTCCCATCATTTCAGAGGATAGGGTAGGAATAATCCCAAAGTCTTCCTTAGCCTCCTTTCCTTAGTCTTCCTTCCAACAATCACGTACCGGACTCCAGAGCCAGGGAAGGCTATGGGGTTATATATAGCTACTCTTCAAGTGACTCCCTGACCTCCAGACACCTGCTCCTGGGGTAAGGGAAAGCATCTCCTCGGGATAATGGGTCAGGTAGCCTTTTGGCCACTGTGCTGGTCAACGCTCTGGGCAGGGGCCCTTAAGATGACTCAGGGCTCGGCTGCACTCGGAAAGAGTGAGAGCCAACACTGATAGATTCTTTCACTGACAGGGAAACTTTTGCGGGAAGAAATTCAAACGCTGCCCTCAGGGGAATGCCATTTCAGGAGAAGAACAACACCGCCACCTGCATTTCTAGTATCCCACTGCCAATTAGCAATGATGGCCAAGGCACGGCCCACCTCACAAGCTGCTGCATGCAGCTCTGTGCCAAGCAAGCGGCTGACACGATGCTCCTATTCTCCCACAAGACAGGGTACAGTTAGGAATGTGACATATGTCTCCTGACTTTCCTTGAAGTCAGGGGTGAGAAAGGTTGGTTTTATTTGACCTCCCCAGGGCCTTTTAGTTCCACGTCTATTTCCTCTCTTCCACCATGAGCTGTCACAGCAGGAAGGTCAGCTCTGGGGGTGACCAAAGGGCTGTGCCAGCTTTGAGGGCAAGAAAGAACCCACCCACATTGCTTTTCTTCCCAACAGCCCATGACCCGCATTGTTGCCAAGCCCTTCTGGCACACAGCTACAGATTTTCATCATAACAATGGTGCCAGCCAGAAGTTGTCCTCTCCAGCTTCTCCCCTTCCATTGCAGGCATGGTCCCACGTACCAGAGAGGGCACAGTTGCCCATCAACCTTCCAAGCTATGGCACGAAGGAAGCAAATGACTCATAGCACATGTTAGATGGCATGTCCTGAAGAGTCATCGTAACACAGACATATGATAGATGTCTACATATGGCTGAGATGTCCCTTGCTGACTGGCTGACAACAACCTCTTGTTGCTCAGACAGTGCCAGGCAGACACAGTGGAAGAGGTATTTTTTGTATATGGAGGTGCTGGATAAGTAGCATGAGGATCTTCCCCAGTAGTAGACCCTCTGGAGCAGTGTCAGAGGAAGCAGAACCATGTGTGTCTCTGAAGCAGCAGCAGCAGTTAATCTATAAAGACATAAACAGATCTATGCAGACACAGAGGGACTTACTGATGGACAGACCTGGGCAAACAGCCACAGAGAAGCATGAGATATGGGGTAAAATGAGTGAAATAGTCCATAGCATGAGGTGTTACCAGTGATCAAAAATCATCAAGAATTAGAGGGAGCTGAGTTTCGTAGCTCCAGATGTCCTCTGCTGAAGTCCACCCTCTTCTGTCCAGCAAGGTTGTCACCCATGGAGTCTATCCCTGCTGCCTGGAGTATGCCAGGATATTATGGGTGGAGAGAAAAGCTACATAAGCTGTTTTGAGGAGGGTTCAGGCATTCTGCTGACCACAGTGAAGTGACAGCTGAAGGCAGACGGGAACCACCCACAAGCACTGGCAAGAGGCTGTGAGAACCTGGCAGAGGTCTCTGAAAAGGTGGGGGCCACTGCAGGCAGTCATTGTTTCTTGGTGTTTGCCCTTTGGTGATGACCTCCCTGGGTGGCTTCTGGGTATCGATGTGGCACCACACTGGAGAAACCACATCTGTGCGAGCAAGTTTGCACAGGCCATTTCTGGACACCCCATGTAGATAAAGTGTTCTCCCTTCTCAGCCAAGAGGATATGCATGTAGGTAATGATGGTCGTGAGTCCATCCCTGTGCTGGAAGGCTGTCGGTTAACCACGTGTCCTGGCTGCTGGGGAGTGCTGGAGGTCGAGCCCATCTCAGAGGAGGCTGCCCAGGAATTCATGGCTTTGATACTACGCTTGCCTTGTCAGGAAGAGCTAGGAAGCTGGAGAAGGTCTCTGCACAGTCTCACCTTCCCATCGTTCACTCTTTCAGCTGGAGAATGGAGACACCCCTTAAATCCCTCTTTCTGGCTTTACATCTTTGCACATCTGGGCATCAAAACACAAGTGCGCGGCAGAGGTGTTACGCAGATTCTTTTCATGTGTGTTGAGATAAATTGCTGCCAAACGTCAGGACACTACTAAAGCATTAGTAGGGTTCTATTTGAACTCGTGAACTGTGCTGGGATTGCTGGGCAGCCTACTCCACCTGGAGAGTAAGTAAACCACAGATCTGATAAGCTTTGTATTACCTTTGTAAAACTTGAACCAGGCCCTGGGGTTGTTTTCTTNGGGGGGGGGAGGGGAGGGGGGCAAATCCTACGTTTGCCAAGAAAGATAAATGAAACAAATACTTTGTGAAATAAATATTTTATTAAAGAAATAAAAATAAAATACAAATTCAGAATTTGTATCTCACTGGACTACTGTATCTTAACGTTTATGCTGGAATGACTTTGAGGCCTCTGACATTTCATTTCCCTTGCCTTTGAGCAACATGATTAATTTAAATAGACAAATAAAGAACCAAATGGTAAATCACAATTCCTTTGAAGTTTAGAGCTAAGTCTGCTGAATCAGTATTAAGCAGTTCCTGCATTTCAATTAACTCTTTGAGAAACCACTGCTTCATGGAGACCTCCTGTAATTACTGATGTGAATGCATGGAATTCCAGAGGTGGTGAAGACCTTTTAGTTAATTGATTTTGAGGCTCCAGCTAGACAGGCCATGCAAAAAAGGAGAACATAACCCTGGAAGTGTTGATAAGTAGCTTAATCTTCAAGGCTTTCTGGTTTTATTTTTAAAAAGAAAGCAATGAATGTTTGTTCTCAGAGTTCTTTTGAGGAGCAGCTTCTGTTGTTGAAACAAATGTGTTAGTAGCTAAAAATAAAATCAATGGCCTCAGCAGCCTCCTCTAGATGTAATCCTAAAACAGCGCTGACCTGAGTCTTTTTATTTGCAGATTCTTAATTATATGAAGACTGTCTCTGTCTCTTCCTTATTCTGCCATCAGTGAAATGAAACAAAACCATTTGCAACTTCTTTTCTCTAGTGGATTAGGTTCATTTATTGAAAATTAGGGACACAACAATTTGGGAGAAAACTTACGGTTGTGAATGATCTTGCCGGTGGTGTAGCAGAACATATTTTATGGTGTGGCAAGCGCACTTACCTCCTTTATGAAATCAAGCATGGACAAAAGCAAGGTTTATGTCCTCTCCTGGGCACCCGAGTTTTATTGTTTCTAAATATGCTGGCAGTGTACTGAAGCATTTACTAGTAGACTATGGCTTACATTGTTAATAATTTTATAGCACCTTCTCTCTCTTTCTTATTTCCATACCTTCCCAAAGTAAAAGGTGAAAGAATTTCAGCAGAGATTAAAGTACTAATCTTCACAAGTTCCTTGGGACGTAGATAACTTGGACTTTCAAAACTTGGTTACTAAATTCTCAAATCTGGTATATATACACCAAATATGGTGGATGTGCAAGGGGGCAACTTTCACAAACCAGTAATTCCAAGCAACAGACATCCTTGGGAATATTGTTCATACCTAGATAAAGTTAGAATAGACTGGTTGCTCCTTCTGTGCATTGATGTGCTGTTGTAGAGGGGGTTTCCAAAATCATAAAATAAATTTTTACTGTGTATTGGTATAACTGCTTCCTTGGGCTCTAGGCCCAGGGCTACCAGTATTCACCTGTAGAGCTCTTCCAATTTCATTGTTCTGAGCCTTGCCACGTTTCCCTATACAGCTAGCATGGTATAAGATACTGACAGCCGTTAACATGGATGGCTGTGAGGATGTGATCAGCCGGCAGGACACATACATCTCCAGCATTCTCAGACTCAGGGCTGTCCCTGTGGTATTAGACACGTACATTTGGGCAACTGAGCAGAGTCCCTGATGTCAACTTCAGGGCAAGCTAAATCGCTTTCCAGCTTCCATAGGACAGACCAGATTGCCACTGACCTCCTCGCACGTGGGCATCTGCAAGTACCCACTCGGTGCTACACGTCTGACTCCAGAGCTGCATCCCCCTTTCATCTTCACTTGCTTTCGTGTGCACCACCTGCCTGGCTAGCATTTTGCATTTTTGCTCTTGCTTACTCTTCTCCTCCTTCTCCTTCTACATGACTACTGTGTCCAGTTCTGGGCTCCCCAGTTTAAGAAGGACAGGGAACTGCTGGCAAGGGTGCAGCAAAGGGCCACGAAGATGATTAAGGGGCTGGAGCATCTTTCTGATGAGGAAAGGCTGAGGGATTTGGGTCTTTTTAGTCTGGAGAAGAGAAGACTGAGCGGGGATCTCATAAATGCTTACAAATACTCAAAGGAAGGGTGTCGGGATGAGGGGGCCAGTCCTTTTTCAGCAGTGCCCAGGGATAGGACAAGAGGCACAAACGGGCACAAACTTGAACATAGGAAGTTCCATCTGAACACAAGGAGGAACTTCTTCCCTTTGAGGGTGTCAGAGCACTGGCACAGGCTGCCCAGAGAGGTGGTGGAGTCTCTGACTCTGGAGACATTCCAAACCCACCTGGACGCCACCCTGTGCAACCTGCTGTAGGTGGACCTGCTGTGGCAGGGGGGTTGGACTAGCTGATCTCTGAATGTCCTTTCCAATCCCTAACATTGTATGATTCTATGATTCTAGCCTTCTTTGGAGTGGCATTTTTTTTTTGGAGAAGAAAACCTTTATATAAGAACTTACAAATTTTGTTTTGACCAAGCAGTTCTTTCATGAAAAAGTTTTATCAGGCTTTCTCCAACAGTTTTAGTAAAAATCATAAAATACTGTTACAATCTCTTGACTTGTCAGCCAGTCAGTACTAACTTGCTTAAAGATATAAGCTGAAACTATTAATGATGTGGTGAAAAGATAAATTCAGGGTAGTTTTTGAAAGAAAGCTATGATTTGATTTATTTTCTAATTCATTATAATGAACTGGTTATCTTAGTCCTCAATGAATTAAAGTGACTAAAATTTTTATCAGAACAGTTTATCAAGATCAGTGATAAATAATGTTATTAGACTTAATATTCCAGCCTCATTTGCTTTTCACACAGAAATTCATAACAGCCAATAATACATGGCTATTTAATAACATTGTGCTAAACCCATAAACACTGTATTTATAAAGTTGACGTGTAATAAAAAAAGGACAAAACCCCATCTTGTAACAAAAGAAGATTCCAACCAGGCTCAATGAATGCTTAGTTTGGGCTCTTTATACTAAAAAACTGTAAAAAATAATAACAACCTTAAAAAAAAAAAAGAATTTGCTGTTTTGATGAAATGTGAAAATGAATAATAATAATCGTCTATTTCTTCCCATATGTGTCCTATGTTTCTCCCTCCCACTAACTTCCCTCTCTAGGGGGGCAGTGCAGAGGGTCAAGAGAGGAGAGAACAAGATGAGAAAGAAATAAAAACCAGAATCACTTCCAAAAAGGTAATGTTTCCAAACCTATAATGTGCAAATTGCTTTGAAGAAATAAAAGAAATGTATATTCTAAGCCTGCAAATGAAAATTATCTCCTATTTGTGTGTGAGTGTTTATTTCAGTATTTTGATGTTTTCCAGCTTCTACTTGCTTGGATACCAGTTAATTACTGGCCCATTAAGTACCTCATACCATGGTCAGATTCATTCTTTTATTGAGTGATCTATTAAATAACTGGAGAAAGTTCAGATGATGCAAATTAATTTTATTATCATAGCACTGCCAATTCAGATCCTTTACCAGGAAGAAAAGAATGAGGAAATATGAAGCGTAACTTCCAGGTCCTTACCAATCTTCCTGCCCCATTTCCCTCCTGGGTTCACAGAGCACAGCCTGACATACCCATCTGTTTCTAACTATGTGTTTCGGGATCTGACTTTTACAGAAGGCTTTTGCTACAAGGCTAGAAACATCCTAAAGCTCTTACTCAAACCATACTTGTGCTGCTCTCCCAAGAAAATACCAACTCCAGGAACAGAAATTTTGTTTACCTCTTTTAGAGCTGACTATTGCTTTGATACCACGAATACCACTGTCAACACATTAAATGTGTCTGTATTAGCAAGGGCTGATCCACTGACCTTGATAACACCTATGAGCAATTTTTTTCAACATAGAATCATGGAATAGTTTGGGTTGGAAGGGACCTTTAAAGGTCATCTAGTCCTACACCCCATGCAATGAGCAGGAGCATCTTCAACTAGATCAGGTTGCTCAGAGCCCCGTCCAACCTGACCTTGAATGTTTCCAGGGATGGGGCATCTACCACCTCTCTGGGCAACCTGGGCCAGTGTTATACCACCCCCATGGTAAAAAATGTCATGTTTTGTTCAATGTGTCAACCTCACTGCTGCAAAAGGTGGTATTAAAGGCAGGCAGGTGAACACGTCTCGTTCCTTCCCCCAAACAAGCTGCTACTGCAGTGCACACAGGCCCAGCACACTTCATTTTGCATGTCTCAGGCAAAAATGCACAGCAATATCAGATTTTGGAAGCAATCCATAAACTATGTGCATTCCTAGTATCTTCCAAATCTCTTTAATATATTTTTAATTATTTCTTATGATCTGTGTCAACATAAGCAATCCCCAAACTGCAGTGGCTAAGATTTGCCCTGAAATTTTAAACTTTCAGGTTTCCCTGAAAGCGTCAACTTATAGTTGGTTTTTTTCACTGATTTGTTTAATTGTGTATAACCAGAATACAGTTTCAGACTCAGTTTATTGGGCTGACTGGAAGCTGCACGGCTTTCCAGTGTGTGTGGAGCCTTCCCAGATTTCATTTTACTACTTTCATACCCAAAGGCCACTTTGCTGCCAGTTTAGTGGCGTGGCTTTATAAAATGAACCCATCAATATATTCAGACTGGGAGAAGAATGCACACATTGACCTTCTTTTTCCCAGTACCTCTGGGCTGTTGTTATTATGTTAAAGGCCTGTTGGTCGATAAAATAAGCTTATTAAGGTGAAGTTTTCTAAATGGAAACAAGACAGACAGTGCAGTCAGTCCCCACCTCCAGTTTCATAGTAATATAAATATAAACCTTTCTCTTTTGTTCTTTTCTTCCCTCTCTTTTAGAAGTGATTTCAGTGTTTTTCTGTTTGGCCTCAGTTAAGTGGCTAGTGTGAATCTCCTCTCACCTAACTTAAGGTGTACAGAACTCAAACCTCCTCTTAGATCCTCTGCTGCCAGAAGCAATTGATTCTGCCGATACCAGAAAGTCTGAACTCTCAGAAATCACTGTGAAAGATGTGATTTCTTACTTATTTTCATTTATTTCTTTCTTAATTGTTTTGTCTTTGAAAACAGGTGCAGAACTATTCTGTTTTCTCATAAAAAGAGAAAAAACCTCTGCAAAATCAAAATTCTTGAAAAATGAAAGCCTTTTTCATTGACATAGTTTTCACTTCTTTTGACCAGCTCTAGTTACAGTACAGTACAGTACGTAACATTCTGAGATGAAATAAATGACCCGACTGAAGTTCACATTTATCTGTTCATTTATTTCAATGCTATTTAAGTAGATTATCTGACCTAGATAAACTATATAGGATCATTGTATAACATAGGTATGATGAAAGAACAGGTTCGTGAGCATACATTTCATAAATATATCAAGAGATTAAAAGGGCCGGAGCTAAGAGATACAATGTTCCAAAGAGCATAGAAAAAGAGAAAATAGAAAAAAAGAGCTATTCTAGTAGGTGGCAACAGGTCACATATTAAAACTTCAAAGGAGCTGGCCACAAGGGAAATTAAGAGAAACATTACAGAAAGCATATGATTACGACGTGGATAGAAGCTCTGCAGTCAGCAGTGGAAGCTGTGCTTCTGCTTCTCATTTGACTTACATCAGCCTCGTTCCAACAGCACTAGGTCATCATCAGACAAAAATGAACGTTTGACTGCAGTGGACCCCTCTTGCTCTGAAACCATGAGAAATTAAGGGGGCCTGGATGCAAAGCATAAGCTTCCATTTGTATTGCACAGTGCCTTAGCCAACAGCACTTTTAGAAATATGGATTTCAAACACTGCTGGTCGTTTCCCTGTGTTTCCCTGCTCAAAGGGGAAGGGCTGAGGTCAATGGCATGAGTTTCAGCAAGGCCAAGTGCTGGGTCCTGCACTTGGGTCACAACAACCCCAGGCAGCGCTACAGGCTTGGGGAAGAGTGGCTGGAAACTGCCTGGTGGAAAAGGACCTGGGGGTGTTGGTCAACAGCCAGCTGAATGTGAGCCAACAGTGTGCCCAGGTGGCCAAGAAGCCCAACAGCATTCTGGCCTGTATCAGAACTAGTGTGACCAGCAGAACGAGGGAAGTGATTGTCCCCTGCACTTGGCACTGGTGGGGTCCCACCTCGAATACTGTTTTGGGCCCCTCACTGCAAGAGAGACATTGAGGTGCTGGAGCGTGTCCAGAGAAGGGCAACAAAACTGGTGAGGGGTTTGAAGAACAAATCTTATGAGGAGCAGCTGAGGGAACTGGGGTTGTTTAGCCGGGAGAAAAGCTAGCTGAGGGGAGACCTTATGGCTCTCTACAACTACCTGAAAGGAGGTTATAGCAAGGTGGGGGTCGGTCTCTTCTCCCAAGTAACAAGTGATAGGACAAGATGAAATGCCCTCGAGTTGTGCCAAGGGAGGTTCAGATTGGATTCAGATTAGGAAAATTTTCTTCACTTGAAAGGGTTGTCAAGCATTGGAACAAGCTGCCCAGGGAAGCAGTGGAATTGCCATCCCAGGAGATATTTAAAAGACAGGTAGAAGCGGTGCTGAGGGACATGGTTTAGTAGTAACTTGGCAGTGCCAGGTTAACAGTTGGACTTGATAATCTTAAAGGTGTCTTCCAAACATCATGATTCTATGATTTTAAAGTTTTTATCTATAGTAGTGGCTGCAGATTCTGCCCGCAGGTATCTCCTCCAGCTGATCCCATGAATGTTTGTAGGGTAGGGGACTATAACATTTATATGGTCAAGGACAAAGAAGAGCTGTAGAAAATCCCTGAAGGGAAATAAATAGTTACCCCCAGAAGAATCCTCAGAAAACTCAAGGCAACAGAAGGAAAAGACTACAGTTCGGCCCTTGCAGGATGGCATTTAGCCCAGGAAGGACAAGACCAGTGGCAGCACTGGTTCTTTTGCTCACTATCTAACATTGAAAGCTTTTTTCATTGTATGTTTTTTGATTTCTCTGTTTTTAAAACAATGCCGTTATATCAGATCCAGTCAATCTTGAAAGCCAATTGTGCCTTGGCTTCAGGCTTATGCTTCCCTAAAGAACATCACCTTGGCCCACTAAAAGGAAAAAAAAAAAAAAAGAACACAGAATGAAAAATCTTCACATATGTATATTTGCCCTTGTATTCACGAATTTAAATTTATTCAAGTCCTTTGAACTCCTGAGTAGACCAACAAAGGGAGACACCTAGTAATAAACTCCATGTTCTTTCTCTAAAGTAATAGACAATGCAGTTTTATTTTCTGCTCTGACTTGGCTAGGATTCTGCTGAAGTTTGGGCATCTGTTTATCTTGTTTTCTTCTCTGTTACCCTCCTTTCTCCCTCTCTCTCCCTCCCTGCAGCCAAGTCACTGATGCTAGTTTCTGAAGTCCTCCTGCCAGAAGCTTGCCCATCTGTTCAGCAATGTCTCCTTGCAACAATGTTGGCATTAATTTTTTTTTTTTGCAGTTTTTTCTTTAATGGTGTTCATCAGAAACGTGCAATCTTTGAATCACAGCCCACTTCACATCAGAGTGATAAGTTGTCTGAGTAAAGCTCTGGAAGGCAGAGCCTCTTAATTTTGCATTAACAAGCACTTCAGTTTTATTTCAGCAGAGATGGGCAGCAGGAAGGCAGACCTGTCACCTCCTAGCTGACTGCATTTTTAACTTCCATATGCATTAAACAGGGAAAGGTTTACTTCAAAATACTTCTAAGAACAGAGAGAGTGAACTGCTGAAGTCAATTAAATCAGGTTATTCAACATCTTGTAATGGACTGACAGTGACTTATTTTTAAGCTCGGTGCTCTTACATCTTTTGACTATCACAGTGCTGATCAAAGCAGTACCTTTTTCCATGGAATATAGCAACAAATAGAGCAGGTGAGTATAGACAACACTGCTCTCCCTTCTACCTGTGCTAGGCACATTTTTTTCCCTTCTACTTTCTTAGGAGGCTCAGAGTGGGACACATAGAGTGTGGGACACACTGTCCTCCCACTACACTAACGTAAATCGGAGAAACTCCATTTTAACCAACCAGTTTTCTGTGAGTCTGAATAAGTGGAACATCACAAGGTCTACACCTTTTTCGTCCTTTCTATTTTGCTGCTCATCATTTTCAACAAAAATCAGCAAACAGTAGCTAATATTACTTTATGTAATTAGCATGTGCTATTCTATAGCTCTTTGTACAAATCCTGCATCACCCTTCAGGAGGTTTTAAATAAGTACTAGAACATAAGAAGCGAGATCTATAGGTTAGCTGGGTAAGAAATATTTATTCTAAACTCAGAAGACATACACTGCTATCTAGTGGCAACAACAGGAATTCTTAATACACAGCCACCCATACCCACACATAGTTTAATACATAGGATTTTTTTTTATTTATTGCTCCTTTTTTTTTCATAGAGAAGAGCAATAGGGAACAATCAGTGCCCTATCAGTGTTTCTCACGTCATCTCAGAATAGTTTGTGTTTGTAACTGGAAGTAGGCTCTTCATTTTAAAGTTTTTTTATGATTCGTTTTGTGAAAAGTGATTGCAGCATTTTAAAGGCTGAAATGTTTTTACAATATATGAAAAACAAAACTGTTAATATATAGTTAATAAGTTTAATTAGAAACAAATGTTCTTGAGAGAAACTAAACCAAAAGGCCTGAACCAAAACTCTTCTGTATATATTTCAAAAATGGTTAAAATAACACCTATAAAGTCAACTCAGTTAAATTTTGCAAGATTATAGGTCATAATAATAAGTACATATTTATAATGTACTTATAATAAGTAAATATGTAAATAAGTAAATATAATAAATAAGTAAGAATGTACTTATAATAAGTCATAATAATAAGCACTTAAGTACATATTTTCCCATATTTTGCAATTGCTTCTGATGATAAATTTTGAGAATATTCTAGGAGACTGTCTTGTAAAAGGATATTTTAAGTTGGTTTTGGGACCTGAAAGTGTCTAAAGAAATTTTTCATTTCCTAATTCAACCAGAAGTCTAAGGAGCAATGTTTCTTTCCAGCTCTCTAGCAACTGGTATGTTGATTTGTCACTCTCTGTCATACATCAGAGGGGATGCTTCCCAGTACGAACAGAAAAAAGGACCCTGGATTTGTATTCCAACCTATACATCCTGATGCCCGGAATGAGAAGCCATATTCCTTATGTGATGTCCATGCCTGGAGACATCAGCAGAAGGTGTTGCAGAGTTGATCCCCTCAATGTTTCTTAAAGAAGCTCTCAGGATCTGATAACTGCTGGTGTTTGATGAATAGCTTTGGCAGTTTGCAAAATTCTTTTTATTATATGGCTTATGAAAGACAAATCCGTCGTGTTGCAACCTGTGGACAACAAGCCCTATGGTGAGAACGAATTTATACAGATCTTCTTACTTATGGTCCTGAAATGAAGGTATGTCTGGAGGGAGCTAATTAAGGGAGAGTCACCAGGCAGTAACTCCTATTTCCCTTTACAGTCAAAGTAGAGAAATGTATGCTCCCCAGAAGGAAGGTTGAGGCAGAAATTTGTTTGACCTGTTTGAAGTACCTGCTCTGGGCTGGTTGTAGGGGGACCAGGCAAGCTCAGCTCAGATATGAGGTCTGCCCAATGAAAACATGCTAAGGAACTCAGGGCTGAGAAAAGTGATCAGTCATGGTTCAGATCTCAGATGCTGAGCAGAGACATCCCCTCACAGGTGGGATGTCCATCCAGATAGTACCACTGGAGTCCTACAATCTGGTTGTACAAAAGCAACGTGCAACCAGTGATGCAAGAGAGATGCTGTTTAGGCAACGAGCCTGCTCTGGTGATTCACTCTTCAGGATTTGGACATGAGAAAGTACAAGTCATGCTTGAGCTCGCTGGGTATCATTTATGTAATGTACCATTTGTGTAATGGAACTGTATATTATCCAAGGAATGAGGCAGTTTATCAAGTTCTGTAGGCAGGAAACTCCATAAACGAACTACAGCAGCATAAAAGCAGCACAAAGTTCTAGTTTTAAGCTACTTTTCGTCTTTTTTTGTCCTTGCAACAGCCATTCGCAAAATAAATTATCAAGATTTCAAAGAACAAAATGCAGTAAAAACTTGACACAGAAAATAAATAAATGTAGAAATAATTTCTCAAATTATAATCCTTGTTTTACAAATCAACAAAGAGGATTAGAGATTGACTACGGACTGTGATACAAATGGCGGGAAAAGAAACAGGACATGGCCTTAACCAGTACACAAATGATCATGGATGAATTTTGTGAGCATATTGTACAGAGAAATCAAAGCACTGCTGTTAACATTAGAGTCCTGTAGGGAGGTTTATTTCACCTGCTTCAGGAGTCTAGAAATTAGCTGTGTATTCTGAATTAGTTCCCCATGACTATTCTTTAGTGAGGGGAGACGGATAGGCACCTTCAAAGATGACCAGCATTAATAGATAGCTTTTGTTAAGGAATCTTAAAACCACTTTCTGGAAGTGCCCATCTTTCTCCCTTGCCCACAAAGAGCCAACACAAGCAGCTGTCCTTGTATTCCCATGAGCAAAGACTGCTGGAGGAACAGGTGCTCTAGCCTTTCTTGAACTACCGGCAATTTTTCTCTGTCCATCCACTTCCTTTCCCCTCTCCCCTCCAGCTTATGGTTTTGGACCATATGAGAAACTACTCAGGTTGGAACTGTCAAAAAAAAAAAAAAAAAAAAACCGGCTAGTTTTAACCTGAATCCCTTCGGTAAACCAGATCATCACAGTCAATCTGTGCCAGCATCAGCGAGGGGAAAGCACAGAGGTAGGAAGGAGTGACCAATTTCAGGAGAACTGCTCAGACCTTAATGCTCAGCAGATACTGCAGCGAAGCGGAACCTCGTGGTGACTACGGGGAATTTAAACTGAAATTTTCAATGACTCCTTATTGCAAGATTTTTATTTTTTTTTTATGTCCATATAGGATGTCTGTCTCTCACAATGGGGTTCCTGGCTAAGAAGCTCCAGTCATACTTGGCATATGTGAGCCTCTTTGTGTGGAGTGCTACTGGGAGGGCTTTGGTTATCACTCTGAAGTGCACAGCAGCGCTTACAGAACAGTCTGCAACAGGGAAAACAAACAACAACAATACCAGATCCTCTGCAGATTGGTCTCAATGCACGCACAGTGGATTTATTCTGTGCCAACCTACATTCATATCTTTATTTTACCAAAAAGTTTTCACCAGCTAATCCTGCACACACCTCTAACCCTCCGAGTAATGCAACATTCTTCAGAGGCAAGAATCTCACATACCTTAAAGACCTCAGACATTTATTGGTCTTAAACTTAACAGTTCTGGGTTTAAGGATTTCATTTGGAGTTTACTGAGTCCTAAATTTAATCTGGAGTGTTTTTTCACAGCAAATAATCCTTTAAACACCCACCTTCTTATCTCAATTGTAATTAAAAGGATTTAGGATCAGTATTCTCTAAACATGCAAACAAGCTGATGGGTAGGATTTTGTCTGTTTTGCAACACGCCATTACAATCCTGTGCTTCTGAGTCAGCTGTGACGTTCTGCAATTGTTCCTGAGGCAGAACTTCATAAAGGCTGTTAATGTTTGCACTGTTAAACAAATATTCTAAGATACTTGAAATCCCAAAATCTCATCTGCGCATTCCCGTGCAGTGTATACAGAGTACTTATGTCAACACTATCGCATCCCATGTGAATAGCAAGGAGACCGGTTTCATTTATCAGGGTAGAAACATGGGTCTACAAAAATCAAAATTATCCAGAGATGAAGTATTGTGTTGGGGGCTATAAGGCAGTGTCATGATGCCAGGAATTCTGAGGACTTTGATGTTTGGAGGCTGTTCAGTGCCCCAGTGGTGTGCAGAGCCCAATTGCCTGGTCAATCTGCCCATTTCCTTAATGGTTCAGATCTGAGAAAATGGCAAATAACAGAAAGAAACAAATGAGAGGGAAAAGCTGGGCTCCAAATACGGCACAGCAAGTTTCAATTCAAATACTCAGACTACTCTGAGGAAGGTGCTTTGGTGTTCTGGTGCAGCTGCCTTGTATTTTATTTGGAAGTACACTCATTTTTCAAATAATATGGGGAAACGCTCTCTTCTGACATCTGTTTGACATGTTTTGAGACAGTTTATCAGCAATAGCTGGTGGGGGCTGTGCACAGCTCAGGACAGAAGGCAAAAAGAAACCTTTTGCAATTTTTCAAGTGTACTTTGGAAGCATCCAGACAACATGAAGCAGAGAAACATGCTGTCTACCCCCAGGGCTGGACAGATAGCTACAGAGTGCCAGGAGTGATTCATTGGCTTCTTTCCTCCTTTGCTCTGAATGAGGGGTCCCCAGTTTCTGCTTTTCCTTTTATTCTGTAATTTCAGACAGATACCCATATTTATATGCCTCTCCAAGTAAACATTTACAGCTGTCACTAAAGGACAACAGGAGAGAAATACACTCTTCTTCCAAATACGGCTGTCGCTGAACTAAACACGTGAAAGAAGGTGAGTCCCAAAAGACTGATACTTTATAGCTTAGTATCAAAGCAAATCTCATAAAATGCAAAGGATGTTAAAAGCTTATTGGATGCTTCCTGTCTTAGTGTGGTTCTCTCTTGGGATAGCTCTTCCAACAGCACCCATTATTTGCATGAAATAGAAGAATTTATTTATGCCTATTTCTGCACTCACTTTTAAGCACAGTTAACACTTCTATAAGAGTTTTTCTTCAATCAAAATAATGCTTCCCCAACACTTCTAACTTCTGAATACCTATGTAATCGATAAAATCAGTGTTTGGATTGGGGTGGGGATTGTGCTCAATTTGGCAAATAAAAAAAAAAGAAAACTGAATTTTAGTCATGTATTGTACTAAAGGCAAAGGAGTATTTTGAGTGATGAAAGTCCTTTGGTGTGGGGCATCTGCAAAAACTTTTGTGTGAGAAGGTGAGTGATTTTTCCAGACATGTCTGTGAGCAGAATATAAAGGTTTGTTATATACATATTATATGTGTATGTACATGGCAATATAAATAGTTCACCATTTATGGTAACATTTGTACTTTGTAATTAAGGAAGAATTCGGCTGAACTTTCAGACTTCCCTTTTTTCTATCTCACCAAAACAAATTGATCCAACTGTACTTCCCATGCCGTACCTCATTCCCATAATCAAACAGTTTTTTCATTTTTTTTTTTTCTCCTCAAGTTCATTTAAAAGCAAATACAAACCGCAAAAAAAGGATCATAAAGTGTTTCAGAAATACCAGCCAGGCTGCTCCGGTGATTTCTGGGTTTTTTTCCATAACTCAATATATCTCCAAAATGTGCTTATTGTTTTGCTGAAGGACTTCAAAGCCATGGTGACTGAGTGAGTAAGGAAGGGAATGCCACATAATATGACAGCTCTGCATGTATACACAAACACTTAAGACAAACATTAATAAATACACATTTTTTCTGAGCTAGCATTTCTATTAAATTGTCTATTAGTTTATTAGAAGGAGAGTGGCTCACAAGCAAGTCATCATGGAGAGTTTTTAAATATATAACATATGTACAGAGATCTTGGTTTACTTCAGCATCTCTATGGCTGTTATTTAGGTAGGAGAGAGCTCAGAGGGGTTGTAACAACCCAGCTGCAGGGGCTCAGCTCACTTCTCTCCGATAGCAGCGAGCAGGAGACAGCGTGAGGGCTTTTAGACACGCACATGCTACAGGTGCCTACTTGAAAACCGGTGGATGAGGAGATTTTGGGTTTCTTTCTTCCTCCTGGGAGGCAGGATTTAGTGTGCACTGAGTGTCAAGACTACAGCTACAATCTTGGGATTGGTGCCGACTCGTTGAAAAGGAGCTGCAAGATCCCAAATATTTTCTGCGCTGCCTATTTATAGGCGTCGTGTGCTGCCTCTAGTAATTGCAGAGTGAGTCGGGAACTGCAGATGTGATGTTTGGAAAAGCGTGGTAGAGGATGAACAAACAGGCCATATAATGTCTAACTTTGTCACAGCTTGAGACTTTCAATGCCCAAATAAATTCTTTGTCTTCTGACTGCTTTTCCTTATGCAGCATAATCCGGTCTCTCTTAGTATTCTCTGCTGCTCAGCTTTTTAAGTTGGCTTTTCATAAAGCTTGCATATTAAGAATGCATAGGCAATTCTACTCATGAAAAATTATTCCTTTTGAAGCACAGAGGGCAAAGGCAACTTTTTCCAAGGTTGCTGGCTATTAGAAAGATGCCCGTAAAAATAAAGCGATCCTGCCGCAAAACTGCTTTCTTAAACTAAAACCAAGTTTTTAAAAGTACTGCTCTTACCAAAATTGTGAGTTTGATGACTGAAAAATAAGAAAAAAGAAGGATAATCAGAGCTGAAGAAGGTCTGAAGTCCAGAGTGACAACATATAGCAGAGGCAGAGGGTGGTTAATAGAAGAAACTAATAAGCAGGCCTAAGCGTCTTTTCCCGTACTATTTTACTGCAAGTGGAGACAGCCACATTAATTCGATCGCCGTGCCACAAAGCCAAGACATCTGAGACATGGGGAGCCTAAGCACAAGTGAGCAGTCCAAGGTTACGCGGGAGTTGGAGGGCGCAGACTCCAGGGTAGCTCCCGGGAGGCCGGGGATGGAGGGGTGGCGAGGGGTTGGTGACCGAGCCCCAGGACTTGGTACCTGGGTATAGTGGATCTACGAGGGAATCTATAACTTATCGCTAACTACCTCAGGAGTCCCTCGCCTAAAAGAAGAGGAGATTATTATTGCTGGACTTTGGGGATATGACAGTTCTTTAAAAGTTAATTTTCATCCACATTGCTAAGAAAGGAATTGCTACTGGGATCTTGCTAGCAGACAACGAGGTCAAAGTTGCTCCTGAAGCAAGCATGGACCTTTCTTCCCTGAAGGAAAGTGAACTTTTCCTGCTTGCTTGCGTAGGCTTCTCTAAATCTTCTCACAATCAGGCAGGTGGTTTCTCTCTCTTGATCCTTTCTCTCTCCACACAGAATTTCTCATCTCCTCCATCCAGACAGGTTTGAGATAAGCCCAGCTCGTTACTGCTCTTCTGGAGATCATGAAGCACTAGTTTTGTTTCATTTAGATCAACAGATGATCTATGTGTAAGAAAAAGTGACTGGCGCTGCATTTTGTTCCCCCATAACTGCATTCCTTGTGTGTGCTTGCAAAGCGGATTACATTTATAGCTGTGGTAGCACAGAATCAAAGCTAAAATTTCCTCCTCTTTCTGGGTAGTGAGCACCACTCTATATTTTTATGCAATTCAGTCTGTTTCCTAATAAGGAATAGTCTCCAAATTGGAGAGTCATGGGTTCAATGAATGGACCACTCGGTGGATAAGGAACTGGCTGGATGGCCGCACTCAAAGGGTTGTGGTTAATGGGTCAATGTCCACGTGGCGGCCAGTGACGAGTGGTGTCCCGCAAGGGTCAGTACTGGGACCAGTGCTATTTAACATCTTTGTTGGAGACATGGACAGTGGGATCGAGTGCACCCTCAGCAAGTTTGCCGATGACACCAAGCGCGGTGGCGCGGTTGACACACTGGAGGGAAGGGATGCCATCCAGAGGGACCTGGACAGGCTTGAGAGGTGGGCTAATGCAAATGGCATGAAGTTCAACCAAGCCAAGTGCAGAGTCCTACAGCTGGGACGTGGCAATCCCAGGCATAAATACAGGCTGGGCAGAGAATGGCTGGAGAGCAGCCCTGAGGAGAAGGACTTGGGAGTGCTCATGGATGAGAAGCTCAACATGAGCCGGCAGTGCGCGCTGGCAGCCCAGAAAGCCAACCGTATCCTGGGTTGCATCAAAAGAAGCGTGGCCAGCAGGGCACGGGAGGTGATTCTCCCCCTCTACTCTGCGCTTGTGAGACCCCACCTGGAGTACTGTGTCCAGCTCTGGAGTCCTCAACATAGAAAGGACATCGAACTGTTGGAACAGGTCCAGCGAAGGGCCACTAAGATGATTAGAGGGATGGAGCACCTCTCCTATGAGGACAGGCTGAGAGAGCTGGGGCTGTTCAGCCTGGAGAAGAGAAGGCTCCGGGGAGACCTGATAGCAGCCTTTCAGTATCTGAAGGGAGCCTACAGGAGAGCTGGAGAGGGACTCTTTGTCAGGAAGTCTAGTGCTAGGACAAGGGGTAATGGTTTTAAATTGGAAGAGGGGAGATTTAGATTAGATATTAGGAAGAAGTTCTTTACTGTGAGGGTGGTGAGGCACTGGAACAGGTTACCCAGGGAAGTTGTGGAGGCCCCATCCCTGGAAGTGTTTAAGGCCAGGCTGGATGGGGCTTTGAGCAACCTGCGGTAGTCAGAGGTGTCCCTGCCCATGGCAGGGGGGTTGGAACTTGATGATCTTTAAGGTCCCTTCCAACTCTAACCATTCTATGATTCTATGATTCTATATAATTATCTATTTATTGTGAAATCTGGTTGTAGCCTCACACAGGCAGAGATTTACCAGGGAAAAATTAGGGGCTTTATTCACCTGTTATTTCTGACTGGATCAGGGTGTATTTTTGCACAAAGTGATCAGGTTGTAAATGCAAAACACTCTTTTATTCCTCATACCTTATGTCTTTCGTATCTCCCCTATACTATATGAAATTAATATTTATATAAGAATGTGTATTTCTCTGCTAAGACACCCTTGTTGGTTTGCTGACTTTTTGCCATATGGTTTTCTAAACTTGAAACCTACAGAGACAAATTTTCATTTCATAACTTGGAATTAATATCAAATATTCTGTATAAATACTGGGGGAAAAATCAAACCAAATCTGCCCTGCATATTTTGGAACATAACATAAAAAAATATAATAATAATGCAAAATAAGAAGTATAATGTTTCATTCAAGGCTGTATAATCAACTGGCATTTTATAGCTGAGATTTCATTCTGTTTGTGCAGACAATGAATGTTTGTGAAATTTTTGCTAAACTTGACAATGTGGCCATTTCAATAGCAGAGGTAATTAGAGAAAAGAGTGAAAATATTGAGAACAAATACTGTTGTAAAAAACCCCACTCAATACTGTAGTTAATGCAAAGCTGAGATACTACTAAATGGCCCTGCAGAGGTGTTGTGAAATCATAGAATTAATTTGTAACAAATTATTCCCACTGGAAATGGTATTTTAAGACAGAAAACATGAAGTGTTAAGTCAGGAGGAGTTCAGGATTTCTTTAGGAACTATTTTGCAAGCTGAGGCTCAAGATCCAATAACAGATGTGAGCTACAATGGGAACATTTAATTTCCCTTTTGAACTGTCTTAACCATGGCAGAAATTTTTTTTCTAGATTCTTAAAGAAACCAATATTTCAGCAACAGAAAGGTCATTTCTTATGAAAAGGACAGTCAGTTTTCTCTACTTTGTGAGACCAAAATCAAGAGACACCATTCTACAAAAAAATCACTGGAAAAGCCTATAGGTATAGAGAGATATATAGACTATCCCAGTCTATACTGCAAATGCTGCCTTTATCTATAATATTCACAAGAAAAAGAAGTTTATCAAGAAATACTAGTGATGAAAGGTGAATGTAGTGATCTAAGTTCAAAGGATTTCTATGACTGTATCTAAGTAATCAATTCTCCAAGGTTCAATGTTTGATCAAATTTAGATAGAACATACAAAATTATTTAAAGTCTTGAAATTATAATAATTTTCTATTTAAAAGAAACTTAGACTCATTATATTTCAAATATAAGCATTTAATTTCAGCAATAAAATAGATTGCTTAGATTGTGCACAGATAGTCAGGAGTGACTAGATGGCGCCAGGCACGAGGGTAAAGGGCATAAGGGCTCAGGTGGCGTTTCCTTGATCTTGCTGGTGAAGGGGAAATGCTTACGAAGGAGCAGATGGTCCTGCAAATCAATACCTAGTTGTGCAACTGGTGTCATCAATAGTGATTTGGCTCTAAAAAACACAGGATCCTTTTTGAGGATTGAGGACTGCTAGGGAGAGATGGGATCCACCTGACAAAGTGGGGCACGAGAGTGTTTGCCAACAGGCTGGCCGACCTAGTGAGTTTTAAATTAGAAATTATGAAGGGTGGAAATAACGACCCATGGTTAAGGGAGGTTGCAGTGAACAGGGGTAGAAAGCAAAGGGTGCAGGGTGATGGGAATGAGACACCTCAAAATCAATAAAAAGCATAAAGAGACACCAACTTTAAGATTATACAAAGACCTGCAGCCTGGGGAAGAAGCAGGAAGAAGTAGAGCTCTGCACAGAGTCACAAAACCACAACATTGTTGGAATAACTGAGACACGTTGGGACAGCTTACACAGCTGGAGGGAGCATTGGGATGGATGCAAGATCTTCAGGAAGCGCAGGCAAGGAAGACAAGGAGGAGGAGTTGCCCTCTGTGTGAGGGAGCAGCTTGGATGTATGGAGCTCTCCTATCGGATAAATGTCTGGCTGCTGGGGAGCCTGTGGGTCACGAACACAGGAGAGGCTGGTAAGGGAAACATCTTGGTGGGTTGTTTTTACAGACCACCTGATCTTCACCTGAGAGTGAATAAATGGACAGCAAAATCTTTAAACAACTCAAGGATGTTTCTGGTCAAAACCCCTGATTCTCATGGGGAACTTGAACCCCTCAGCATCTGCTAGATGGGCAACAATGGGACACGACCAGTCAGTAAGATTTGTGATGATTCTCACGGTTAACTTCTCAATACAGGTACTGCATGAGACAACCAGGGATGATGCATGGCTTGAGACCATCACAGGCATTACCCAGTCATGTCTGGATAATCATTGGCAGCCTTGCTAGCAGTGAGCATGAAATCATGCAGTTCAAGATCCTGTGGGGAGTGAGGAAAGATGGTAGCAGCGTGCAGACCCTGGATATCAGGACAACAGACTTTTGCTTATCTAGGGAACTATCAGGTGAGGGGAACTATCAGGTGGGATCTCATGGGAGACATCTCTGAAGGGTAAAGGAGCTCAGGAAACCGGCAGGTCTTTAAGGACATCATCCTCCAGCCCAATACTCAAGAAAACAAGTAGACACATCAGGAGACTGGCTTGACTGGCCTGGGAACTTGTGATGGAGCTTCAGGGCAAAAAGGCAGACTATGGAGGTGGAAAAAATATGCAGGGACAGTGTTGGGAAAGCCAAAGCTAAGCTGGAATTGAGACTTGCAAGGGACAGCAAGGTGAACAAGGAAGAGGTCCTTGTGCTACATTAGTAGTGCAAGGCTGAACAAGTGAAATGTGGGACCATTGCTCAATAGGAGGGTGATTCAGTGGCAGCAGACATGGGTCAGGCTGAGGTACGCAGTGCTTTCTCTGCCTCAGTCTTCACTGATAAGGTTTCCCAGGAACCTGTGCCCAGTCAAAGTGTTCAGGGAGGACCATCAAGCAGTAGCAGAGGCTGCAGAGAGAGATTGTTTCAATGTCCATTCTGGGTGAGTTTCAAGACCTGACTGGACAAAGCCCTGAGCAACCTGGTCTGGCCCCATAGCTGACCCTGCTTGGAGCAGGAGGTTAAACTAGAGATTTCCTGAGGTCTCTTCCCACCTGAATTATCCTACAATTCTATAATTTGTTGAAAAACAACTTGCACAGATGGATCATTAAAGTCAGTTCAGAAATCTCTCCGTTCACTCAGCCAAACCAAATACCATCTGTTTACCGAAGAGAAGAAGCTGACGGAAATAAGGGTCATGGTTTCAGTTTTCTATACCATGACAACCCGATTCAAATCCACGATAAAACTCACCGGTCAATTGGTACGTGATTTGACATACGTACAAGGAAGAAACCATTGTTTAACAGTTTACAGGGTCATGAAATAATCCATTTGAAGAAACATAGAGTAAACACCCTTATTGGGAACTTCTACAAATCCACATTAATTTTACCAAAGTTAAAATATCAATGAAATAAATAAGTAATTTTATAAGGTCTGTTATTAATAAAGTCGTGTATAACTGACTTTATTTATAAATGCAATTCTTTAATTTTGGGGAGAGAGGAGTGATGGGAAAAGTTGAACAATAAATGCTCTTTTGGATTCATATTTGTCAGCATGAGTTAAAACAGTCTTCTGTGGATCTTTTTGATATTTGACTTCTAAATGTATCCAGAAAGTTGATAAAATTCAGTGTAGCCTGTATCAATTCACATCCAATTCTTGATTCTTGCCCTCTGAATTTTACCTTAGCCTTTTGGAGAAAGCTTTGCCGCTTTAGGTGGATTTTTATGGGAGCTGACAACCAGTTATTTGCTTTCATTTGGAAGTCCTAGTCAGTCTGTCTTTAAAAGCAATATGCACAACGATGCCATGCTGTGAATGAATAACCAGGCAAACAAAAATGAGGACTGAATGTTTGTGTGTCGTTGAGTCCTCAGTCACCAGACCATCCTTGCTCACCAGATGGCCCCGACTGACACACCTGAGTTCGCCCTTAGCCCCAGCCCGATGGATTTAATGCAACAGCGCGCAGGTTGAGACTGTGACTGCTGCGACCTTTACACAACACTTTCTGACTTCTCATCAGTTCACACAGTGGTGTCAGTGACTGAGAAAACCTGGAGCGAGCCATTTTCTTGGGAAGCAGTGTACATAATTTCATTAGCATCTTAGGTCTTCCTGAATGGTTTTCCTTTCTGTATGGTTTTCAGCCAGCACCAGATTGTTCTTGGGAAGGTATAATTTCACCAGCAATACTTAGCTAGCCCTCTCTGTTAAGACAAGAGCTGTTACAGCAAGAGGAAAGGTCATTGAAAAAAGTTTGGCAAACCTCTCAGGAAACATGTTCCTTCCATGCAATCCCCCAAGCAGAAAACATCAAAATAGGACTACATAGACTAAAAAAATACACCTTCTCCTTTTATTCTTGGTTTTGTTCTCTGGCTTATGGACAAAACACAGCTGTTTCTGAGACGCTAAACAAAAGACAGCTTTGTTACAACTAAATATATCCCAGATGGGAGTGTCTCCATGCACAAAATCCCACACTTGGTGCACGGTTTTGCAAGAACTCCTTTCAGAACTGCTGTAATTTCGTAAGGGCTTATAACTGGGCTGTACAGCAGCTTCCTACCTCCTTCGAAATTAGGTGCAATGCATCAATGCACCAATGCACCTACAGCCTTGTTCCTGCAGCCCAATGAATCTCAAAAAGCTACCTGTGGGAAGGGATTCTGCTTGGCTGTATTACAGTATGAAGTCCTCTATCTACTCTGCAAATCATAACAGAGTAAAACTTTGGAAGTTGTTGCCTAGTTAAAACCTTCATCAGGGCTAAAAACCTAATTATTTTGTTCTTTAACAAAATAATACAAATCTTGAACATTAAGAAACTTTCAAGCTAGACCACACTTAAGATAAATAAGCTGGCTTATTCATCCCAACAAACATTCAGTTTACACTGAACACGTAGCTACTTTTCTAGAAAATTACTATAGGAAGAATTTCTAGGAAGAATTGTCTGTATGAACAACATACACTCCACAGCACAGCATGAAGACGCAAGTTTGAGAAGTAAAAACACAGAACATAAAACCAGAGTCCACCGCTAGGTGGCAAAATGGTGTTTTCAATGTAATAACACCGGGATCCAGGTTCACTGACACTGTTTTTGGAAGCCTTGCTTGCCAAAACAGGCATGGTCAGAAATAAATAGTGCATTGTAATGTTGCGGTGTGTTTCTGTTTGCTGGAAACCCACCATCAATCTGTAGCCTTACTTCACAGGATTTCTTTTACTGCACAACTTGTCTTTTACGGAAGTCAGTAGCCAATATCTGCTCATTTGCATGCCCAGCTTTCCAGTTTTATTTCCACCTGACGTAACAAGTTTGATGAAACAGCTGGTACTAATGACTCACAGCCATAGGCTTGCAGCCTACAAACCCTTCTTATAGTCTCGCACAGTATAAATCAGGAACCACTCTGACCTCAGTAGAATTATGCACGTATGAAACCGGTGAGATGGAGAGAAGAGACAGATTGTGGCCATAGGTAGAGCCTAAGTAACATTTTGAAGATGCTGCGAAACAAAATATTAAAAGTTTTTGTACTACAGGATAGCTAATGTAGATTTCCTCTATCAAGTGGGATGGGATATGTTACTTTGAGCTGCTTTTTGCCTCACCTCCATGGGCTCTGAAGCATCCAGCTCTCCACAGAAACAGGCCGGTAATGTGCAGAGTACAAACACTACCCTGCAGGGAAGTGATAAAACAACTGCAGTTAATATATAATCTGAAACTCAAATGAAAAAAAGCGTCATGGAACATCCCTGAATACTGTTAAGGCCATGGGACTTACCACTGTCTATTACTCTTTCCTCTTGGCTTCTAGTTGCTGTGATGATGGAGTAACTTTTCTCTGCAGACTGTTGTCCAGACAACACCACTATGTTCACAGAACCACAGAATGGTAGAGGTTGGAAGGGACCTTCAGAGATCGTCTAGTCCAACTCCCCCACCAGAGCAGGTCCACCTAGAGCAGGTTGCACAGGATGGCATCCAGGCGGGTTTGGAATGTCTCCAGAGTTGGAGACCCCACCACCTCTCTGGACAGCCTGTGCCAGTGCTCTGCCACCCTCAAAGTAAGGAAGTTCCGCCTCATGTTGAGATGCAGTTTCCCGTGTTCCAGTTTGTGCCCATTGACCCTTGTCCTGTCGCCAGGCACCACTGAAAAGAGTCTGGCCCCATCCTCTTGACACCCACCCTATACATATTTATAAGCATGTTCCCACCTATTCCTTTGCAGCGTGCTCTGTCCATTTCACATTTGTCTGTTTTCTTCTTCTCCAAGTGTATTGGTCTTGAAACACTTCTTTATCTGTTCCACAAGCTAAATTTGCCCTTATAAACCTGCCTTAGCTGCCAAGCACCTGGCTTTCTAAAGAATTACCAGGATTTGATAGACCTATATGCTGCAGAATAACCTGCAAAGTGAAAATAGTACTAAAACTGTCACAAATCAAAGAGAGGCCAAGCACAGCTTTCTTTGCCTCTCAGCCTTTTTTTATCCCCCGAGAAGTAAATATTTAAAGAAAACAGCAGGATTAGAGTTTGCCCCGGTCTGCAGGACGTTCCCTGCCTGTTGGTGAGATGATGAGCGTGAGGCAGCTTGTACTCACCAGGCCCGGTCCCAAAGGCAACTTCAGTCTCAGACAGTAAAAACCCTCTGACATCTTGTCTGAATGATTTCCATTCTGCTGTACCCTGTTGAATCAACACAGTGCGCTCAAATGAGAAAATAAAATGAAGAGTATGCTTTAAATACGCTGTGGTCCTGATGGGCATCCCACAGGATGCTCTGCACTGCAGCCTTCCCAGTGACTTCTTACCCGCCCTGTGTACACACATCCAGGGCCATATCCCACAATTATTTCCCGAAGTCATGAAATTAGGTCATTAATGGATGGACAAGTGTAAATGCTGAAAATCAGGAAAATTAAATCAAGGTCAACTGGCTGGAAAATGGAAAAAAAAAAATCCACCCACACTAAATAAGTCTTTTGTACCTACTCAGTCAAATCAATTACTGAAAGACTGCAATTTTGCAAGTTCTCACCAAGATATCATAATTATATTGTTGGCTGACATCTGTGCCTTTGGATTATACTATAAATCTCTCATAATATGCTTTTTAATTAATATTTGACACCATAATTATAGGCTTCAGGGGAAAATTCACTTTCTGTTTATAACAGAAAGTAGTCGCTGTTTTGGAGTGGGGAGTGCATATTGGACTGAGGCTGTATGTTCTGTTACTGACCAGCAGGCACGATACACTGTCCCCTTTTTAATTTGAGGTAAAGTCTCATTCGCAGGCCATTCTGAACAAAACATTAACAAAAGTAATACTCAACAATTTTGGTGGTTTTTTTTTTTTTCTTCTATTTTTGGATTTAATCCCAAAGCTTAAATGTATATTTATACAGCAGAGAAGCAAGAAACATGTTTGGTCTTTTTGTGAAGAAAAGTCAGAGGACAGGACACAGATTGGTAAAATTCAGTTTCTGGTTTGATAAATGCACATCATTTTTACAGAAATACAAGCAATGTTATAAAGTCCATGGTTCAAATTCAATATACATCCAATCTTTTTTTCCAAGAAGACAAAGAGAGTTTACATAATTGTGGCATGGTAGGTAAATTATTTTCAGCATATCTGCCACACTTGCCAGTGTATTTCTGCCAGTATGTTTCTGAGAAACAAACTGGAAAACAACCCAAAACTTTGATAAAACTGAACTAGCCCCAGGCAGGCTGTGTCCCAGGAACAGAGGAACTGATGTTATTTATGGTGTACTCACGTGACAGAAAATCAACGGAATGAGGGTGCAGTAAAGATTGCACTGACAGACGCAGTGCTGAATCTGTCAATATTATTGTACATAATTAGGCTAAAAAAGTCACATTTGTAGTCTAGCAGAAAACCCTCTTAATTAGGACATGCTAATGGAGACTGTTCTCCCTTGAGTGGGCACACTGAATAAAAGGCTATTTTTTAAAAATGTCTGGAATACAAAAATGTAAAAGAAATAAAATAATGACCTTCCTAAAAATAATAATCACTACTTTATGAGTCAGCCTGATTATTTTTCTTTTTCTTCTAATCCCAATCAGGCCATGTGTTTATAGAGGCTGAGGAGTGAAAATGCAGGTTTCATTCTAATACAGCATCTGACCTAACATCAGCTGGCCTCTTGGTGCCAGCAGAACATATGTGTGTTACACTGGAATTATGTTACTTACAGAAAACTGTGATTGTGATACACTCTGGGCTCTTCACTGGCGGATACAATGCATCGTGGTTGTCACTGGGTGACTTTTGTAGACGTTGTCCGAGTTTTGGCCCTCTGTCAGGGCAGATCCAGGTATGAAACAGACACCGGAGCCTCAGAGGTGACTATTGCCAACTATATTGCAACCCCTGTTGCCAAAACTGGAGCTGTCAGGCTGACAGCTACCAAAACTGGAGCCGTCAAGCTGACAGCAACCATAGGCAGTTTTCAGCAAAACCAATTAGCACAGGGCTGGTCAGAGCGAGTAAGAGAGTCCTAAGCCACAACCCAGCAAGCAGGAGAGCTGAGACCTGGGAACAACTAGTTCAGAGCAGCCCAAAACCTCCCCCTTAGGCTGTACTGCATTTTGGGTGTGCCATAATGCCTCACACTTTTGTTGCCCTCCCAACAGCACATCAGCTAGTGCAGACTCCTCATGCTGTTTGAAAGTGATTCATAGGCTGAATTATCACAACGAATCATTTTAATAGAGATACTCATGTTTAAAGCTAAATGCATATCACTAATGTAACGCTGCATGGGAAGACAAAATATTGTCCCTTCATGTTTTATTAAACAGCTGAATGCTTTCAAAAATTGAAATGTCAGAGTATGTGACGTTGCATCATTTCGTAGTTATTTTGGAGCGGGCATTCCAGCAGAAGTTAATATTTATTCATTTAAAATAAGACATATCACAGACACAGCATTTTTTACCCAACTGAGAGAAATCACAAGCCACGGCAGCTGTTGGTTTGTCCCGCACAGCAAGGTCACGTGCAGAACCTTCTGCTGATCATGTTAGTTTACTGTAAACCCAACGCACCCCTCAGGACACACCTTGTCCACATAGTTTTTGTGAAGGTGTTTGGGCTGGAGCCTGTTGCAATGCAATTTTTTGGATTTCCCATCCCTGTGACTGAAGGGGACCGTTATCAAAAAAATAAAGGTTAGCTCAGATACTTGGGATGAAAACTGAGAAGAATTTGATTGTCACACACTTCTGTACTAACTAGAATTGCTTTGAGCAAATGAGGTTTTTTATAGAGCTTGCCAAACATGATTTGTTTGACCAAACCATTTTATGTTTATAGAAGAAGTCAATGACCTATAAATGTAATGCACCAGAAAGGAACGTCTAGCAGTCTTAAATCTTCCATTCTACTGTTGGTAGCATTCCAGACGGGACACCTCTCGCATTTTTGGTACAAACATACAAACCTGATACAAGATCCACAGCCTGATACGTCGGGCCTCTTCAATTTCTTTTATTTCCCTAGTTTGCTTGTGGAGTTGATGCTTCCTGAAACCACAGATCTATGCGCTCCGATGCATTCACGCAAACCCCAAAAGCCTGACCCCTGGCCACCCCGCAGCCGCAGCCTGTACATTGCCAAAATCCTGGTGCAGACCTGGAGAGCTCACACATCTGGGGAGTCTCAGGATTTGATCACGCCTCCTGCTGTAAGCCCAGGACTGAAAATGCAGGTTTTCATTAACAGCAGTTAATAATGTTCTTGGAGGACACATGAAAACATGGGATAGAGTCAGCTACTCCAGCTGTATTCACAGTTTCCAGGCTATTTCAGATGAGCAGGGAGGTTCAACCAGCACTCTATTCATTACTCCAAGAACTTTTCCTCCCTGTGGGGCCGCAAGCTTGAACAACGCAGCCACAACAGAATAAAGACCATGTTCTTAATTTTAAAAACACATCTATATATGCTTCGTGTAAGCACTTAATTCACAGAAGAAACACAGCATTTTCTAGACTGTAAAGCTGAAACATTTCTTTGGGCATGCTGTCAAGATCATCTATTTGAACTAGTGTCAGCCACTGTTAGAAGCTACACAATACACCAGTTGTTTCCATTCCACAGTTTACTGTGTACTATAAATAAGAATGCACAAAAGAAGAAAAGATGCAATTGTGTTTCATCTTGGACAGTTAAATGGAGTGAATTATTTCTGGGTTTAGATTTCTCTGCACACTTTTTACATTGTGGAATTATTTTTCTCAAAGTTTTCCATCAAAATACGGAGCTTCAAAATCACCACTGACATAAATCAGTATTGCTGTACTTACACCAGTGGAATTCCGTTTATTTCTACAGTTGATAATTTGCTCAGAGAGTTAATGTGCCTAGACATTGGCATCCATAGCGCGACACTAATAAAATATTCTAGAACATTGCCAGTGCATATAAATAAAACTACAAGACACTGTGACATTAGCTAATTTTGAGGGGCTTTTTTCAGTGGAAACACAAGAATTTCAACACACAAGTTAATATCTCCATTTCTGGGGTGTACTGTGGCACTTTGTAACAAAGCTTCATTACACTACAAACTCATTTACAGTACTTCCCACAATGACATGTAGATCTATTGTTTTACCACTTGTGTTCTTTTACTTGTTAGATTCCATGCAGTCCTGTATTTCAGCTTCCTTCACTGAAGTACCTTTTCAACTAATTTCCCGGTCACTCAGATTGAGTGGGATTCTTGTCTCCAAGCTCTTACCATCTGAAAAGTGGCGTAATCTAGGCTAGTCATATAGGTTTCCTTTGTAATCAGTGTGGAGGGACTGATAAACCTAAGGGGTGACTCATCTAATCCCAAAATGGCCGAATACAACAGGAGACAAATTGTCTTTCAGAAGTTTCTACCTTCCCCATTGCTTACAAGGAGGTAACGCCACCTAGATAAATTGCTTAGATTAGATACCTGATTTCTAGATAGCTAAAGTGAGAAGAAAAAAAAAAAAGTCATAATTAGTGATGGGAGAACAGTTCAGATCTACCTGATCTACCTTTAACCTGATCTACCTTTAACCACCTGGCAGCAGAGATGACAGCATGCGCTGCAAACCCATCCGAGGCGAAGAGAAGGTTAACACCTGGCCAGTCCCACCGTGCTCGCTCTGGAGTCCTGCGGTACCAGGAACAGGTCGAGTAACATGGCACTAGCCAGTTACTAGCCAGTTACTAGTTACTAGCGGCGTCTAGTGGGACACCCAGGAGTAGAGGCCAGAGAGATGGAGGGCGCAGGCTGAGCTAGACGGGTGGTAAAGAGAGAACAGTGGCAGCGCTATTGCACATCAGGCATCACTGAACTTGGCACATCCAGCTTTTATAGTCTGGCAGGAATTTGAGAATTCTTTATATTTCTCTGTGTACGAAATTCTACGACGCACGTTCGCATCCACTACTTGTCAATATGCTGTCAAAGAAACTGAGTAATATAGCTCCTCTTGATGCTTTTTGCGTTTAAAATAAAGATGCCTTAGCAGAAAGAGTCCAGGCTTCCCAGTTACGATCCCTCCTATTTCTTTCTTCACAACCTAGCACGCCCACTTGCTCTCTTCCACCAATTAGGACAGCAATTAAAGTGAATAGCTCATGAGTTTCTCTGGCAAACAGCATTTGTTAGATCCAGGCATGTCAGTGTATTACTGCCCTCAGCAGTCACTGTAGTTCCTTTGCAGTAGGTTATTCCATCTGCAACAGCAGGAGGAAAAGTTCATGTATGCCAGCTTCTCAACCACTACAGCTCGCTGCCAGCCACGTTTGAGTCGAAGGATACTGGGCGACAGCAGGGAGAAAAATAGAGCTGAACACAATCTTCTAACCATGGCTCTGTCAGCTGTATTTGCAAATTATAAAAAGATTTGTATTATTTTACAGAAGAGTAGGGAGGAACTCAAATGAACTGAGAGAACTCAGGCTATATGCTAATAAAAGCTAATTTCTTGCAAATAACAGCAAAAATTAACAAAGTTATGCTGATTAGCTACAGTTTGGGTGAATAACTGGGACAGAAGAGATGTGTAGAATTTGGGACTCTAGCAAAAAAACGCACAACAACCCTTCAACCCTTCCATCCTTCCCCTCCTCCTCGCCCCTCCCAAAAGGATCCTCCTCCTTTTCTGGGACGTGAGACATGGCGAGTGACAGAATCAGAACCAGGTCAGGAATCTGAGGAAAGGTAGCATAGAACCGCACAGGTTAATGATTAAAAGCCATCTAAATGAAAAGGGAAAAGTCACTAAGGAAAAATATTCATGATCCGGCTCAGCAACAAAAGCTGTGAAGCCAGAGCAGGTAGACAGAAAGGCTATTGGAGGGCAACGATTGCAGTCAGAGTTTTCCTTTCCCACCATTAAGATATTTCTGTTGCTCAATAGTAAATAACATGCTGTGGGAAGGAGCTATATGCAGAGCAGAGATACGGTAACAAAAAACAGATTATGCTTTTGTTATATTTGATTCTAATTGACAGAAGAACAATGACAGGCATTTCTCCAGTATTTTGTAATTGGTGAGAAGCAGAACTAATGAGGTTTTCTGGAATCAATAGTGGCAGTCAACAGCACTGACCCCTTTTGGGCATGTTTTTCACACTAACCATGGTAACAGCATTAAGTGTTTCCATTAACGTAACTCTATGTCACTTCCCATACTATGCATTATTTAATGACCTTTCTCAGACATATAATTGCTTTTTAAATCAGCACGTGATTTGTAAGATTGTTTGATTGTATCCCTTGGAGTTGGCTCGTCATAGCAGCCCACCTTTTTGCTGTTTTTAAGAGCACAGGAAGAAATGAACTGGCTAAACAGAGAGGGCAAGCATTCACACAATGCCCAGCCTCGAAACCTAGAGGGATTTCATAGTAATCTGATGCTCCGAGAGCACAATAATAAAAATTACCATTTCAAAGCCAGAGAAACAGCTGTAGACTTTAGTAAAAAGTCCTACGATTGTCTGTTAGCTTCTCATTTTGAACAGCAGATCATTTCCTGATGTTTTTCCCTGATTGTTTCAATGGCTTTATCAGTTTTTAGTGACAGTATTTGATTTCTACATCCTTTTTCAAAGTTTCAGTATAAAATCAGAAGCTTTTTGTCAAAGTTGGTTGTCATCCCTTGTGCCTTCTTTTCAGCTGTGACTGTTTATTTATTGAATTTATTCCACCTACCCTCCAGCTATTAGCTATATATTGTCTCCATAGCAATCCCTCTCTTCTCCTCAGCACAGAAGCAAAAGGAGAGGCTTGGTAATTGTGATTTTAGATGCAAGGTGTCATTTGAATGCTTTCGGGAGTGCAAACAGCAGAGGATATGGCATTTCTGACACTTTTGGATAGCATCACTGTGTGCATTATTTTTTTTCGATATTCATGTTTCATCAACCATTTGCAAATTTTCATTTATCTTGACTTACTTTAACATTGGTTTTACTCTCATTTTATAATCACTAGCAATATGAATTTAATAATACTGTGTTCTCTTCGGGCTGCTTTCTTGTGCAATTTTGCATTTATACTACGAGGCTTAAGAGGCCTTTAAAAATTATTATTCCCATAATGTAGAGTGAAATCGCTTGATTAAAATCCCAAGATAACAGGCAAACAGGACTCCTTCTTCTGCAAACCTTTGCCATATCTTTACCACCATTTTGGCTTTTTTTTCCAACAAACCTAGTACTGTGAATATGAAGAAAGTTCACTTTCTCTCCACAGCCGACAACAGTCACAACTAAACCCATACTTACGAGACAAGATGTTGTTGCATGTGTATGTTAAGAACATCATGCAAAGGATTATAGCTCCTGCTACCATGTTCAAACAATCTTTGTGTACTAACAAAAATGGAACCCTACATTTAGAGTAGGGTTATTTTAGAGTAGAGTAGGTACATTTATTGTAATGGAGTAAGCTGGGCAATGTACACATTTACTATGGATTGCAATATTACTAATAGCAGCTGGAACAGTAATACCTATGTCACCNTTTTTTTTTTTTTTGTATTATTATTTCTAGAGTCAATTTAGTGTGAGTGGTTCTTTAGAACACAGCAAGCTTTAGGATATATCGTGGATAGTTTACTGTCTAGCATGAGCCTTAATTAAACATTATATGTAGAAACATGACAGTAGGGGTAGACAAGTGTATATATAATAACGCTGAGGAGTAACTAAGCCAAAGAGGGTTGACAAACAGAAAATTGATAGAAAAGCTAATTACTTTCCATATGGAAAGAGCAAGCTACACCCCAAAAAAGGGTAGTGAAGTATAACATTTTCCAGCTAGGAAGAACCACAGGGGAAATTTAAATAGAGGCTAATGACCCAGAGTGAAATTCAGCCAGTATCATAAGACCTGCTTTTGAAAACCACAGCAAAGGGTACTGTGATATTAAACACTATAATTATTTCTCAAAGTCTATATGGGTTCATTCACCCAAACTAAGTAAAAATGATCAAATATTTGTAAACTTGCACTTTTGCTTTACCCTGAGGTAAATAGAGCCCACTATCAGATACTCTGTGCAGCAAGATCATTATCTGAAGTTCACTGCAATTCTTTAATTATTCATTATAAACTCAGTGAGATCGAGATAAGGGTCTGAATGAGATTTTTATGTCCTTTCTGTTGAAAAGTACTAGAGGTTGGAGGAAAACTTGCTTTTCTCTTCATATCTTTCAATTTATTCTCACGCAAGTTCTACAAATTTTATGTGATTTTGCTATATTATAGTTGGAAAGGTCTTTATTAATCAATAAGTATATTAAACAAAATTAAAGAAGGAATGATTAATCTGTTAGGCTGTTGACTATTTGTTGTCAACCTCTGATTGATTCCTTTATGACTTCTTTATATATTTTTGGCAATGAACTGTTTTTTAATGGACACATTTACTACTATCAACGACCTGTTACTCCACAACTCTACACTGATATGCAGACATGATGCACTGGTTCAGTTAAGGACCAAGTACCAGGGTTCTACAAAATGATGTAGCTCTGCTTATTGATGATGTTTCCCTAGCAGTCTATCCATACATGAGTCCACAAGGAGGAAATGAACTTGGAAGAGCAGAAAGAGGGTTCGGAAAAACAAGCCACCTTTAACAAGAATATCAAATCCTGGTTTATCTTCGCTGTTACTTAATAGTGAGGAAGGCTCCATGGAAGAGTTAAAGCTTAAATCTTTACGTGTTTACTGTGTTAAGAGACAGAAGTATTTTGGAATAATTCCCTACCTAACTAGGCTTTGGAAAAAAAACTCTGACAAAGAACAGCCTCGAGAGATTAATCAGTATCAAATTCAGGACAATCATGTTGGTAACGGGCACCGACCAACAACTTAACATTTCTTATGAAATAACACTTGTTCAATGTTCAGTATTGTTTTGAATAAAATTTAATTTTCACTCCTCTTAGATTCACTTTTTATATACTTGTTCCACAGATTGACAGCATACGTCTTGGCAAAAAGTAGGAACCAAAACTAGCTAGCCTCAAAGCAGAACTAGATGACAAGTAATAGAGGCCTTGTTTTACGATTTAGCATAAAAAACTTGCTTCGTGATAGAATTGACCACTGTAATTCAGTTTAAACATATTAAAAGCAGGAACCTAAGGGCAGATACGGAAATCTTGTTTTTAACACAACTTATAATTCACTCCTTTACTGCTATAAAGTATTTATGGGGATATAAACAGGTTTATGGGGAAAAAAAAGATCAGAGAATAATAAAATGTCTTTAGTCACACAAAATCAAGATACTAGTATTTGCAAAAGCAGTTTGTATAAACAAACCATTTACTAGCCTCACTTAGAAAAAAGTTTCCTCATTGATGTGTTTTTACACAATTGTTCATTACAGTATTTTGGAATATTTACTGGGGAACATTTGGAGCCAGCTGTTCTAAAAGAAGGGATACCACATAGGATAATTAATTTGAAATATTATAATTCCTGTACATCAGTAATTAACATTCTTAGTCTCATCCTGGAAGTGAAAGAAAGAATGCAAAGGAAGATCATAAACTATCCTTATTATCCACAGATTTCTCTTAAGGCTACAGTGAAAAAATAATAGTAGAGATAGCAAAGAAGTTTGTGCTATAGTTTCCCTGCAGCAGATTTTATATATATATATATATGTATATACACATTTTTTAATGTAATTTATTCATATATAGAGAAATATACATATATCTGTTTGCAAAGCCTTTAGCTTTTACATTATTACCACTGGGAGAAGAGAAAATTGACACTGCTGCAATGTGGTATTTATCAATGCAAGTGTATTTTTTCAGATCTATTGTTGATATTTTCCTTAGTGTTTTGGCATAAGAAAGAGCAAATAAGCGTTAACACAAAGTACTAAGCAGCATTTTTTGCAGTGGAAAAAGCAGGAAGAAAAGCAGTGAGCTAAATTATTTGGATTTATGAATTCTGGAATTCAGTACTGTAACTAAATTAGTCTATAGCTATTTCAGAGGCACAGTAAAATATTTCTAAAGAAAAATACATGTATTTCACATAGGCCAATAGCATATATGATCACTAATCTGTAGATTCATAAGGCGTTTACAATATATTGCAGATGTTTCTGCAAACAGGTGTGTTAAAGTTTTAAGACCTCCCAGATTTCCTGTTTCAGCTTTTCCCAATCTTCCTATTAGTATTTAGCTCTCAGACTACAAATAAATATTTCTAAATTTGAATATTATTAGTTAGAAAATTGATCAGCATACTGAAAATGAAAGCTTTTTTGTCTGTCTTTCTTTTTGGTTCCAACTTTGCTAAATGCGATTCCCATTTTGCACAATGCCGAACATTTCTGTGTTGGCTGATCACGACCCATCTGCATTATACAACTGTCAAAAGCCTGTCTTGGCCTTGGATCATGTTGAAAGCAACTATTGTACAGAGGGTCACTTGCCATTTTTATGTAACTGTCCAGAGAATGTCCTAGTTCACATTTAAATGACTCTATGATACAAAATTTCTCCCGGCATTCAATCAGGCTTTTGTCTTGCTCTGAATAGATCCTATTAAAAAGCAGAAATGTATGAATAGAGAGATACCCCACTGCCTGCTTCAGCCCACTAGAAGCTGTAACATGCCTGTGAATAAACAATATATACATACATATATCAAGAGGAAGTTAATATTAAAAAGTTCAGCGTGAAAAATAATATTTATATTTGGACAGGCCAGGCTGGTGGGGCTAAGTCAGTACTGCAACACCTGTCCCTGAGAAAACTGTCATGGTGGTGACGTGGGCATTCCCCATGTAAAGTCAACGGGCTACCGGTGCTGGCCACGGCGTCCTTTGTCATCTCCACCGTCAAGTCACGTATCCGCATCACATGTTCACCCAGGACGCCGGACCTGGAAAGTGCTATCTATTCTCCCCCTGGTTCTCATTATCATAATTATCGGTTGCGTATACTATCTGCTTTAGATACCAGATGAGAGACTGAAGCGTCAGGCTACTCCACACAATAAGATAAGTAGAGAGGTGATTTTTTTAATGCCAAGACCAGCTTCTCTTTTCTGTCAGTCACCAAGTACTGAGACTAAGAATCAAAATTCAGCAGCCAGATCCGGTAAAAGGCTTGGTAAACCTGGCAGATAGACCCGTAGTGCACACTCACGTGCCCATACTTCTCTCTTCCAACGGGTTTTAAGTGATTTTTAATCAGCCACATAAATCAGGCTTTGAACTATAACTGTAAGGCCAAGCAGCCGACAGGCTAGCAATGAGCTGAAAAGGAGTTCAAAGGAACATGAAAGCTGCCAGGTGCCTCCACCGTGTTTCATAATGAATTAAAAGGTTCCTTTCATTCAAATTGCAGAATTCTGCATCGCAGCTGTCTGTAGCAAGTCACACAGCTGTGGTTTAACTAAGGCACAGCCATGCTGTATCGAGTCAGCTTCACTTACCGAGTCTTTCACAAGAGCCCATTGAGGCAGCGTCTAAACTCTAGAAGAGATTTTCTAGAGTTCATTCATAGAATCATAGAATCATAAAATCATAGAATCATAGAATCACTTGGGTTGGAAGAGACCTTCAAGATCACTGAGTCCAACCATAAACCTATGCCAAAAAAACACCCCTAAACCATGTCCCTCAGCACCACGTCTACCCGTCTTTTAAATACCTCTAGGGACGGCGATTCCACCACCTCCCTGGGCAGCCTGTTCCAATGCTTGATAACCCTTTCTGTAAAGAAGTTTTTCCTAATATCCAACCTAAACCTCCCCTGGCACAACTTGAGGCCATTTCCTCTTGTCCTGTCGCTTGTTACTTGGGAGAAGAGACTGACCCCCACCTCGCTACAACCTCCTTTCAGGGAGTTGTAGAGAGTGATAAGGTTTCCCCTCAACCTTCTCTTCTCCAGGCTAAACAATCCCAACTCTCTCAGCCACTCCTCATAAGACTTGTTCTCCAGACCCCTCACCAACTTCGTCGCCCTTCTCTGGACACGCTCCAGCACCTCAATGTCTCTCCGATACTGCGGTGCCCAAAACTGAACACAGCACTCAATTATTTTACCATAGACATGCCAACACTAGGGAAGTATAAAAAACAGATGATCTAGTTTGGTTTTCCATCTATCACTGACCCTCAAATGAGGTCATTGTCGTTTGAGACGGAGAGTTTTGGCAGGTTCCTCAGCGCGTTGCCTGGCGGGAAGTGACCACACAGGTCCCACGCCACAGTGGTGGGGACACAGCACTGGGCAAGGCTGCTGGAGGGGGTCCCCAGCCACTGCGAGGCACAGGGCAGCCACCTCCTGCTCTTGCTGCTCATGGCCCTCAGCCTTTTTATCGGAGAAATCTCCCCAGCCATTTTTCTGATGATTTATACATTGGCTGAAGATGTTTCAGCTTCCTTTTTTGGTGCACCCACACCAGCTCCACAAGTAGTATTTGAATTTTGGTCTCATCAAGAAGAGCTAAAATTGCCTCTTTGTACACTTGTCTGTTTAGCCATATTAACATCTTTTTGTGTGTGTGTGCAACTGTCTTAGCCTCATCATTACCTAGCATTTTGTTGACCTGCGTGTCCCGTGCAAGTTTTATCAGATATGATATGATAATTAATTCAAAGCTATCAAGCACAGTGTTGAACAGATCAGAAATGGGTCCTGTTTCCTTCCCTTCTACAAATCCCATCCATTGGTAAAAAATCTGGACATAATATTTACATAAGTGTCACAAATGGCAAAAATACTTATCTATATATAAATAAAAAATACATATACATTTTTTAAATCTGCCAGCTCACTTCTCTTAAATATCTCTAAGGTCTGAATCATTGATAAAGCATATTGCTGCATTTCCAATCTGAATGTCAAGGAATACTTAGTCAAAAACGTTGCGGGATTTAATTTTAAAAAAAAATATTTTTGGAAAATAAATTCAGTAAAATGTTGATTGGAATGGATGTTTTTCCTACCTTTTAATTCACAAGGAAGTGAATTGTAGATCTGTTTTCTGTTATTTTGATTCAGGCTGACCAGCCTATGGTAGCAGGGGATATCTTGCCAGCACTATTTCAATGCTAATACTGTATTTATTTTTTATCATATTTCCATATGTATCATCCCTTTGCTACTTTTTAATGGATAGTACAACAGCTTCAGATCTGGTTTTGTAGGAACAGACACTTGTAGAAACCTACGGTTTATACATTAATTGACCATGCTTCAGAATATCTGCTGACATGAAAAAGCACGACATAGTCCACACTTGTGCCAACTTTGCCTAGCAAAAACAAGGGTTGTGATGGGACTTACTCTTACTTTGCTCCAATATGCAAACGAAGCGTAGATCAGTGAGATAGAAGGATTATTTAAGATGAAAGAAATCTATCAAACGGGTCAGTTTAGAACATATAAGAATGTTGTAAGGTTTGGTGGGGGAGGAGGGGGTGTTTCTGGTTTGTTTTTTGGGTTGGTTGGTTGGTTTGTTGTTGTAAGAATGCAGTTTGTGGATTCCAAACTGTTTTGCTCACTGCCTATCTGGTTTCAGTGTAAGAAATTTAACAATTCTGAGGGAAAACTGCCTGTTTCTGGCAGGTCTGCTCTGAAACCAGTGGGAGACTGGTCCCCAGAGGGACAGCTGTGAGCCTCAGAAGTGGAAACTTGTGAACTGTAGCTATTCATTGACATCGTAACTGTTGTCCATCAGCAAAGGAGCTGCTAAGAATTGTAATGCTTTCCCTAGACAAAGTTTCAGTGAGCCCTGCAAGACTCGAGTTTCCTGGTGCCAAGCCGTGCTGCCAGCCCGTCCGCCCCACAAATGCCTGGCCGGAGCCTACCTGCCTTGCCCCACCCCGGGGACGTGCCGCGCTTGAGTCACACCATAAAGCACACTATCATGATGACACATCTTCCTCTTTTCCAAGGCGTTCTGTCCTGCAGATTGTCCTGTGCCCATTCGGTGTGCCAGCACCGTACCTGCTTGTACCTCCGTCCGTGATCAGCTCCTGGTGGCTGTATCCGAATGTACCACCCTGCTCCAGCTGGAGCTCGCTGCTTGGCTGGGCTTCACGGCGTGCCTGGGACTTCCCTGAGCCTAGCTGTAATACTTTACTGCCTTTAGAGTACTCTAGATCTTTTTCTGATCGTAATTCTCGTTTGCAACTTGGTCCTACTAATTTAGGGGCTAGTTTGACTCCTGACTCCCTTGCCTCGAACTCCATTTTCAGCTTTTTTAACCCGCGCAGCACCTTGTGGACCACTTTGCACCACTGACTTGGGTTGCGTGACCTCGGCCTGAGTGTCTGTTAAAGCTGTAATCGTTAGGGCAATGGTCATTCCGCACACAGCATCAGCATTCTGCAGTAACAGAGAGTACTCAGCCTTTCCTGTTTAAATTCCTGGTAGCTCTTTCTCATCTAAAAACATTTCCTGTTTTTGTTCCCTTAGACAGTTTTATCAATCCATAGTTTTTTTAGTCCGGGTTCCTCAAATTCCTGCAGCGAAGGCTCACAGCTCAGTTTCATAGTCCTGCTTCAGTTAGGGAAATAGCTGGATCTTCCAAATGCCTCTCATGAGAGAAGCTGGAAACAGCATCTACTTTCTTGGGAATAAAGCCTAGATACACGAGCCAAAACTCAACATGACGGAATAAACCATGTAGAATACTTTGTCGCATTATTTAATCAGGTGATCTTGTGACATATGAGGAAAAATTATTTTTGCATGCTGGAGAGGAGAAGAAATTATTTTAAGCAACGTTTTTATTTGTAGATTCTTTCACCTCCTTCTTCGACAGTGTGTAACCCAAAGTTACAACTAAGTCTTACAGTTATTGATGACAGCATTCTTCTTTCCTTACAGTTGATCTGGGATTTGGTATTAATAATGTGGATAGTATTTACCTATTATATATTATTTCTATTGCTGACCATAACATTTTTAAAACAAAATATTACCGAAAATATTTTCTTGGTATTTTACAAAGAAGTTTTATGCCTGTTTCAGCAGTGCAATTTCATAAAAAAACATTCTTTGTATTACTTGATTTTATTCTGTTAACATGATTGATTCTGTAAACTTTATCCATGAAAAAATCTTCTGTCGGAATCCTCTTCTGTGGAATCATGTGATTATTTTTTTGGGGGTGAGATTTAAACAGATCAACAGAATGCTCCAAGGCAAAACTTCTTAGCTTTCAAAGGGAAGATTATATTCAAAATGTAATTTATAATACTAGGCACCATTAGACTTAATGTATTATTCAGCTAAACACCATAATGGCATTCAATTCACGATGAAAATTAAAAATTGATAACTTTGCAACCATTGATTTTCTGTATTCTGCAAAGATCCTGAGAAAAGTGAACTAGTCTATTTAAAAAAAGTAGCAGCCCATTGTTATTGCAAGCTTTAAGGACATTGAACATGTAAACAAACAATAGAATGAATAACATTACCCAGGCGACTTGGACTAATTTGATTTCATATAAAAGTGAAGCAAATGCAAAGGCAAACAAAGGAGCACTGAAATATAACCAACTCCAGGCTGGGTTTACTTGTTCCTGTTCAGAAAATAAAGGAAGAAGCATTAGAAACCGCTATTTCCTCTAACGAGGCTAATATCTGTTTTGCTCTGGGTAATTATTCACTTCATATAAATCAACAAAATACAACCCATCTTGCATTAGAGAATATCCTGCATATTTATCTGCATCTCTGTGATGACAGGAAGTGTTCTGCTTTTTTTTAGGCAATGTAAGGACAAACTTAAATGAGAAAATTAGTCCACAGAAACACAAAATTTTGAATGGAGGTGGACATTAACTTGGATGTTACAGTTTCAAGGCCCAAACTATGAGTATATCATTCCTCCCAAATCGTTTAGGATCAGATTTTAGGCAAAAGGTTATAAAGATGTTCTTCATTTACTCAGCAAAAACAATGTTTTTGCAACACAGTAAGTGTCAGCATAATCTAACTACGTAAGAACTTTGAAAGATGCTGAGCACTCTGGCTGTAGATCAGGAATGTACCTAAACACAGGTATAATTTGAAGCACTTGAGCAGTTCCGGGAGAGAAATTCTGTACTGAGGTACAGTAACAGTAAAGTAATAGTAACGATAACATTTCCATTGACTTCAGTGTACCCAGGACTTGGACCTTGAGCTTTGTTGTTTCTAATAAACTGCTTAAAACTAAGGTTTGTTGGTTTATTTAGATCAACTGCCGTNAAAAAAAAAAAAAAAGACAGGCTTTAGGGCACACAAGCCCTTCTTCAGAAGCAGCAGAATTCAAACCAAAGTACAAGCTAGGAGTAAAAGCAAGCACAGATGTAAATATAAGTCTGGATGGAACCTGGGACCTTGTGTGACTGGGAATGACCAGGAACATTTTGAAGACTCAGCACACATGTAGACATAAAAGCATGGCAAAGCCTTTCCTTCAGACCTGCTTCGTGGTGCTGCTCAGTCATAATCACTGAAAGGAGTGTCGTGGCAGTTTTACAACTTTGTTTCTTCCCCATCATTGTAATCAAGAGAGTCCCACAGAGTCACGGTAACGGAATCCCGAGGTCTAGTATGTAGGCTTTATGTCATTATGCCTGGGGAAGAGAAGGACAAACCTACTTTGATACATACATTTCAAAGTTATTTTACTTTGTATTTATTGACCAGTACTTACAGTTATTCAACATTCTAAAATTGAAAGACTACTGCCATAACTCACACATAAATGTTTGCGAAAATAAAAAGGACCACTTATTAAAAATTTATTTTTCATTTACATGTAAATATCATGCACCTTTCGTTTGCAAGAAAACAAATATTTATTGGATAACATGGTCATAATCTACCCCATTCAATCAATAGACTTTACCTGCAATTTATTTTAAATTTGCAAGTATTGAAAAGGCCTCTGAATCTCTGAAAGTAAGCGGTTGATATGCTTTGTCACCAAAATGGTTGTTGCATTTGTCATATAACTAGGAATTAAAACCTTGTATTAATACATTATAAAATATATTTATCACAATAAGTAATGTTCATATGAAATTTCCAAATGCAGTAAAAGAAAATAGACTATTCAAGCTACCCACTCCTAAGAGCTGCCCTTCAGAGTACATGGGAAAACACTAGATATGACAGTCAAAATGTTATTAAATTTTCTTACAGCTACTTTGTGCTTATGTGAGAGAAAAATGGAATATTCCTGCAGCAATCTTCCTGAATATCTTGTTCAGCATAACATCTTACATAGTTGTTTCACTCACTATACTTTCATAGATCTTGAATAAAGATGTTTATCTTAAACTAATTTAAAAAGACACCAATTTATGATGACCTAGCATCATAAGAGTAAGCATTATACTCAGATATTTTTGCACAAACACTGATGTTTACTTTCCCACAATTCAAAATTGAAACAGTCACTACAAAAAAAGATTTACTACAGCTTTACACAAGTAGAATGATATCCACTCTATAATTTTTGCTGATATGACAACTGCACATGAATATACATATTCATGCATATAATATTATATACATATTCATGCATATAATTTTTACTCACATGCAGTAACATTTACAAACACAACACTTGGTGGTTCACAGTGCTGTTTCACACTTACTGTGAAAGAATTTCAATTTATCCACACCTACAAAGGAACAAAGAATAATATAACTGCCAGACCACATCACAGAGAGACAGGTATTTCATAATATTACACATTTACCTGATTTTTTGTGGTTTATTTTACATACAATTAATTTCTGCTACACGTATACTAAAGGCATTATGTTCTGAAGTTCTACAGGATTTTGTGCTGGCCACTGAGCACTATGGAAACAAATGTTTATCTGTGTGTGTGTGTGTGTCTCTCTTACAAATTAATATCATCTTTATTAACAACATGCTCAATTTTTCAAAGATTTCTTTTGTTTATTTACACTATGAAGTCCATATCATGATTAGTTCATTTGTAGCTCAAGGTCAGAATGGCCAGTAGGTTATGCAGCTTCTTTTGCCATAACTATTCAGAATGAAGTCTAATGCGATAATCGTTCAAAAGCATGCAGACTGCACACAAAAAATCTGCCTTGCTGAACATGTGCTCCTGGGTCTATCATATTCTAGTAGAGGACTTATCTACAGTGTTTTGAACGTTGAAATCATCAACTTAGCTTGCACAACTTGTTGGAAACCTGATCGTCTGGAAAGGTTAACATAGTATAAATTAAATGTCAAATTTCCCTCTGCCCTATTGCTGAGCCTTCTCCTAGTAAAATACATGCAGTCCACCTTCAAGGACCTCGGGATTACACTGTACACATACACAAAGCTGATTCTCCTCCCGCATGAGTGTAATTAGCACTGCTTTCCCTAAAATTAACAGAATCCTCACTGTGTATTTCATGCCAGCAGTGAGTACTAGGTTGTACATGACACTCACATGGCGTATGTCTCCTCTCCGTCCCAACAGCACCGTCCTCGCACAATATACACCTTGGAATTTCCCAAGGCACTGACAATAATTACTTGCATCCATATTAACATGCACTATTGGTGTCAGTATGCTACTGAGTTACAGCTTGATCAATTCAGTACCATTCAGCTACAGCATTAGGAAATTTTAAAACTGAACTTGTTTTGCGGTTCAAAGAAAAAATTCATTTTGAATTAAACATACAAAATCTCTTGGTCAGAATGGCCCTTCACAGAGGTATTGCACGTGACATCTAAGGTCTGCCCTATCATTAGTGACATTGCAGAACAAGAACATTATCATAGCTAATTAACATCTAAAGTATGAACAATCTATTAATTAATTACACTAATGTGAGAGGAGAATCAGCTTTGTGTATGCATACAGTATAATCCAGAGGTCCTTGAAGGCAGACTGCATGTATTTTGCCAAACGACACAGCACTGGGGCAGAGGGACATTTGACATTTCATTCATATAGTGGATTTGTACTTGATTTGATGTCTGTTTTACTGTTTTTTCTTCTATTTAAATTTCAAATAATGTAATACAGCTTCTTACCATTTGTAACGATTTAGATATGGTGCCACAAGGGACCACAACATCGCATGGGAGGCCCTTAGTTAATCGGGGAAAAAAATGGGAGTTACTAGAACTGTAAAAAGTCAAGCAGCTGGCTAAAGGCAAAAGTGCAATATACGCTTTAAAAATGAAGCAGTAGTATGGAAGAAGACACCTTGCACTGAATCTTGGGAACATTTTGTTTTCTTAGCGCAAAAGGAAATTAAATAAATTAGATAAAATGTTATTTTAGTTTAGGCATAGGGTTATAATTATGCATATAGTTACATGCTTTGTTCAGAAAGTATTTTACCTTGGTCCATTCACTTTTCCAAAGATACAAATTCAAATTCTTGCGCACTTTCCTCTATTTCTTTCATAACAATTGTATTCAATTTCTCATACACGATTTTGCATACTGTGTCTGGTTAAAGATGAGAGCAAATAAGGTGGCTGAATCAGATAATTTAAATTAAAATACGAAAACCAGCAAAATAGAAAGCTGAAGGCTGATCATTATCCCCACAAAACACTGTATATTCAATACCAAACACAAGAAATTCTATCTATTTAGCCCGTGCAGTAGCAGCTAAAGATAATCTTGCAGAAAAATGAGCCCAAGAGCAGGTGATGGGGACTCAAAAGGAGGTCATACCAAACAACAGCTATTTATTGTTCAAGCAAGCAAACAACAAAATCTCTTGAAATAATCCAGTCTCAGGAATGAGGCCACAAAACACACACAGAGCTCCTGTGCAATATCCCAACTTGTCAGATGAAAGCAAAAGCTGTACATTTCTAATGAGAGGAATGAAACACACTACCTCACACAACCATGCTGCTGTGAAGCAACTCTGAGCAATGCATTAGAGCAAACACATATCTGACATTTTGGAATAAAACTGATAGATGGTGTACTGCCCAAATACAGACTATATTTAATTATAGCTTTTTTTATCATGCAGTAGAACACTTCAGAATATAAGAAAATACTTTAAGACATCATGTACAGATCTATACTATCTCCAGACATCGATTCAGGCCACCACTGCTCTACAGCTTGAAATCATTTAAGGCATTACTTGTTGTAAAGCCCTACACTGACAAACTTTGTTCTGAATATTGGGAGCTTCCTGGCCACAACAGAGTTAGCACAATCATTCTTCAGCCTTCTTGGGCACTGTAAAAACAATGTGCTTTTTTCCATAATCCTGAGAGCTTTTGTTGATGTGAAGTAACTCAAGGATATAATAATTTATCACCTGGGCCGTTATTCCGTAAGTCAAACTAAACAACTGTCATTGGTGAACACAGCTGAAAAGATCTTTTATTATTTCAAAGGAGACTGCATAAGGAAATAGTATTGGTGAATCCTATGTAACCTGCAATGAGTATTTCTTCTACTCCTGTAAAATTAAAAATCAATACAAATTGGCTGCCAATTTCAACACAAATGACATGCATGTCAGGGAAAACGCATGCATGCAGATCTTCAGGAGAAGTTCTGGTTTTTGGTGGTGTTGTCCATGCACAAAACAGTACGCTTATCCACAGGTAGTAGAAAAGTCCCTAATTATGAAATAAAGTGTTTTTAAGATAAATAGGACTACAAAGGTAATTAAATCTGTTTACATTTAAGACTAGCTAAATGTGAAAAAAAGCACATACTATACAGTTCTGTTTTTGCGCTACAGGGTGATAAAGAGAAAAGGAACTCGGGCCTGTTTCACCCTTTACACTTATGGGTGTAGTGACAGTGTTAAAAGGGCAAGAAGGGAAGAGACAGAACTGTGGCAGACACTTAGTTGGAAGTATAAGAATGGGAGCGCTAGGCACGTGATGAAATGAAGCAAAATCCTTGCAAAGTTGGAATGTCCTACTTGGAGTATCTCCACCCTTACAACATCTGCCTCTCTCATTATCACATTTTTCCATTGGCCATAATCGCTGCTTACTCCTTTCTTATCCCTTAATCTGCACACTTTTACTTGCCAACATCCAAACCACGTGTTGTTTATCTCAGAAATTATTCTTTATCCTTTATTTCCAAACCAGAAAACTATCCCTAAGCTTATTAATTTTCCTCTCCTCTGATCCCATTCTTTCCTGAGCAACAGTCTACATCACTACCTCTGCCACTTTGTCACAGGAGACACCGGGAACCCTGAAACGAGACTAGGTTTCCACATCTGAGCTGAACTGTTTTGTAAGAACTCTTATTCCACGGTACCAGAGTGAAAGTCTGCACAAAAGAATTCAAAATGGACTGTGTACATGAACCACTCAGAAGGGCAAATGGCTGGTAGCAGAGAAGCGAGTCACCCCTCTCCGCTGCCCGGCCGTTCTCTGTAGGGGCAGCACAACAAAGATGGCCAATAAAATGTCTCAGAGGTCTTATGAAGTGCTAAGATTTAATGTTGTTTGGGGTTTCTTTCCGAAACGATTTTATACCATACTTTGCTAGGGTTGAGCGCACGCTTACCAACCAGAAAATGCTAAAATTATTTAAGTCACAGTTTAATCGAGTGTGGTCTAGTTAATTTTGCATCATTACTTATGGTTTATTCAGCATTAAAAGACCTTTGTAAAGCTGAAAATCCCACACATTCAACAAAAATGAACATTTGATACACTTTTCCACCAAGTATTACAGGAAAAAAAGTTTGAATTTACCAAGTATAGTAATAGCTAAGTCTGACTTAAAGTCTTTGTACTCTAATGCTAAAACACCGCCTGTACTGTAAAATCCTGCCCTTTTCGAGCGCCTTCTGGGGGCAGAAATTCTTGAGATCCTGTAGGAACAAAATATCCTGAAGACTCACTGGGGAAGATGAACCTTAATTTACCAGATTTGCTTTGTAGATTCTGGTGTCTTACGAGATGTTTTGACTGAAACTTTTCCTGAGATTCACAAAGTTTTCTCTCACGTGCCGGCTGTTTTAGCGAAGAAATCCTGCGAAGTCTACAGCGTTTCAAACCGGCTGTGCTCACAAGCTGGTGGGGGGAATGGTGGACACAAGGCCACGCACAAGCTCAGCTGATCCTCCAGCTTTGAGCAGGAGCCTGGGCCAGATGATCTCCTCAGGTCCCTCCCAAACCGGATTTTTGTGTGATCCTATTATAAGGTAATAGGATCTTTCTTCTGCAATCCAAACAGCCCAACGTGGGCACGGTGGGGGAAAAGAGCTGGGAGACACAGCGTATAGTTTTCTTAAGGGTTTTATATGCAAGAACAGAACAAGCCAGGAACAAACCGCCCGGTGGACAAGATGGGGACACGCACAGTCCTACACTGGATCCCAGGCAGAGAAACTCGGTCCAGCAGTTTGGAGCCGTGGGCCGGGGTCGCTCAGTTCGGCTTTTTTTTTGGGTGGGGGAAACGGTGCTGCCGGGTGAGTCTCAGGAGCAGAGAGCCCCAGGCCCAGGCCCAGGCCCAGGCCCCGGCCCCGGCCCGGCCCGGCCACCCGCTCCTGAGGCGTCCGCAGGACACACACACACACACA
>VZSF01006733.1:620380-756299 GCA_013398295.1 Chionis minor | reverse complement strand
GGCAGCAGCGGCAGCAGCGGCAGCGGCGCCGGTGCGCGGCCCCCGTCAGCAGCCCCGTCCCGTCCCGTCCCGCCGTCGCTCTCTCGCTCGCTCTTGCTGGCGTGAGGCGCAGCCGGCGCGTGGCGCCTACGCCGGCGTTGCGTTTCAGGTGAGGGAGGGGGGAAGGGGAAGGCGGGGGGGGAGGTGCCCGCTCCCCCTCCCTCCTCAGCGCCTCTCCGGCGGCCCCCGGGCGCGACACCCCGGCCGCTGCCCCGCTGCTGCCGCTGCTCCCGCTGCTTCCGCTCCCGGCCCGGTGACCGGAGCCCCCGTCCCAAAATGGGCTGCACGCTGAGCGCCGAGGACAAGGCGGCGGTGGAGAGGAGCAAGATGATCGACAGGAATCTGCGGGAGGATGGCGAGAAGGCGGCCAGGGAGGTCAAGCTGCTCCTCTTAGGTAAGGGCTGCCCTGAGGCGAGGGTCCGCCTGAGGCAGCCCCCGAGCCCCGGGGGGGAGAGCTGCCCTCGGGGGGGAGAGCTGCCCCGGGGGGAGGTGGCCCCTCGCCCCCCAGCCCCGAGGTGAGGCCCCCTGTGTCGGCGGGGGCCGGGCAGGTGCCCGCCGAGCCGGCCCGGGTGGCGGCCGAGGAGAGGGCCCGGCTGCTCGGCGCGGGCGGCGGGATGCCCTCCTCGGAGAAGGGGGCGGAGGAGGCGCCCTGCAGGGCTGCGCGGTGTGTGCTCCTGGTCCCCCCGAGAGCCGGGATTTTTCGGGGTGAGGGGCGGCCCGCGAAGGCAGGTGGGCGCCCGGGCGTCTGTCGGGGTTAGAGGCACAGCAGGGCCCGCCTGGGGCAGCGGCACGGCGCGGTCCGTCCCGGGGCCCTGACTCTCCTCCCCCCCGCATGAAGGGGATAACATCTCGAACTCCGGGCGTGGGTTCTGTGTGCCTCTGCTCCGAGGACGGAAATTTTAGGTTGGAGGGTGTTTCCTCTTAACGTTTCTTGTCGACCCCAGCATCTCCCAAACTGTTGCCGTAAGAATGAAGCGCAGCAAGCGGCAAAGGAACAGAAGGCAAAGCAAAGCGCCGTTTAACTTTTTGCATTGTTTTATTTTTGTGGAAGTTGCTTGTGTTGCTGAAATCTTGCAACGGGAAGTACAGTCTAGATGGGGGTTCTAAATGTGTGATAGAGTGACTCACATAATATGCTGTGCGTTCTTGAGTCTTGCTCGCAAGTAGGTGAAATGTAGCTTTTTTGTGTATTTGAAGTGGCATGCTTGTGTAAATATAAGTAAAATAAGATTGTTTTTTAAAACAAGTATTAAAAGTTGCTATATAAGAAAAACGGATGAGGGTTTTAATTAGAAATACTTTGTGCAGGACTAAAACTACTGTACAACTTGTGGACGGCTGAATGCTGCAAGATTTGCATCGTGTTGATGTTGTAGGGACTTTTGCAGTATATGCTGTATAGCTAAACCGGACCGGATCCTTCTAATCCACAGTTAAAAAGCTGTTATTTGCAGCTTTCTTCGTGCTGCCCTTCCCCTCCCAAAGCTAGATTCAGGCAAACTTTAAACGACTGCTCAATTTCTCACTCCCTTCAACATCGATTCTGCTAGATTGTCGTGAACAGAGCACTTCAGACAAGCAAGGATTGTAGTAGACCTCTTAACTTTTTTCTGTTTCTAAATTCTAAAATAGCTCCGGAAAACTGAAGCACTTAGATTTGTAGGTGAAGACATGAAAAAAACCTATTATGGGAAAAACAAATGTCCTAAAATGTGTTAAGAGCCTTAAAATGAGAGAAACAATTAGAGCTTTTCTTTTTGGTCTATTTTCCAGAAAGTGTTAGGCTTTTGGTTGGTACTGTGCGTGGTCCTGTACACCTTTGGAATCATCAGATTGTGGCATGGAAAGGTTATCCTGTGTGTAATTAATAGCAATATTGGAGAAGATGTTATCTCCCTCCAAGGTGGCAAAAGTAATGCTTTCTATGGCTTCTGGCAAGGCATTTAAAATGATTTTTCAGTATTTTGCTGTTCTGTATGCACCTTTTAGTACATGTAGTTTGGTAGTCCTCTTCATGTCTTTCGTCATGTTCTGTGGATACAGATAAAGTCCACATCTATGAAAAGATGCTTTAAACTTGAGAATGAATTTCGTCACTGTTTTCAGTTGTTTAATGCGCTTATGTATAAAGTCCTATGTTATGAGCTTTTATTTTTAAATTTTCTAAATTCTGTGGGTTTAGTACAGAAAAGTTTTTGAGGAAAGTAGGCTGTTTTTTTCCTGGACTCTCATGAAATCTTAGGATATGGAACAAATGCTCAAATACATGTGCTTTCTCATAGTGTTCTGAACAGTAGCACAGTTGGTTTGATATTTTCCCCTCCTCTGTATTAATAAGAGATATGAAAACTAGCTGGCTTGCTTCTTTTATGATCAGTGTTGGAATCATTATTTAAACAAAAATTACCTAAATGTTTACTGAACTCAGGATGAGGTTTTGTATATACATCCCGTGGATACATTTGTGTATTTCGCATGTCTTGGAATGAAAGTTTTTCTGTTGCTTTTTCCTTAGAACTGTGTCGGATGTCTTAAATGTTATGTGAATGCTTTTCTGAGGGCAAAACTATTTAAAGTTACTTCCACTAGAGTCACTTTCTTCTCGCCGCTCACTTTACCAATTGCTTGTTCAGCCCATATGTCATAGTTTATCATCTACTTGGTTGTAGTCCTACATCTATTTATGGGCTTGTTCTGTCAAAAAGATATACTGAAATAAAAGGAAAAGTACAAATTGTGGTCTGCTGCCAGCAAAATGCAATGTGTGAGAGGCATCTAAAATACCTTACTTATGTAGAAAAAGAGCATGTAGCTGTGTACCTGTTGATCCAGTGAGACAGACTTATTCCAGCACTTATTAAAACTATATTTTTTTGTGGTGATTATGGAATCCTGAAGCTTGAGTTAGAATGCTCAACTGAGGGAAGATGTGTTTATAAAATCAGTCATCAGTCTATTTCTAGCCTTTAAATCTAATTTATTCCATTATGTGCTTCTTCTAATTTTTTTTCTGAAACAGGAAATTGCAGTGATTTAATTAAGAGATAGATGTGATATTGCTGTACCAAAACCATGACTTTGTGAACAATATCACTGATCCATGTTAGATTTCTATTTTGTTGTCCTGTCTCTAGGAAGAAACAGACATGTTTAAGATGTGCAAAATAAAATACTGTGGGCCTGGGTAATCTAACTTCTTTCATCATATCTATAAATTGGTGCATCATTTTGTACAAATTTGACCATAGGTCATGCATCAGGTCTTGGAATAAAAATACTGGATTCTGGATGTTATTCATGGTATAACAATATTTTAACCTTGTAATTCTGTGTGCGTCAGTGGGCTATCCCAACAGGAGGAGAACCTTTTCTGGAAAATTTCTGAGTGCCATCATCGTTAGAAGTAAGCTGAATTTGAGCATGTAGTTTGTAAGCCAAATGGAAAATGTTTGTTTATACATGGAATTTGGTGATTTCATTTTTTAAGATCCTGAAATAAGTGAGATTCTTTCATTTAAAATTATTTCCAATCAATGTCTGACAAAGAAATGCTTAAATTTCATAGGAACTGAACAAAAAAATGTAAGTGTAGTCTAGTACATTGTCCAACATTAAACATTTAATATAGGGAAGTGTTTTTCCTTAAGCACTCTAATATTTGTGTCAAGTTGGCAGTTCCTGAACATCTGTTTCCTAATTGTTTGGAGGAATATTTTGTTTTATTGTATTTTTTGTTGTTGTTTCTTATAGATAGGGTTATATACTTAGTGTGAATGAGATTTTTTGAAAAGCAATGTATATTTTGGCTAGCTTCCAAGTAGAGAAAGTAGTAGACCCGGGTTACTCTCTTCCATGGTTCCTTGTCCTAACTTTCAGTGTTTAACAAATAAAAACTGTGGTGATGATGTTTGCCGAATGTAATTCTACTCGTGCTGGGAGATGGTTGTTCTGTGTGACCTATCTCTGTGCTGCATTAATATACATGTGATCCAGATCAGGTGTGGATTTGCAAGTACGTTTCTGTTGAATTAGCTAAAGCACGTAAGACTGAAATTATGCCAACTGCAGGAGAACAGGCAGTACCTCATTTAGTAGAAAGCCTTCTGGTATGAGCTTAACTCATCAGGTTTTATGAACACATTCAAACTGGCAGCACGAGTTTATAGGATTAGTGCTTTGTCTTGTGGATTATCACATTCTTCACCTAATATAGCAAATTCAGTGTTCAGGTTCTTATATCTTGAATGAAAAAGGCAGTAGATATGTATTAAACATTCTTTAGGAGTGAATCCTGGGATCCAGGAGGTAACAGACAGTATATTTGACAACTTACTATCTGTTGTCTTTCTGGATAATCACGTTTGTAGATTTAAGTTCAGTGGATACCTTTATACTCGTGACCAGCAGAGACACTTTTCCATTCCTGAATAGATCCTTGTGATTCATACTGGAACATTGGCATGTTGCATTCTTAAAGATACCCATTTTTTAACTTGAGACGGAGTACTGCTCTTAATATTTTTCATTGCAGTTCTTCCTGTTCCTTAAGGCAGTAACGAGAACGATTCTATTCAGTTGTTCTTCTAAATCTTTACATCTTGGGCATCTTTTTCTGGCTGCTTTTTTTGTGCTACAGACGTGCATCTTTCTGTCTGCTCAGTCAACTGACTCCCACTGCACACTCATCTCTTCAACAGCACGATCCTCACAGGCCTTGGCAATACCTGCCTTCCTCCAGACCTGACTGCACATTGGGCTAAAAAAATATGTGTATGTTTTTTGTACCATTACTTCTCTTGCCTTTCCTCCAGAGTATTCTGTTTCTCCACAGTTGCAGACAAAAAAGGCTTTAGAAATCTGAACTTAGGGCAGCTCTCAAAAAAGCCTTATTCTCACAAACAAGTATTGCACATTTCAGAGATGTTGACCTCATCTTTCTAAGTTATGCCAGCCTAGTCTAAAACATTTCTAACAAAATATTTCCTGTCTCACCTTCAGAGACAACTATCTATAGATATTTATAAAGTTGACCTCTTATTTAAAAGCTGTTTTGTGATACTAAAAGAAGTTTAAATGTTTGTGTTTTGTTCTGGGTTTTTTCGTTGTTGGTTTTGTCCATCTGCCCACCCCCCAAGCCCTGACTTTCTGCCTGTCTGTTAGATTGAGCAGGAGTTCTGAACTAGGAGCTCTCTTGCGTTTTAATATGGTACAGTTGGACTCTGGCAATCAGATTGTTATTTATGTGGACTTCTATATCTATATCTATATCTGACTTTGTAGTTAAGTCAATGAAATCCTCAAGCCTTTGTGCTAAACATAATGATAATTTCAAAGAACAAAGTCAAAATTACTAGATTCCCATAATGTAACTATCCCCCTTGCCTTTGTGAAAGGAGGTTCATGGATATACAGAAAACAGCCATTCAGTTATGGCTGTGTCTGTATAATTGCAGTTGGGGTTCTTTTATGCTTGTCTCTTTCTGTTTGAATGTTGGTGTAATGATTTACAACATAATATTGATCTTTAATGTGTGTATAGACTTCTTCACCACAATACAAATTCTTTTTAGTGATTTGGGGTCATCTGTTGCATTATTATTTTAAATCTTAATTTTTGGAAGTTTGGTCATAAAATCACCATTTATGATTGTATCATGATTTTAATTCTTTAACATTCTTAGGAAAAGAAATTATCTCAGTACAAGTTGTCTTAGCAGGGGCTAAAAAGAAACTGTATGTTTTGTACTGTGTCATAATACCAGTAATGGAGAATTTGCTTTTTGTCTTGTGATTAAAAAGTGTGGTTATGGATATATAAAAATTACTTTAACTTTTGTGTCGGACATGAATTTGATTTATTTATTTAAAGAGTCAGACAGCAAGCATTTTAAGCTTAAAAGATGATTTTTTCCTTCAAGGTGTCTTTTAAAAACAATGTAATGCTTCCTCCCCACACGACTTCACCACTCCCTCCCCCCCCAAATTAGAGACCAAAACCCTCTGGTAAGGTACTTTTTGGTAAGCTGTTCACTCCCAGCATGAGCCGTGCCTCAAGACTACATGTTAATTCTGTAGTACACTGACTTAATTAGTTTCTTCCTACTTTTTCTGGCAGCGCAGTTTATTTTATCATCATCATGCTGATATGACACTTCAGTCCTATAGATTATATTACTGACATGATGATGTATTTAAGTTAACCTTCTTTTGTGAAGTTATTTTGAACTCACTTCAGAACTGAAGTTTACAGTATAGCTCCTTGCATAAGTTGTGCTGGGGCTTTGTGCTGTAAAGAGTTACGCTGTGCTGATTTATATAGTTGTATCACCAAAGTGGATTGTTCTTTTGCTGCCACATTTTACCCTTCAGCTGTTTTGGTCCTCTGAGAAGGAAGACTGGAGTAGCTGGCACATTGTAAAGTCTGGCTAAATATTTTGAAACCGAGACGTGGGTCTGGCTTCAGAGGGCATGAAATTCTGAAGTGAGTTTTGCTGCTGCTGAGCTTGATGGGTGTATGCAGTGTTTCCTGTAATGTGCTGTCTGGCAAATGTCAAGGTAGAAAACCGGAAGTAGAAAAGAGATATTTAAGATGTTCTGTTAACTGTGAAGTTTTTCTGCGGTGGGAATGTTGAAATAAAGATCTGAATTAACTTGATAATTAGCTATTAAAAGGTTTTTTCCAAGATGTGTATAGGAAAACCTGTATTGATGAAAACTTGCTATTCTGAGGTTGAGTCTTAGTCATTGTCTGGCTTGACTGAGGTCAGCTGTTCTATTTGTTACCCTTGTTTGCTCAGTGTCCTACTGTTACCGCAGGCTTTGTGTAAATTACTGCTTTCCTATTCTGGAAATGAAACTTAGTTGACTTCACCTGAGAGATTCTGTGTCCAAAAAGTATTTAAGTTAGTAATGTATATAGTGAGCAGTTGAAAAAATCACTACTCTGAACTTCTGAGAGCAAGAAGTTTTGAGTGTGCTATTCAAACAAATGCAGTTTTTGAAATGGCTCAACTTAGTGATGTTTCTGAGTGGAAGGATAATTAAGATACTGAAATTTACTAGATGATTAAGGCAAAGATAAAATCATTTTGCTTAGACATTTTTGTATACTAGGAATGTATGTCTTTGCAATGAAAGATTTGAACTCATCTCTTAGTGCTAAAGCTATTCTGTTCTCCTTGTCCACTGAGTAGTAGCAAACAAGACAAAAATAATATTAATGAGAATAAAGGTGGGAAATGAAGGAATGTTATGATGTCATAGACTAATTATCCATGTTTAGGACTGCTGAGAACCCTTTTACAGTGTAGCTGTAAGAAGTGTTGGAGATTTGGAAGGTATTTCCCATTATCATGGCTTTGCCCTTTGGTATTTGGAAAGCTTTGGACCCAGCTTCAAAATCTCTGGAATTACCTATAGCTTGACTATGTTACAGGAAGGAACGTACCATGTGTCTGTTTATGCTGTCCCAGCAAAATGGCCTAAAAAATCACCTAGTGTCCCAGATACCCATATCCATTATCTTTTGATTTGAAAGTATGTTAGCTGTTCAGATCAAATTTTGATTTTCTGTTTCATTTTGGTTTAATTGATGGCTAGTCCTTTCCTTGAAAACCATATTTGTGTGTAATTTTTTAAAATTTCTGTTGATATTATTCTTTCAGGATCTCAACTGAAGGGAGTAATTAACATAGAGCATTTAAGAAACAATTCTTTAAGAGATTTGTTGTTAAATGTATGATAGGCATATAAACTGTTTTTCTTTCCCGGCTTTGGTAATCGAAGGATCCTTGAAGCTCTGAATAACACAATTTCTTGTCTGTATAGGTATCAATTTAATAAATCAAGTTGCAGTGTTGATGTATATCTCTATATGTTTGGGCACTGTATTTATATTTAGAGATGTAAGTAAACAGCAATATTATATGTACCTGTAAAAATTGATGCTGAAATTAGAAAATACTTTCTGTAAAGCTACTTATTTAAAGGAATCAACACTGTTTGACTGTAAAGTGCTTCAATTTCTGGAATAAACTGTATCTCATTGCTTTTTCATATATGCTTTTTAGAAATGTAGTATTGCATTTGAAGTGTATATTGTACTTAGCAAAGGTAACTGATTAAATCTTTAGCGAAATATAACAGTATCTAGGCAACCAGGATGGTCAGGAAGTCTTCACAATCATTGCTCTAAACAGATTGCTTTTAAAAAGAAATCAGTGTACTGTAATGAAAATTCCTGTTGAAGCTGTTAAAGCAGGTTTATAGTTCTTAATATCTTGTAGAATTTATTATGGTCTGTTTCTTGAAATGAAAATACTGTTACAATCAAATGACTGCCTATATGTCAGCTTCCCTTTGCAAAGTTGATAAAACTTCTTGCATACAACTATATATTGTTTTTTACATGGATGAAGCTGTTGTAGTTGCTTGGCTCATCATGAGTTGTTACCCATTACTATTGTAAGGACATTCTGAATATCTGGGGGTTTTTAGTAGTTTCCAGTAAAACTCAAGAGGTTCTTGTCTACTTTCTAAATCCCTGTCAGAATGCTTGAAATAAGCAGTGTGTGTTTTCTTATACTGCAGTGACGTTAGCAGTTGAGCCATTCTAGAAGCTTTGTGTTGCTCAAAAGGAGAGTGTTCTTGCAGCATCTGTCTGAATGGTTTTGCCCTCTCGTTGGCACTTTTAAATGCTTAATTCAGTTTTCTGATAGTTTAATAGTCAAACTGGCTGTCCTGTTTGGACTTGGTTTACTGCTAGAGTGATCCGTTTAACTGGGATTTAATAATGGCCTAGTGAGGACCTGAAGAAAAGCATGATGAGCAAGAGAGATACACGCCCTATGCAAATGGAGTACTGGAAATGCATAGCGGTGGGTGGACAGGAAAATGGGTGCAGAGTAGGATTTTTTTCTGCATTTCTGTGTCACAGTTTGCTGTAAAATTCACTTAGGAATAATGTGAAATTATGCTCACTTGTGAGGTCTGGTTGGTAGACATGTTAAACCGTATGCAAAACCCACTTACTTTAAAGCCTTGTTGCTGGAGTAGGAGATAGCGCTGGTCTTTCTCAAGGAGCGTGTTGATTAGGGCAATTGACTAGAAGATCGAGGTTGGAGCTTGTTTTCATTCCAAGGCCAAGAAGTCTCGGACCTATGTTGCCTTATTTTTCCAAACACTGTTCTAACTTACAGGTCGTAGGCTTTACTAGGAAGAATCCTCTTGTACCTAGCACTTGGTGAAGAATGCGAGATGGCAGTGGACAAGAAGTATAACTGCCAGCTCACTGTCCAAACAGTAGAGAGGAGAATGGAGACTTTAGTCTGCTCTTAAAATGGTAAAGTTGTACTAATATTATAAACAGAATACAGTATGACTGAGGTACTGGAATGCAATTTTAGAATTTGCTATGACTGGAGATGAATTTCTTGCCATGGCGAAATTTGGAGTAAACGTGACAATTGTCTTGAGTATTTATAGATTTTATTGAATTAAATGTTATTTTGAATGCCCATTGATTTCAGAATCTGCCAGTAATGTACTGTACAAGGTTGGAGTGAAAATAAGCTGCTAAGTCTCATTTAAGTGTTGTCTGCATCCTGTATGTCTGTATTCTTCATGCATTAAATATTTCTTGAAGGATTTTGAAAGTGGATTTCTCAACTGTGTGCAGGTTCAGTTACTGATCCTTAATAAATCCGGTAAACTCTTAGCAAAACCATTATATGCTTTCTAAAGCTCTTAAAGACATTGACAGGGATTCCTTCTAATATGCTTTAGTGCTTCAGTGTTTGCTAGCAAAGGCTGTCATTTAATTCCTAGGTGAGAGACTACTTAGGTTATTTTCTCTGCCTCCTGTTCTGGAACATAGGGCCGTTTGGGGTTAGATTAGATTGGGCTTTGACAACATACTTGTTTGAGGCCTAACAAGCTGCTATTTCTGTAGGTATCTATCTCATTCCTTGCTTCTGGGCTTGTTAGGGGCAACTGTCTGTTTCAATGAGTTGAAATTTTTATATACTTCAAAGCTTTCTCAGTTTAATTTGAAATACAAAGACTATTTACACAACAACAATAGAATAGTGCCAGATTTTTGTTTTAGTACGGTTAACCACAAGTCATAGTCTGCTTGTAGGTAGCTTATGGAAAAATGCATGTGTATGTAACAAGAATATGGCTGAGTATACACATGAATTTTCTTTCCTGGTTCAAGTACAAGTCCTGAAAATGTTTGCTTTTGAAACAGATCAGTCTGGTTAGCTAGATCTTTTCATTTAACACTTCAATCTATGCCATTTTAAGTCCTTATAAGTTTTTGGTGGGAGATGTTTTTGTAGTGAACTATCAATATGCTTCTCCTTATTTTTGTGGATCTTACTGTTCAAGCTACGGGATGAAAAACACTGTTAAGTTAGGCATGGATGAAGACTGAGAATTTATGTGAACTAAAGTTTATTGCACTACTTTTACAATAATAGGCTAACTCTCAGTGTAACTACATTTGCCCGGGTACAAACTTTGATGGTACCTGTTGATCTCATTTGTGAATAATGCATTGGTGTTACATGGTAGGTAGAGCTCTGAATAAAATCAGTTGAGATTTACATGAGAGGTCTTTTTCCTGTTTTTGTATGAGTGCATGCACCTTGCTTTCTGGTTTTCCTGACTTTGTACAGTTACGTAGTAATATGAGGTAGTAGGGACAGTTGGATCTGTTACAATTGTAGATAATACAATAGCAGTGCTGTTCTGAATTGCAAGTGGAGCCCAAGATGAAAATATGCGGTGAATTCCAAGTTCTCTTGTTGTATCTCTCCACCAGAATAACCTGCATAAAGTATGCCTCAGTTGCAGTGGGGAAGTTCTTGTAAATTATCTTTGATTATGATTAATGATAGTTTGCTTAGTAGTAGAAGTTCTCCCTGATATCTCAGTCACTGAACCTGCCATCTTTGCACACCATATTTATAGCTCAGTGAACAGTAAAAGGCCATGAAAGCCAACCACACTGTCAAGAAAAATGTCAGGGCACTCTGGAGTTTTAGAGGTTTATTAGATATATATTTTGGAGTTCTGGATGAGTCATGCTGTACTCTGTTGGCAGAAATTGGCAGTAACTGTCTTGGTGCAAACTGTAAGGGCAAAGGAGGTGGTTCTTTCTATTAGACTGCTCAGCATTTATCTCATGTAGTGTGGTCATATGCAATATTTACTCAAACTCATGTTCTAGAAGGTCTTTACCTTGATTTCAAATTACGTAGCAGCTGTTTCTGAGCATACTACTATGTGTTGAAAAAGATAACCACTTTTACTTCAATTTTTTAAAGTAACAAATTTAAAACTTATTTTAATATTTTGAAGAGAAGATCAATTATTTGCTACTAGTGAAGATGCATTAGGAACACTAACAAGGTTCTGGACTTTGAATTTTGAGGAGATTCTCAAATCTTTTATAGGATAGTAGTGTGGAGGCTGGCCTTCAATACATATAAGTAGTCAGGTGATAATCTTACCAAGCTACTGTTACTCACCATTGTCGTTTTAGAGAAAGCTGGAGCCACAAATGCGTAGCCACTGGTGGTGTGGCATATAGTTTTCAGGCAGCAAGCATGATTACTATGTATTTTTCATCTCCAGGTGTGCATCCATTCCCTTATTTAATTTCTGGCATGAGGTTTATTTCGAAACTTTTAAGTCTCAGCTTGTTGTGGTCCTGCTGGGTTTGGCATCTCACAGAAGGGAAACTACACCTAGGTCTTAAAGAAAACGATGCAGCTCTTAAAGTATGATGGCACTGTCCCTCTGTAAGGCAATAATACTGTTATGTTCTCAACAGATACGTCTTTTTAAAGTAGTTTGAATTCTGAATTCATGTTTCCTTTTGGATGTTTCACAGAGTTTCTGATATATGACACTTGGGACTGTACTGGTGCTCTTCCCTGTAGTGGGACAATGGGTCCACAATATGGTTATGGTATACATGATGCACCTAATGATAAAAGGTTGCTACTATAACAGTAGCTGTATAGCTAGTAATTTGAAACAGTTGAGGACTATAAATATAAGAATAGTTTTGAAGAGCTATATACAACTTGTATTCAAAAGCTGCACGCATTCAGGTGTGTTGTACATAAAATTGCACATAGCAAAAAATTTCTGCTAAGGTGTCTGCTTATCACATGGATCAAATTCTGTGCAAAAAGCTTTCATAAAACCTTTGTCATAAAAAAAATTAAGCGGTAATAGAAAAATTGAAATAGCTGGGAACTCAATTCATACTTCTAAAGATGTGAATAGAAGTTACCTTAAGGTTTGCAAAATGGAGTATGCTCTCATTTCACCATAAACTTTTTTGCAAAATGGAGTATGCGCTCATTTCACCATAAGCTTTATTTCTTAGAATTCCTTGAGTTCCAGAGATTATACTGCATATAAACCCATAATTTTCCTTTGTTATTTAAATACTAAACTAATTAATACAGTCTTTGTCACTTGCTTATGTTTACTGTAGTAATAGTCTAAGAAACTTAAAGCATTTGATTGGAGGTCTAGACTGAATAAGAGTACAGGATGCCAACGTGAGTTAATATGCAATTGCTTCTTGAGGTAACACTTTATGTTAATGGTTTTCTTAAATGATATTTTGTATATAATATATTGACTATTTTGTTGTGTCCTATTGATTTCAACCATCTACTAAGAGCAAATACTGAAGACCTAGGAAAGAAATAATTAGTTGTAATTAATTCTTGATTTGTTAGGGAATTTACAAAAGTGACAGTAGCTTATAGGTTTAAATGGTGCTTATTCCGTAGAACTAAGACAGCGTGCAACTACTGAAACCTTGAGAATTATCTCATATCTTCTATCTGAGTCAGTGTCATAATTTTAGAATCTGTCACTGCTGTGGTTTCCACCAGTGATGTAATCTGAGTTTCACACTCTCTTACTACATGGCTAAGTCACTGAAATTTTTTCTTCCAGATATTATGCACACTGCTTCTTAACTCATTCAAAGTTTCCTGGCTTGTTCAAATTCCAGTAGCTATAGAAATTCCAAGACTAATGCCACCTTATAAGTAATGAGTGCTGCCAGTCTTTGACTATATGAAAACAGTTGGGAAAGGAAAAATGAACAGAAACTCTGTCAGTGGCAGCAGCTGCCCCAGAATTGTAAGGATACAAGATGGTGGTGGATAAGAAGCGTAGCTGTGAGGTGACTTCAGAATGAGGGGGAGTGGGGACACAAGACAAAAAGTAGATTTTGCAGGGACACATAGCAGTGTGGGTGCTGGTGTTAGAGAATGTCTCATTCAATGATCAACCTGTCTAGTGGTTGTGTAGCAACAAGTTTCCATTCTGTGGGTTTCTTGTACTAGCATTGGTGTATTTTGAGTATAGTAACAATGATTAGCATCTTGAATTCTAATTTAAGTCTCATGTCTGGTAATGTGTCAGTAGGTGATAAATTTAAGAGATGATACCTCCAAGCTATCTGCTTGCCATGTGCTTTTCTGAGAGATTACTGGCCCCGTATGGAAACAGTAGAAATCAGTAGGCATTTAGCTTGTGCCATCACCACTGGCATCTGAGGAAAAGGCACCGTTCATCTTGTGCCTTCTACTGTGAAATGCTGATATCCGACAGAAGACTGGGTAGGAAAGCTGTGGGGAGAGGACTTTACAGTAGGTGAATCCAACAATCAACAAGTCGATGTGCTTTTATTTTAACTTTCACATGTCTCTATGTTTAAGATAATCTGGTGCAAGACTCCTGTTTTACAGTCTGAAAAGCTGACAAGATCCACTGGAAGTTTTATATTACTCTTGTCCATGCATGAACTCTTTTCTGCCAACATACAAGACTATTCTACTTGTTTGTGGGTTCTGTTAATTTGTCTGACTGAGTTAGTGTTCGAAGCCAGCCCTGTTCTAGTCTTCAGTTTTTACCTAACTATTCATCTAGTCTTTTTTTCCAAAAAATTTAGTCTATGATTTTTTCTGTGTGTTTATTGCAAGGAGTATAATTGTGCTACGAGGAATTATTGTGCTTACCAGTTGGTTTCTTCCAAAGAGGGATGCTATGAACCTGAAGTTTCCATTGTTCTTTATTTTGGCATTTGATTAGTTTCTTCTGTAAGCTGTTAGCAAATGCTTCCCAAGTTAGAAATGTTACTATTAAGATTTCAGCACTTACAAAGAGCGGTTTCTGTGCTTGGGTGCATAAAACACTTGTTCCAGAAATTGGTAGTTCTGGAATGCTTGCTATGTGGTAGTGTGTGGGATAATAAATCATGAGACACTATGAGTAGTTTACAGTAACATTTTTGCTGACCTGTTATTTTTAATTAAATTATAGAATACTTAGTTCTTTTTAAACAGAGAGCTGCTTCATTTGGAAAGTAGGAGAATATTGAATCTCTCTAAATGATGTTTGTTACAATTTCATAGTAGTGAGTCAGAACCATAGAGTCATTCAGGTTGGAAAAGAACCTTAAGATCATCAAGTCCAACCAAGTCTGTCTTTAATATTTTTTAGTAAGTTCTTGTGTAACTGGCCAAATAGCAGCTTGAAGAATGAAATAGTGCTTTAGCTGTTTCTTAAACATATTTGAGCTTCGCTAGCCCTACTCGGTTCCTTCAGAGTACTATACATGAGGTTGACCTGTTAATTTTTTTTGGGGAGGGGGGTGGGGCGGGAGAGATTGTTTTTTTTTTTTAAGACACTGGAACATGAAGATGCTTTGATTTTTCTCTCTGTTTCCAAAGTTGAAGGTGGTCTTTGAAAGAAAAAATTATAATACAAATGTAGCCCCCCCGTTATTTAATTGAGCTTCAGATTAACTGTTTGATGAATGGTGCAGCAGGGTTAGCCGTAGGCCTGGGTTTAGGTGCTGGGTATGAATTCAGAGTGCTGTCCTAACTCATACTGTGAATCCAGGTAAATGACTGCTCTGGATAGCACCAATACTAACTGTGGAAGTGTTAACACATGAAGGCAGAGCCCGATTGCTCAACTTTGAGGCAGAAGACACTTCAGATTATAGTAGAATTTATGTGGGGAAAATGTGATGTTTCCTGTGTTAAATTGTGCTTTACGTGGACGTGCTTTGCCTCGGCACTTTGTCAGTCTGCAGAATGAAGTATAAGGATCTACCTGCTTTCTGGAAAGCAGGTGTAATAAGAGTGTTAGACTTAGTTGAAGTTACATCCCTACTGAACCATGTAAATAAAAGTTTTAAAATTCTGTGGTTTAAATTGGATTTTCATAGGGTGTGTTGCCTTTCTTTTGGTGAGCGGCACAGGAAAGACACAAAGTGTGCAAGAGAGACAAAAATACTCATCAGTTACTAAAACTTTCTTTTGTCAAAATGATGACCTAACAGTTAGCATAGACTTTCATTTAAAACTAAGTAAATAAAAAGTCCCCACCATTCTTTGACATTTGGAATTGTGATACACTGCTGTTCTTCTAGTCTGAGTAGAACTGTCATGTGGTTTTATTAATATTTTTTGTTATACAGAAAAAGTGACCGAGCCAGTAAGACACTCTTCAAATTATTGGCAGTAGTGAAGCTGAAATTAAGTATCACACTTTAGTAGGCAATAAATAGCATCCTTGACTAGATGATTGAGGAATATACAATCGAGTCTGTCTAAATTTGGGTAGGGTTTGGTTGTGACTGTACAGCTAGCTCCGACATTTTATATGCAGCTGTCACATGAAATATTTAATACTGCTTGCTTCTGTCTAAAACTTTCTAAATTGGAGTTAGGTCTCATGTTGCTGTATGGACAACTTATTCACAGAGGTAAAGGAAGAAATTTTACAAATGTGTCCATCAGAAAGCCTGGCTGAGCTCTGTATTCGGGGGGGGGGGGTTGGTGTGTGTGGAAATGAATCTAGTTTTAGTATAGGATAGTAAGGTGTAATTTTCTTACATACTTTGCAAAGATTATAGGCAAGCTGCAGGCATTTTAGTGTGTGGTTAAAAAAAAAAACCCAAAGCAAACAGCTGTTTCTATTTTCCACTAAATAAAACAGGAGAATGCATCTTCCAGGAACTCATTGTTGATGTTAGGTACTCTGTAATAAATGACTTTCTCATGTGTATTATAACTGTTTGTGGTTATGTTAGTGAGAGGACTTATGTGAGAATTTTAGGTATTTACATGGGAGTTCTAACACCATAGAGAAACATGCATATCTGACTTCTGGGGGAAAAACTGAGTAGAAATTGTATTACAAAAGAATTAAATTTTGATACTGTAACTAGCCCTGACACTGACCTGCTGGGTTAGTCAAATGTGGCAACTATTTAACAGAAAGAGAACGTCACAAGATAATATAAATTAAATGCTGTAGTAGTATTTCTTATTATCACCAAAATTGCTGTTGAATGCAGGGCTCTATACATTCTTCAAATTGTTTGAATAAACATATTAATTAAAATTATAGTAATTGCATTGATGAAGCTAATCTTTGAACTTTTGTCACCTATTTGTGCTTATGTGCATAATTAGGTATTTACAGATTAAGTGTTAATTTGGTTTATAAATACTTCAGGTGTCACAATAATGACTTTTGTATTGGTGTCTGTTTTCTGTTTATATTAATATACTAGTAATGAACTTACATGGCAGCTCAGAGTCTGGGAACTATTGCAACTCCAGAAAGAAACTTGTAGTTTTGTGTAACAGCATTAAGCAGTCTTAGATTGTTGTTGACAGGCCTACTGTATTCCTTAGCTACTTAATTCTGCAGCACACTGGCTCCTGTTGGTGCTGACACTCATTCCATGGTGTGTTGAGGAAGGGAAGTCTATCCACGTCAGTAGCACTGCTAGGGAGGAGGTGGCACAGCTTTTGGCAGCCAGGCTTAAATTGGCTTTAGCTTGTCATGAGACTACATATTTGAATTAATAGGAGGAATATCCCAAGAGCATCACTATACAGTAGTCAAAGTACAGAAATACTCTGTTATACTGACATCAAATAGTAATTTATGTTTGAAGAAACCTCTAGAGGTCATCTAGCTCAACCCTTGGCTCAAAGCCAGGCTGGCATCAAAATAGATAAGGTTGCTCAGAGCCTTGTCCAGTTGAATCTTGAAGATCTCCAAAGCTGAGTTTCTGCTTCCTTTCTGTGCAACTGGTTCCAGTGCTTGACTGCTTCCATGGGGGTAGGTTCCCTCGCCCCTGCCCCCTTATATCTCTGTGAAACTGCCTGTGCTGCAGCTTCTTGATTGCCTCCTGTCTTTTTATTGTGTACCTGTGAGAAGTTTGCTTCTGTCTTCAGAGCTCTTAAACGGGTGTCATGGAGAGGACAGCTATTAGACACACACGCCACCTCACCTCCTCTGCCTGGTAGTCTTCCCAGCATTGAAAAGCCCAGTTCTGTGTAGTTTTTCCTTGTATGCCATGTGTGCCAGCCTCCTAATCAACAAAGTGACCTACTTTTTTTTGGTCTAGTTTATCAGTATGTCATATACTGGGTGCTGAGGGGGAGAACAGTACCCGGTACTTGGAGACAGCGTCATAAATGCTGAATGTTGGGGAAATTAACAGCTTCTTCTGACTTGTTGACTGCAGTTTTGCCAGTGCAACAGTGGTAGCTCTTGGCTGAGGTCAACCCAGACAGCCACACAGCTGCTTGATCACTGTCCTCTCCCTCAGGATAAGGAGAAAATAGAAGGAAGGTGAGAAGACTTGGGGATCAAGTTAATGACATTTTAATAGGGAAAGCAGAAGTTTGGACACACAAGCAAAACAAAAAGAATTCATTTCCTCCTTCCCAGTCAGAGGCAGGTATTTGGCCACCTCTGGGAAAGCAGGGCCTTGGCATGCATCGTGGTTGTTTGGGAAGACAAACACCGCAACCACAAATGTACACCCTTCCTCCTTTGTTCCCTGACCTCTCACTGCTGAGCACAGCATCATGTGGTATGGAATGTCCCTTTGGTCAACTCGGGTTAATTGTCCTGGCAATGTCCCTTTGCAACCTTTTGTCCACCTCCAGCCTACTCGCTAGGGGTGGGGACAGAGTGGAAAGGAGAAAAAACTTCTCAGCAATAGCAAAACCACTAGTGTGATATCAACACTGGTTTAGCCACAAATCCAAAGCACAGCGCCGTGGCAGCTGCTGTGAAGAAAGTTATCGCCATCCCAGCCAGAGCCAGTGCAGCAGCCTGGTATGTGCTTGACATTCATTGCCTTAAGGACCCACTACTGACTCTTCACAGAATGTTAGGGGTTGGAAGGGACCTCTGGAGACCATCTGGTCCAACCCCCCTGCCACAGCAGGTCCACGTACAGCAGGTGGCACAGGATGGTGGTGCACAGGCGGGTTTGGAATGTCTCCAGAGTCAGAGACTCCACCACCTCTCTGGGCAGCCTGTGCCAGTGCTCTGACACCCTCAAAGGAAAAAAGTACCTCCTTGTGTTCAGGTGAAACTTCCTATATTCAAGTTTGTGTCCATTGCCCCTTGTCCTATCACTGGGCACCACTGAAAAAGAGTGCCCCCTCCCTTTAAAGTATTTGTAAACATTTATGAGATTTACCCCCCCNAGTCTTTTCTTCTCCAGAGTAAAAGACCCAACTCCCTCAGCCTTTCCTCATAAGAAAGATGCTCCAGCCCCCTAATCATCTTTATGGCCCTTCACTGCACCCGCTCTAGCAGTTCCCTGTCTTTCTTAAACTGGGGAGCCCAGAACTTGAGTTGTGGTCTCAGTAGGGCAGAGTAGAGGGGGAGGATGACCTCCCTCCAGCTGCTTTCTACACTCCTCTTGATACACCCCAGGATGCCATTGGCCTTCTTGGCCACAAGGGCAAGTTCTTCAGGTTCTTGATTCCCACAGTTGTGTTCCATGAGGCCTAACCCGTTAGTCCTAAGTCTGTTATTGCATGGGTTATTCTGTGCCACTTGCAGGACCTCACATCGGTGTCTGTTCACTGTCATGAGATTCCTGTCAGCTCAGTTCTCCCTGAGTAACACCTCTGTTCTCCGATGTTGTGACCAATTCCTGGCCTCCCAGGCTGATGTCCCATGCGGACTTGATGTGGGTGTCTTCCATCCTGGCTTTCAGGTCATTGCTGAAGTTGTTAAACTGTGTTAGCCCAGTATCATCTCCTGAAGATTACTTCTTCTAGATGGCTTCTCATTAAACTGTTGACCACAAGCCTTTAAGTCTGGCTGCTTAGGCAGATTTTCAGACACTTTGTATTTGATATTTGTCCAATTTGATACAAGGGTGCTATGGGAGGTGGCATTGGAAGCCTTTTTAGAGTCAGTGACATCTATTGATGTCCTTTGTTCCCCAAACCAGACATTTCCTCCTGAAAAGTTATCAAGTTAGGCACAATTTACACTTTGTAAATCCATATTGGCAATTTCCAGTCACCTTCTTTTTGTTCATGTACCTGGAAATTACTTCCAGGAGTATTTGCTGTAGAGTTAGTGCAAGGATCAGGGTTAGGCTGAGTCTCATAATGCCTGAGATTCCCCTTCTTGCCCTTTTTTGAAGATTAATACAGCCTTTATCAGTGACTTCCTGTGGTCACAGTGACCTCTAAAGAAGCGAGTTTTCTTTGGAATATTGGAATTGGACAACTGGTGATCTGTTTGCATTAGAAACACCTGTAGACTGTGCGAAGGTTATACTTGCTTCTGCAAAACCATACTGAGAAAGAGGAAATGTGAGAGGGGGAATTCAGCACAAGTCACAGACAAAGCAGGGGTGTGCTGTCTAAAGGGATTAGATCACAGCTCCAAGAGTTCCATAAATTTTTCAGAGAAAGAAGCAGTCTAATGAAAATGGAGGTAAAGTAAGCTAAGGCTGTGGAGACAGAAAAAACCCTGCATTTTTTTCCCCGTCTGCTGACAGACGTACTAATTTTTTTTGTAAACTTTGTATTTTAATATAGCGTGTGGGGTTTTTTTAATTAAATTTGTTAAGTATGGAGAATGGTAGCAGCATGTGTGGGAAACTTCATGCAATCTGTTCCAACAAAAAGTAATCTGCCTGTGTTGGTTTATTCTTGCAAGGTCCAAGAGATTGTTACAAGGACTAGAACCATCAAGGGTTTGAAGAGGTTAATTTGCAACACCAAAGGCCATTTAATACTGCGTGAAGAACTTTTATAAAGGAGGCTTTTGGTTAGGTGTTGGTTAAAAAAAACAGGTGAATTCAGCTTCAGACCCCTTTGAAGTTGAACAACTGATTATCTGTTTGCATTGGAAAGACCAGCAGACTGTGTAAAGATTATGCTCACTTCTGTAGAAAGAAAAGCAAAGACTTCTTAGAGCTGAATGATTTGTTCTTAAATTTTGATTTTCAAACTTCCAGCTTGAGACGCTTACATTTTGGTTTTAAGAATTAGTTTGTAACAGATATATTTTTAAGGTGTTTATATTGGTTAGGTATTTGAAATGTAAAAACTAAATGTATATTCAAAGACCAGTAGAGGTTACTCTAATGAATTTTCACACATTTATTTTTCAGGAGCTGGTGAATCAGGGAAAAGCACAATTGTCAAACAAATGAAGTAAGTATGGTGAAATACTAAGATAAAGAAATATGCTTTTTATTTGAATAGAGAATTCATTTTTTTTTCTTTCCATAGGATTATCCATGAAGCTGGTTATTCAGAAGAAGAATGTAAACAGTACAAAGCTGTTGTCTACAGTAACACCATTCAGTCCATTATTGCCATCATTAGAGCAATGGGGAGGTTGAAGATAGACTTTGGTGATCCAACCAGGGCTGTGAGTATTGAACTACACACACAGATACACAGCTGAAATATCTATTCATTTTCATTTTTTGTCTGTTACTATTTCCCGAAAAAATCTCTTGATACCCTAAAATCAAGTTTGATTGAAAACTGAATGCCATTGGTCTTTACATGGCAAGGTGACCTACAGAGCAATCAGCAGTGTGTTGATTCATGACAACTGTTTGGTTTAGATACAGTTTTCCAAATTCTATCTAAATATGGAGAACTAAACATTTGAGTCTTAGGGATTTTTTGAAAAACATTAAACTGTGTAGTCATGTGTCTCTGTTTGTAGAGACTTAAACTGAGGTGCTGGAGCATGTCCAGAGAAGGGCGACAAAGCTGGTGAGGGGTCTGGAGAACAAGTCTTACGAGGAGCAGCTGAGGGAGCTGGGGTTGTTTAGCCGGGAGAAAAGCTAGCTGAGGGGAGACCTTATCACTCTCTACAACTACCTGAAAGGAGGTTATAGCAAGGTGGGGGTCGGTCTCTTCTCCCAAGTAACAAGCGATAGGACAAGATGAAATGGCCTCAAGTTGTGCCAGGGGAGGTTTAGGTTGGATATTAGGAAAAAATTCTTCACTTGAAAGTGTCGTCGAGCATTGGAACAGGCTGTCCAGGGCAGTGGTGGAATTGCCATCCCTGGAGGTATTTAAAAGACGGGCAGACGTGGTGCTGAGGGACATGGTTTAGGTGTGGTTTTGGCAGTTTTAGGTTTATGGTTGGACTTGATCTTAAAGGTCTCTTCCAACCTAAGTGATTCTATGATTCTGTGACTTGTGGGCTGTAATGTTCTGTAAGTCATTTAAGTTAGACATCTTCGTGTTCCTTAAAAAAACATAGCTTAAATAGGTAGGCATCTAGCTCCTGTCTGTACTTCTCAATTAGATCATAGGCACAGCAGTGCCTAAAACATTTCTATCCTCTGAGCTTGATCTGGTTTCATCCTAATTTCCAATGTGGAGGACTTTATTTTACTCAAAGCAGATATGTGGGCATAGCCCTGCTGCTGGTATCCTATTTTTTCATGATACCATATGGATTAAGTATTTTTCCCAAGAAATAGGAAACCTTTTTCTAAGCTTTTCTGCACCTTTTCTATCTCATTTCGTCTAATGTCCTGCATACAAACCTCTGAGTTTGTCTATTTGCCATTCCACCTGTTGAAGGTGGTCTGCAGAATTGATTCTTTCTGGCTTATTGTTTCTCCAGTCCTAACCCTGTACTGTTACCTAGCGTGACCCTGAGTAAGTCCACATCTGGTGAGAGGTTAGAGGCTCCCGAATCTATAAAATGCTTAGTTTAAGTGGTTTTGCTTGTCCTCTGGTTACAGGAATCTGCTCTGTGCTGCAGTGCTGAAAGCCATCACCAAAGTTGTTAGTCTGAATAGAATTGCAACTTAATTTGGGATGGGTGCCTTTATTTTCATTCTGTAGAAATCAGTGTCAAAATATGTAATGCTCAATAGTACAGTTCTTGAAGCAGGACCTAGCCACGTTATTGCTGTCTTACAGGGAAGGTGGAAGGATGCATTTTTGCTGTTTATGTATTGAAATAAGTACGTAAGATAGTCAGAGGGGTATTTTGCCATCATTAAGTTTTTCCTGTCATGTTAAGATGGAATTACAGTTTGGGAGGAGGAGGGTCTTGAAAAATAAGAAACATATAAAGTCTTCATCCATGACAAAGTCCTGTGTTCAAGGTCTTATTGATTGCTTAAAAAGTAATTTGTAAATATTAGAGAATATACCTTGAGTGATCTTGTGAAACACATTATGTACGGTTGTCATAAGGAAGATGGTACATAATCTTACCAAACATTGGTAAGATTATGTAAAGCGGGTCATAAAGTTGTATCTGAAATCTAAATCTGATTGGCAGTCGTGAATTATTAGTTAATTTTCATTTTGCTCTTTGATAGTCATTATGCTATGTACCTACGTTAATTCTACCTGAAAGCTGTTCAATTGTAAACATAACTAGTAAAAGCTTCATTTTCATTGGTTATTCTTCTCTTCGTTTGTTCTCATGTTTGCTGTTGTCTTCCCTTAAGACCAAAGTTTTCCAGGGCAGCAACAGTATCTTATTGCATGTTAGTTTAGTATTTGTGCAATGGAGTCCTCTCCGGAGTCTGACGGTTAATGTCGGAAAGAGGCAGATGGTAGACTCATGGTACTAGATACATAGGAAGAGAAAACAGAGGAGGAGTAAATTTAGGTGTTAGCAGATAAAATGACTAACAAGATTTTGAGGGCTATTTTATATATGATATCAATGTGAAGTCATACAAGTTGGTCGATTTTATAGAGCTATATAAATAATGAAGCAAACTTCTGTCAGGGATAATCTTAAAATAGCTGTCCATCCTTTTGCACTTACACAGGTCTTGGTAATCCAAGCTCTTTTTTCAGAGCAGTAGTGCTATGGAACATCAGTACTAGATTTTTACCAATTGTAAAGTCAGAAATGGAAAAAGGAATTAAGAGCTTGTGTTGCATATCAATCTCACTTTTTTAAAACAAAAGTATGGTGACTCCTCAATTATTATAGTACAGGGTTTTTAAAATTGTATTTTATTTCGATGTAATTTTTTTGTTTTCAGAAAAAAAAAAAACAACACTCAAAATTGTAATTCCTGAGGAAAACTGTTACATTCAGACTCTTTTCCCTAAATTTCTGAGGGGAATTTATGAGGGTTTTACTCTAAATGGAATAAGTTTGTTTGGAAAATCATATACTCTTATTTCTGTAATAAGACTAATGGTAAAGCAGTGAGTTGAACTTTTTCTTTTTTAAAGGTATTGAATCAAGGGAGCACAGATTACACCAGCAGCCTCAGTAGTGGTCAGTCTCTAGACTGGTGTATCCTTGTCCTACAGGACGTTTCAGTGCTAAAGTAGAAAGTATGTTTTGAGAAACATTTAGTGGATTTGCTTTAAAGGACTATGGAACACTCAGGGTAAAGGTTTGCTGTAATTAGCTACAGAGATGCTTAAATTATTTTTTTTTACATTATCTCATTTATGAAATCTGATATAAAAATAATGACATTTGGAAACTGCCCCATTCCATTATAATTAAGGAAAGTCTCTAGCATTGGTTAATAATGAAAATAGGACTTGATATTGCATGCTACCTCACTTGGAGTGTCTGTAGTACTTGCCATCCTTAGAAAAGGGTGTATGGGAGTAACAGAGACCACTTCTTATTTTAATATTTGGGCTTTTAAAAAGCTGAAATAGATTCTCTTGTTCCACCTCCCCTTTCCTATCCCCCTCCCTCCCCCCATTTTAGAACATGTAGAGATTAGAGCTATTTGAAACAAAGTAGATATTATATATTTGAAAGTCAGACCATGTTAGGTGTAAAATGGCATAATCATTCATGACAAAATTGACTGTCAGTTTCTAAGCTGTTTCCATCATGTCTTTTCAAGATCTACTTTTATGAGTTGTAGGTCATCGGCATTTGCATCTACAAACAGTATTCAACATCGGAATTGTCATTTGGGTTTCTTTTATGCAAACTTGTTGCTCAAACTGCAGTTGGTGAGATCTAACTGTCCAACCCTTTGACCTGTACTACTCTGGGTTTTTTATGTAATTATTAGTGCAATCAATTGAATTTTTATTAGTTGTCCACAATTTGTCCTGTGCATGTACAGTAATCGGTATTCTGTTAATTTGTTTCACAAATGTTCGTTTTTGTACTTGTAGTTATTTTAGCTTTCAAAAGACTTTTTGAACTATGTATTAGTTGCCTGCTGTTCGTGTGTACAATTACGCATGTTTACATATAGATATACATAAATCTCTTCAAGTTTGCTGAGTTGACTGAACTGCAAGCTTTTTGTTTTCCAGCTTTGAATATCAGTACTACTCAATCCATCTGCAAACAATTTCCCTGTTAGCTGTCATAATCTTGATTATTTAAGTCTACAGCAGACAATATCTTCAGAATAATAACGACTTTCTGTGCTTATCCTGAAAATGTGGGTTTTTTTCACAGCTTATTGTTTGAATATCAAAGGTGACAATCATATTTTTCTACAGATTTGTATCTATATATCTACACTAACTGCTTTGTGAGAATAACCTTATATGTTGCTTGTTTTAATCCTCTTTTTTTCTTGAAATACTTTCAGTTTCCAGCTGATGTGCGTAAGTCTCTATTTTCTCCTCCTTCCTTTCCAGTGTCATCTGTTCTCTTTCTTTTAATTATTGGACAAACAGTACATGCTGTGGGTAGTAGCTACAAGCCACAAGTATGCTGATGTTTCTGGCTGACATACCTTGGCATTAGATCACATACAGCTAATAACCAAGGTCAAGCAGCTACCCACAGTGTACTAATGTGGATCCCTTTCCTCTTTCCCGCTGCTGTCCTCTTTCCAATGCCTTACAAGTCTAAGATTTTTAAGTTTCTTTCCTCAGTCAAAATTGGATGAAGGTAGCCAACTGGACAAATTCTGGTACAGGACACTGGTGGATTGACATCCTGTATTCCATTACCCTCACTCTCAAAGTCATTATGCGGAGTCTATAAATCCAGCATTTGCTGTCTTAAAAATCTTGATGTTGGCTTGATACTGCATTACCAAGAAAACTTGGTCTCTGTAGAAAAATTAAAGTAATGGAAATTTGTAACTGATTTCTCTGGAAAGGCTTCAAGTATTATTTTTCTGTATCCTGATGGATGACTTGGGAAGAAATCATTTTTTACTTTCAAAGAAAGTTGGGTTTTGAAGCTTAAGCAATTAATGTGTTTTCTTCAGTCAATCAACATGCACCTGCATTTCTGAAGATTCTAGTATTCATTGTAACCATTCTATTCAGTTGGTGGTATTTCGTAAACAAATAAGGTTAACATGAGACTTGAGCACTAAATGTGTTACTGCTTTGGTTTATAGAAGCTTAGTTCAAGTTACAAACAGATCAGAAGAAGCTTTATGAGCTAAAGAGAAATTTGGTTAAATGGTCTTCCTGTTGTTGAAAAGTGTGGGAATTAATATCCTGTGCAGAACACTAAACCCAATTGTTTTCTTTCACGTTTTTTGGTTTGGTTACATACACATTTATCAGGTTAAAGTAGCTCATTTGCTGAATGATTTAGGTGATAATACTTCCGTTTTTCTCAATGTCTCTCTCCACTTTCTGTTTACATCTTGAAGGATGATGCTCGGCAACTCTTTGTGTTAGCCGGAGCAGCAGATGAAGGATTTATGACTGCAGAACTTGCTGGAGTTATCAAGAGACTGTGGAAAGACAGTGGAGTTCAAGCTTGTTTCAACAGATCTAGAGAGTATCAGCTTAATGACTCTGCTGCCTAGTAAGTACTGTGTGACAAGCAAGACTCTCTTTGTCTTGTAAGTAGTAGCTAAAGGAATATGTCTCATCTTTTGAGGAATCATGCTCCCATGTAGATGGACAATATAGAAGTATCTGGACAAAGATATTGTCTACTTGGGTCAAAATGCTGCAACTAACCTTCGGGGTTGGGGAGGAAGAGGTGTGGTATAATTATGAATTTGAGTTATGTTCTTACCAGTTGTTTCATCCTCTTGAGAAAGACAAAAATTGCTTTAAGGTGCTTTAATATGTTACATAGCATTTTTATTACAAAAACATGACTCAATACCTGTTAGTATCTGAACACATCCAGGAAACTTGATTATGTGATGTGAATCTGTATTACCAAGGATACTACTTTGACGCTCATAATAGAGTGTCTTCTGTCATTCGACATTGCTGTATTTTCTTTGTTAATTAAAGGTCTGTGTTAGAAATATGTTGAGCAAAGGTGACAATCAGGATGTGTCTTCTATGCTAGGGTACTTATTAAAAAAATAAAATAGTAAGGAGTCAATGGCATGAGAAATAAGATGTGATGGCAGCAAGTAACAGTAAGTTGGCAAGGAAGAGAGTCCATTGAGGGAGAGGTAAGATGGTAAAGAATGACATAGCAGTGATACTGGCTTTACAGGGCAATTTTTTAAAGCTGAGTTGATTTGTCATGTTGGAAGTTGTTTTCCACTTTTCTTAAAATAAGGTAATTCTGTTCTTTAGAATAACAGTACATAAATAAACAACATGCAGGTAAAGTAACTGAGAAGACTACCTGAGAAGCTGGAGTAATATAATTACAGGCATGCTGAATGAATAGAAATGTCATCAAATTGTATTGAAATAACACTGATACTTCTAGCACGATTGTTATTTGTTTGCTGAAGTTCTTATAAGGGTACAGAAGATGGATGGCAACAAGCTGAACTGATGATGATAGATCTCTTGACTTAAGAAATAGCACTTGTATAAAGTTCCTTCAGTATGGAGCACTTTATCTGGAGGATCACTTACTTTCCTCTAGTAACCTCCTCTGTTCTACTTTGTTGTTTTAGGTACCTCTACCTCCAGTTTCATAAGAAAACTGTTCTTATAGCTATACAATTTTATCCTTAAAATTACTAACTTCTAGTTAGACTGAAGAACATAATGCCTTCCCTATTAACTATGGGAAAAGCATAAATAAGATTTCTGTGGTTTTTAGAAACACCGGGCAGCTTAGTCTGCATTGCAAGAATTTTGGCAGTGAAACTATACTGTTATAAAAAACATATGCAATTAGAAATTCTTGATAGAAAGTTAATTGTTATGTATTAAGCATTTTCTTAAATATGTTAATTCTGGCCAAAACACTGGGTGGTTCTTTTCATACCTGTTACCAGATCCAGGGTAACTTGGGGCTTTGGTTATAGTTCAAAGTAACTTATAATTCAGTAGGTTACAAAGATGAAGGAGTTCTAGCTAGTGCAAGTAACAGCGGTGTATGTAGACCCATGTTTCCGTTTTGGGATTTTAAAAGAATTCATTGTAGTGGAGTCAATTGCGTTAAGTTTTCTCTTTTCTAGGCTGAAGTATCTTTGTGTGTCTAAAGCTTATTTCAAAAAACCTTGGAAAATTGAGGGGAAATAATGTGTCGTGTCTTTTGTCTTATCTCGGAGAAAGCTGTTCAATGAGTGGACCTAGAACTTCTGTAATTCTTTGTAATTATCTTGTTACTGGTTTATGAAGAACTGAAAGCAGTATTTGTTTTTACCTTCAGTTACTTGAATGACTTGGACAGGATAGCACAAACCAGCTACATTCCAACCCAACAGGACGTTCTCAGGACTAGAGTGAAAACTACAGGAATAGTGGAAACTCACTTTACTTTCAAAGATCTTCATTTTAAGTATGTAAATCACGCTGCATGTTCACCTGTCTGTCTTCTGTAAAGTTCTAGAAAATGGACTTTCAATGATGTAACAAATTTGTCTAACCACAACTTTGATACCCCCTCGCCTTTTTTTCTGAAAAAAATTCCTCATGCTTGGCTTACTTTTCTGAAGGGATGTGGGAGTTGTTGGAACTCCTGTAATAACTCTGAATAAATATGCAGATATTAAGTAATAGATGTTTTGGTTTGGGTTTTATTGGAAGCTTTTTGTAAAGATATTTTATATGTAAATTAAATCTCAAAATATTCCATTTTCTGCCATGTTAAATAGCTGCTCTATCAGATTCTTCCCTTTAAATTCATTTGGAGAGCTGGAGGCTTGTAAATGTCTGCTGGTGTTGCATGAAAGAGTAAATCCATTTTCCTGAAGAACTGAATTCAAATGTGTGTGGTACTTTAAGGTAGTACGTTATTTAGTGGTAAAAGAATGTGACTCATTTCTCCTATAATGTGGGATTTACAAAATAATGTTAACATTCTGAACATTTTATGTCCAAAGACACTCATGATGAAAGCATAGGATAGTACAAATGTAATAATATTCAACCTCCTACTGATCAGGAAGAATGAAAAGAAAACTCAGTAAAACTCATGTTGCATCTGCATTTTGATTGCGTAGAGATTGTTGTCAGCATGTCTGTACAATATATTTGTTTAGTATCTTCACGGAAAACATTTTTTCATGTAAACGCTTAGCAAGTACTACAGTATGGATGCTTCGGGGCTATCAGTACTGTGGAAATATATTTTGTTTCCTTGGTTTATGGTTTAAGTATGCAAAATACTGTTAAATGGGAATGAATCTAAGGAGAGCAGCCCGTAGCCAGGCCTCAGGAGAGGTCCTCAGTGTTCTGAGGAGCTATCCATTTTCTCACTCACTTTCTAGTGTTTCTTGTTGAATTCCACATTGTAGATGGATGGAAATTCTTGAATTTGTATGTAGGTAGGTACCTCCAGTCTGAACTGATTATTAGGACTGTTACAAGCACCATATGATTACAGTCCTACAAAGTCCATTATAAGGACCAAATGATTATACTTCTATAAAATGCCTAGCTTTAAACATGCTTTTGGAAGTATTTAGCTGTAATATTGTACTTTTAAACACCTGTACAGCAGATGTTTATATTTTAGGTGCCTTAGGAGGTAGACTTAATGAGTTATTGGAAAGGTTGAAAAAGTGTACTCTTATATAACATTGAAAAGAACTTTTAGGATGAACTAAAAGCTTAAAAGGCTTAATTATACCAAGGTGAGGGTACATAAACATGACTACCTGTGCAATGTTGTGTACTTCAATTTTTTTTCATTGATTATCTTTTCTTTCCTGTTTTGCTGTGTGGTTAGATTCTCTGAGGGTGAGCCTCATTTCAGCCTTCTTTATAAAGAGCTTAGCATAGCTTTGATTATTGATTCAATCTAAAATGCAAATGGCAAATCATCTCCATCCTGTTTCTATAGACTATTTCAGAAGTTGAGTCTGATTATTTACTACATCTGTCTTCAAAGAACACCTTATTTTGTAGAAATGTTCTTCTGATAATTTAACAAAATTCTTATGGAAATTCAGGTCTTAGTACAAAATTATAAAACAGCATTAGAACTGACAGAAGTATGAAATATCTTCCTATGGGTACAACCATCACTAATTAACTGAGAACTAAGTAGAAGTGTGTGGCTGACTTGCATTTATATAGGGTGATATCCAGAGACTTCTCCTCAAAGATCTTCCTGAAGGCAAGGAACACTTCTGAGGAATCCTTTTTCATTTTAAAATTCTTACAGGAGTAATCTTTAAAATGTTTTTAGGATGGCATTATTCCATTGTAAAACATTAAATGGGCAATGAGCCTTGTCACTTGCACAATAGTATACCTAAGTAGAAGACCTTGTTAGAGGTTATGATGTTCCTGACAGGTTTTGATCAGAAAGCCAAGGGTTTTTGTTTTCCTTCTAATTTGTTTCCTTCTTTACTTATTTTTACTGTGGTTTTCTTTTAAATAAAAATCTAGCAACTCGGAACACTTGAAGATTTCTGAAAATAACAACTGTAATTATATCCTTTCTAGTGCAATTTACCTAGTCACGTAGTACACTAACATTAAATTGGTAGGTTTTTTTATCTACTTGCCCCTCCTCCCCCCATCTTACAGCCCAAGGAAAGCAGGAAAGGGGAATAATAAAAAATGGAGGTTGGTTTTAATAACTGCAATGTGTGAGACTTTCCAGATATGTATCTGTCCTGGCTTGAGGTAAAACAGGACCAATTTTCCTTTCAGTAATTTTACTTTTCAGTTAAGCCTCTTCTAACTGTGTATTTTTCAGACAGTGTCCGTTTCTAGCAGGTAAGGTCTGATGTTTGTAGTTAATACCAAGGAACGGTGGGCAGAGAGGCTCCTGCTTATACTTACTGCTGGAACAGCCAAGGCCAGCTGACTTTGTTATCTGCAAAGTTAGAGGGTCAGAAGCGGAAGAGTGTAAATGTGTCCCACGCGTGGGGAGGAGCGGACAGGACAGGTGACCCAAACTGACCAACAGGGTGTTCCATCCCATCTGCCTCATGCTCAGTATAAAAGCTGAGGGATCAGAGGGGTCAGCCTCTTTCTTCAATGGCTGGCCACTGAGGAGGACTCAGTTCATCTGCCTTTGATCCTGATCCCTGGATTCCTGAATCCAGTTCCTGAGCTCAGCTCCCATCCTTTGCTACGTCCAGTCTGGGACTTTCCTAGTGCCTGCTGGTGACCTGTCCTCATCCTGGGAGCTTGATACTGGCTTTGTATATATTTCATTATTTTCTTATTAATACTATTATTTTTCTCTTAATAGTACTTCATTAAAGGTAAAAGAGAGCACCTGTTGTTCGTTTTAGTGGCTAGCCCAGCCCAAAGCAGGACAGTATCATATTTTGTAAACGCTTACCCTGCCTCAAAAAAGTATTTGCCAGATTCAGAGTCCTTTGCAAGGCTGAGGGCTGGAATGAACAACTTGTATAACCTTAAAAGAACAAGTGAAAGCAATCATAATAAATATCTGGAGTCCTTTTGGCCCATGTCACATTTTGTATGGGTCCTAGAATCACGTTCTCTGCTTAAATAGTCTGAAAGACGCAGAACATAGCAAATCTGGCAACATCAGCTTTCAAAAATATACTGTGCTAATGAAAGGACCTTGCATAAGTCCTTAAATTTGCACAATTGCATTCAGAAAGCTACACATTTATTGTAGCTATGTAACATAGCGTAGTAGAGTGATGACTGGAGAATTGTCTTTAATGCTTTACGTTTACTTCAGTCAAGTAATTTATCTGAATGTGGAATAGTCACCTTGTAATCTCGTTGGAGAAGTCTGCTTTCTTTAAATAATGGAAAGTCATTAAAGCATTTCTCTAGTACCTTCATCCTTTACATAAGGGGGATAGGTTCGGCTGTTACAAACTTCATTTCTTTCAGCACTGTGTTGTATTTCTCTTTAGTTTGTATTAGACTGACTTACCTTGCATAAGCAAAATATGGTTCTTTTTAGTAGTTAAACTATAGACAGTACTATGAACTTTAGCACCTGAGGCAAGTGCTTAAAAGATGGGTTTTCATATAGCCCTGTGTGCACACCCTCCCACACTGGAAGGTGGAATCTGTAAATGAGTCTTTCAAAACTTCTTAAAATTTGTCTGCAGGTTAGGCAGCTTCTATAAGTGTTTCAGTCTTTTGGGCCTGTGAACTGACAGGCCTCAGTATGACTTCTAACAGGACAGATGGAAACCTTATGAACTTTAAGACTACTCTGTTCAGAATGGCTAATTTTTCTGAAAGATACTTGCAGCTTTTTTTATGAATTTTGTGTGCCAAATAGGTTTTCTTTTCTGTATGCCTATATTTCTCTGTGCTTATACCATACGGAGAAGAAGCTTAATTACATAAAATAATCCATTGGGTTCTTACTACTTGCTGTTGAGGTGTTTGCTGTGAAACTGTGGTGCCAAAGCTTCATCCAGCACTAGATTTTAGTGTATAAAAATTTCAAAGGTAACTGCATGAATATGGTGTGCGTGAAGAACTGGGACTTTGTTAGGTGTGCTGTTAGAAAGACAACCCCAAAAGGAGAGAAGGATCACTGAAACACACCACTGGTAGAGAGGCTATTCTCAATTGAAGCAAACGTTTCTGGCTAAAATCAGTATCTATGAATACAAACTGGAAATCACACTTCTTTTATGTTCTAGAAGTTGTCAGTCTTCTGCATTTTTCCTCCTCAGGATACATGCTGGCAACGTAGTCCGAACAAGCCAAAAATCATATGATGCCTTTTTTCCTTTACATATTTTAGCTCTTCTTTGAAAGAACACTTTTTACAACAGTTCTTCATTAATGTGGGAAGTTGTGCCTTGTTTTCTTATACCTCACGGTTACCATCTTAGTAGTAGTGTTTTTGCATTGAGCAGTGCCATAAGATATTACTGAATTAGGTGAGACCCATGCAGATCGATATTACAGTACTGCCATCAGTATAAAGCATTTAATTTCTCACGTTCATTAGAAGCTGATATCATCAAAAAATAAAAGGAGCAATTTTCTTGTTCAGTTTCTCAGTTAATTTTTCTGTCTTGTACTCTCTTCTGTCCTATACAGAATGAAATTCATTGTTGTTCAACCCTACATGCCCTACTGTCTACCAAAACCCCTCAATGTGATAGCCTCATTACTGATATTAATTCTGAATTATTTTAGGCCATGCTGGAATAGCTTTACAAGAACTATAACTGTATTTCTTCTTGTTCGTATGACATTTTTACCCAAATAAGGCTTTCATGATAGACCTGGCCATTCTACTTAGAGCAAAGAGGATGGAGATGTAGGAACTGGTCTTTTCTCTGTTCTTTCTCTTCTCTCTTCCTCCTCCCATTTGGAGATTTTTGTATCTAGTGAATTCTAAGCTCTTCTTTTGTGGCAATGTAGAAAAAAGTTAAAATTACTTGTGAAACCCCCTGAAGACAAGACTCAGGCCTCTTTTAAAAAGAATAATTGCATTTCCTTGTAAACAGGAGAAAAAATTAATTTTTTGCATGAAAGAATATTGACTGACATAGTGAGGAAAGTAATGTGACGTATTTGCATTGTTTTGAAGCTATAAGTCATTGCAAGAATTTGAGACAACAGACTTCTTTTTCTGTGATAGGAAGGAGACAGGTGGAAAAAGTCTGTCTTCTCTCTCTTTGAGAAGATCCTATGATAGATACATCACTGTTCCCCTCTTTTGCTTTTGGGGGTTTTCTTGGTGTTGAATGTCTGTCCATCTTCCCCCTCCACCCCCCTCCCCTCTGTTTCACAGTTCATTGTATCAGGATGCTGTTTATCTGGCTTGCAAAATATTTGAAGTTCCTAATGATGTCTAGTGAAAGTTCTGTCTCTCAGAGTGACTGTAGCCCGTAATAGTTAGTCAATGGCCATTTAAAGCATGTAGATAACAGAGAAAAGCAAATCTGTTCATATCATGCTAATTTGCTGGTCCTCCACTGATAACGTTCTGGAATGTGGTCTTTTCCCATTGCTTGCTCTATTGCTGCTAAGCTAAGAATTCAAAAAAAAAAAGATCCATCTTTATTGCTCAGTTTTCCCACTTAACTGCATTTCCAAAACATGCATTTATTGGCAGGAAGATTATTATGCTTATTATGTAATGCTTGTTTTTTAAGATTTTCAAAATAATTTTACTGTTTCTTAAAGATCCCATTTAAACATGGACAGTTGAAAAATAGATCAGGTTGCAGTATGGTTTATGAGAGAGAGAGGAACTGAAACTCATCAGGATTTAAGAGTTTCCAGATAAAATTTGAAAAAATAAAAATTAGATTTTTATGTATTTATATTTAGAATACTAAAACAACAATAATCAAATCAGTGTTACTTGTATCCAGCTTCCTTAGTATTGCATTATTTCCAAGTATTAAAGCAGACACCACTCTGCTCTTAAAGAATCTTACATTGTTGATCAATACCTTTTATTATTTTAGACTTTTTATTAATTTGGGCTAATGGTTGAGTGATACTTTCATCTAATTAAAATCAGTAAAGCTAACTGTGTACTTGTATTTTTTCTAAATTGCCATTAACTTTGTTCATGAAATATAGTAGAAATTATTTGTAAATAATCAGTTTTGTTTAGCTTTCATCTTGTGCTTTCTCACGTTTTGTAAAATGTTATGTAGGAAGACTTTTAAGGCTTTATTAAAATTGTTAAATAATATTAAATAATTATTAAAACATTAACCAATTATTAAATAGTAATGTGTTGCTGATTTTTGTGCCTTTTAAAAAATTTTGTGATCAAACTTACACAGCTGATTATTTTCAGATTGTATTGGTTAACATTCAGAAAGCTAGAAATTCCAAAGTTCATTCCCTGCTTTGCGATTCTGTTTTACAGAATGTTTGATGTTGGAGGCCAAAGATCAGAGCGGAAGAAGTGGATTCATTGTTTTGAGGGTGTTACAGCAATTATTTTTTGTGTTGCGTTAAGTGATTACGACTTGGTCTTGGCTGAAGATGAGGAAATGGCAAGTACCTTAATGTTGAAGACAGGAATAGTTGTTGGATAGAAGCTAAATAAGTTCGAAAAGAAAGCTATAAATATGTCTCTTATAGTATTACTTCTTTATAAGATGTATGAGTTTTGTGTGAAGGGTCTCAGAGAAATGGTGATAGAATTCATGCTTTCAGGTTTCAAAGTATTTCCTCATGTTCTCAGAAGGAATACTATGAGATAAGTATTCCTTTCAGCTCCACTCTTTAATGGTTTAAAGAGCGTGTAAATTAATGGGCATAGATTGTCAGTAATACACATTTTAGTCTCTTTGTGGGTACTAGAGAAATTGCTTGAGTTACCTGTTTGTACTTTACTGCATGTTTGTTTTTCTTTCCTTCCTCAGTCTTCAGTTTTTGTTTCTTTCTAAATGTGAAATTTTTGTGCAAATGTGGAGAAAAACGCAGAAATTTTTCTCTTCCTCCTCCGTTCCAACCCCCTCCACTCCCTTCTCCTTTTTCAAGGTGTGACTCCTTCCATATCAGTATGCACAGTGTACATGCCTTTTACTATCTGAGTGGTCTAAGGTGATGCTTCCCTGTCGTGTGTGAATCATTAACAGAATTCTGTGCTCTTCCTCACGTTCTGCAACTTCGTATAAAATACAGTTTGGGGAGGAAAGAGAAATAAAAAACCTTTCAAGTCAAATGTAGCCAAAGAAGGTCATAGCTAGCACCCTGCTACTTAAAATGACTGGAGCTTGGCCAGGGTACGTACTTGTTGGATGATTTTTCTACAGGGTTAAAAATCAGGGTAAGAGCAAAAAAACCTGATTGCTTGATTCTCTAGTTCTATAGAGAACTCTTTTTTTCCCCTCTCATGCTGGAATCTCAGCTAGATGCAGAATTTAATTTTCAGTTTCAAGAAGATCTAATCAATATAAGACATTCAGGTAACTCAGCAACTCTAGTAGAATATCTGTACTGCAAAATGTTAAAATACACCAAAAATTTCTAAACTATTAAACAGATTAAGCCTNGGGGGGGGGGGGGAGAAAAAAAAATAGTTGCTTAAACCCTACTCATGAAAGTGTTCTTTGTAGTGGGCTTGGCTTCTCTGTATGTTATTACCCCATGGTAAAATGTGATTCTGTATGCTAGAAATTAGTTTTATAGCTTATCTGATTAATTTGTAACTAATCAAAAGTAGGTATCCTGATTTTAATACTACTGTCTGATAAAATACAACAAGGTGGTTTTTTCCTCTTACAGAATCGGATGCATGAAAGCATGAAATTATTTGACAGTATCTGCAACAATAAATGGTTCACAGACACTTCTATTATTCTCTTCCTGAACAAGAAAGATCTTTTTGAAGAAAAAATCAAAAGGAGTCCTCTCACTATTTGCTACCCTGAATATGCAGGTATTGGAGGGGGGTGCAGGTGTCAAGTAATTTTTGGTTAGATTACCTTATTTTTGATGCACACACGAGGAGGAGTATAATAACTCTAGGGGTCTAAAATATTTGTATGAAATAAAGTTTAAGATGGGGCGGCAGTTGTTTTTATGGATGACAAATAAAATAGTGCTTAGTCAGATTCATCTTTTTAACCAGGGAAATAATACTGCTCCACTGATAGCATTTAAATGTTACTGCTGCAACTCTTTTCAGCCTCATTTACTTAACCCATTCTTTTTTTCTGATGTCCTCCTATTTTTCGATTCAGATGTAATTTTTTTGACTAGCGGGAATCCCTGAGGATATATGAGAGTTTACTTGAACAGGGAGTGTACGTACATCTTAGAAATAGGTGGCTTGTTCAGGAGATACATAGAAAAAGAGGATGATTTAATTTAACGAGTCCTAGCCTTTTTATGTGTCATTTTCATTGTAACTTTATGCTATGCCATTGTATAGAAAATAGCACATTGAAGGTAAAAAGCTTAGGAGAAATCTGTATGCCAAATGTCTTTGAGTTTAGGAAAAACTCAAACCTTTTAAAAACATAAAAATTGAAACTGGGTAACTCAAACGGAGGAAACAAAATATCCTAATCTAGGGAACAGTGATGAGTCATTAATGACTTGTTCCATCTGCCACAGAAGTAAATGGAAAGACTCTTTTTTCTTCCTGCAGCTGGAATTTGATTGAGTCCTTAGTTTTTATTCTTAAAAATCTGTCCAAAAGGATTTATTTATGGTCTCTTAAAGCAATGGCTGTGGAATTACTCCTCTTCAGGTTTAGGTTAACTATTTCCAAAGAACCATTTCCTTCAAGGATATAGTATATATCTTACTCTTTCCCAGTTTGAAACCCGCTTACTGAGCAATTTTCTCCTTCCAGGCTCAAACACTTACGAAGAAGCAGCTGCTTACATTCAGTGTCAGTTTGAAGATCTCAACAAGAGAAAAGACACGAAGGAAATCTACACTCACTTCACATGTGCCACAGACACAAAAAATGTGCAGTTTGTTTTTGATGCTGTAACTGATGTCATTATTAAAAATAACCTTAAAGACTGTGGCCTCTTCTGAGAAACACACAGATGGTTGCTAAATGGTAAATTACATGCCTGAAAACAGGACTTAGGCATTTGGAATATGCCAATGCTGTGTAAGATCTACATGGATATACTTAATTCTCTTTTATTTTATTTCTAGGTTTGGAGAATGACTTCGCACAATTCTTATCTGATTCTTTTCAAGGTGAAAGAAATACAAAATACATTGTGCTGAATGATAGATCAGTACTGTACTTGCCTGTTTTAACAGCTTTATTTATGTTTGTCTTGTAAATTTAAGTAATTAGTTAACACTGAGATGTCAGTTGATTGTATGTAAACTTATAATTGTAGTAATGTATTTGTATAAACGTTGAACGGAATATTTTAGTAACTTGATGTCCTCTAAAATTTCCATGTTTTATGAAGATACTCTTAGAGGAGACAGACACTTTTTGCCTTTGGATTATTTAAACATCTTGTAAAATTAAATTTTCTTTTCATCTTAAGGGTGCATGCTGCCTTATTCTTTACTTTTGTTGGTAATACTGTATATGGCGTTAGCTTTTTGATATTTAAACAGCCTCATACACCTGCTCAGACTTAAAGAAACATAACCAATAAAACTTGTTTTTTGCCTTAAGTTTTGAAAAAATCTTTTTATAAATTTAAGATAAATGCAAAGATTATTTTTTAAATTTAAGTGAAATCCACAGTTTATGAAATCTGGGCTTGCAGTCTTTGCAGTGCAAATGTGGCAACACTGAGAAACTGCATTTTAAGGTTCAGCTGTCATTGAAGCTGATGGAAATGCAAAAAGGAAGTTGTTAAAACCATTTGCATCAACAAAAAAAAGTTTGCAACTGTGGTCTTTACTCAGTGGAGTGAACCACAAAATTACTTCTGGGGGTTTTTTATAGACCCTTAACAAATGCTGGACTTCAGAGTAATATTTTTTTTCTGCTCACTTAAGAAGTAAGATCATGTTCTCCTTAAACTTTTTGCTATCTTCTGGTAATAAAACTAGTTTGATAATTTAATAACCGTAGAAGTATCAGGTTCTCCCACAAGACATGGCACAGTGGCTTCACAGATTAAAGCAATTTCCTGTTGCATATAAAAATAATCTTCAGTATTTTGCATAGGGTATTTTAGTGACTTACAAATGCAATTCTTTAATTTCCTCTTCAACTATAATTAAAATCTCACAGTTTCTTTAAATAATACGTTGAAGAATATGATTTTTTTTCTGGTCATGCTTTCATTGTGTGTTTTGCTATCTTAGGTACATGTCATCCATTGCCTTATGAGTAGTGCCAAAACTGATTTTTTTATACAGGTTTTAAAATCAATAAGCTTCTATTTGTAAGTTCATGGATGGTTGTCTTAAATGTATGTCATTTAGAAAATATGAACGTACCAAACTTGGAAATCTGATTTTCTATAATTGTTGAAATATTTCTGGCAGCTACAGTACACCATAGGTTCTTTGAGAAGTAAGTCAGTCTTTCAACCTGTTGCTATTTTTCTATGTTATCTTAGCATTTATGTTCTTAGAAATGTTCAACCAAACTATTTAAGTCATTGTTATGTTATTTATATTTTAATTGTGTATGTGTTTCACTTAGGCCTCAGCTTGAGTAAAACTTGTCTGCACTTCTCATTCTTTAATGCTTCCTTTGTTAGGTACAGAATTGCTAAATGCGTTTCAAATGAAAGATTAGAAAGGCATTAACTTATTAGTGGAGGTTGTTAAATATATTCATACATTATGAGCTCTTTCAGCAGTTATGGTAAGCAATCTGTATATCCTGGGCTGCTTTTAGTTGTGCTTTACAGTTCTGGATACATAACTGATTTTGAATCTCATTGAACTACTTTGTGGAACTTGTATTTACCCCTACGTTCAGGTTGGTTTTTGTACTTAATGTAAAACAAAAATTGGGATTAATCAAATTACATAAATAAATTAAATTTGTGCCTTGCTTGAAAGAAACGTTTTTCATTAAATATACTGATGGAAACCTTTTTGCATCCATCCCATGGAGATAACTAGTACAAATGAGAAGATACGAAATCAAGAGTTAAATTCAAGAACTTTATGCAAGAAGCAGTGAAATGAAAATGAGCATAAACTGATGATTATTGATTAATTCCTAAACACTTTTTCCTTTACTGTTGTTCCTAACACCTTCAGTTGGAGAATTTTTGGAATGTCATAACTGGTGTTTTCTGAAGTATTTACATCTTAACACAGAACAAAATTGTGAAATACTTCTGTTTCCTAGTCCAGGCAGGTGGGCTTGTCTTTTCTGACTTGATGAGTAGACAGCAGGTCTGTTTCCCTGTAGATGCTCTGTACTGGTTGGTCTATCTTTGTCCTGAGATGAAAGTTGTCAGCTTAGACTGCTGCTCTAGGAAAAGCTAAAAGAGAATTTATGTGCAATAGTGGGAGCCACACACTTAGTTTTCATTGCAGTTGTCATAAGGCTCCACTCACCTCTGTTCTGTCAGGAGGCTCCTCAGTCAGAGCACTACAGAAAATGGTGGAAATCCTGCAGGTCCGCCGCTCTCGGAGAAGGACAGCCTTGGCCCTGAGCGATCTGAGCCTCCATTCCTCACATTTCTTCATGCAAAGTGTCCAGGCAAACAGCTTTTTGTAGGCTTACACAAGGAATTTCCCTCAAATAGCTTAGACATTATTTTAGATGATTTTAAATATTCTAAATTTAGTATATTCTATATTTAGTATAATTTAGTATCTGTAGGGATTTATAACCTTATGGAGGTTTCTCCAGCCCCCATGGTATTGTCTGTGGCTGAAGTTTTTCAGTAAAATGCAGCCATTGTTAGTTATTTTTTAAGGGGCTTAACTGTGAGGAATTATGGTTTGGAAATTTTGGTATTGGACCTCATGATGCTACCTATTGAATTTGGAGGAAGTTTGATGTTAAATGTAGTAACTTGTTAGTAACTAAATAGAGTCTGGGATTGTAGCATGGGAACAGCATAGCATTTGCTGGATTGCAGTTTTTGTTTCCAACGTGCACAATTAGCAGCTTCATGATTTAAATTCTACATAAAGCCTTAGGGAGCAAAAGGGATCAGTCTGCAGCATGCTGAACAGCATGATGGCTAGCATGCATTTAGAATTGGGGAAAATAAAAAGAGAAGTTTCTGTTCCAAATCAAGCAAAAAGGAAACTCTACCAAGATACCAGCTATCCTTCTGTGTGGATGTCTCTTGAAGCTATTATACTTCATATTAATAACTGTGGGTGAAAGAGTAATGCTGGGGTTGTAAACTTAGTCATTGACTGTTTCATTTTGAAAAAAGTGTGGAAGGTACAAGATGCTGAAAGCAGCTCAATCTTGAATAATTCATAGCCTGTGAGAGAGTGCACTTGCAGGCTATGAATGAGGAAGATGAGACTGGTGAAAGAGGAACTGGAACTCTAAGGGACACTTTTTGTTGACTAACTCAATTACCAGTCATTAGCTACATCTGTGCCTGTAATCTTTCCAAAAAAATTAGGTTTTTTGGACTCTGAAGAACAGAAATATTACAATTGTAGTTGCATAGGTACGAAAAACCATTTCCGGCTCTGTCTCTACAGTTATTGCAAAGAAGCTGCCTTGACATAGAGGAAGCTAGGAGCAGAATTTCAACCAGTTATGTTTCCAAGTCATGAAAATACACTCTATTTAAAAATGGCTGAGTTAAAATGCATTTATCAAGCTTTTTATCCATACCATATTTAGGAGCAGTGCAGTTGGTCATGGTTCCAGATAAGGTGTTTCTGGTTGGTTTGCCCTACGTGCGGTTTCTTTTTTGTGGTAGTGGGAAGGCTTTATGACTGTTACCTGACACAGCAAAGATCAGGGTTATTGAACAGTTTTATTGTAGTAATAATTTGCTTAGACTAAGGCATAATTCACATTATGAATTTAAACTGCAGTCAGTGTGTTGAGATCCATATGGGATAGTGTAATGCTATACCATTTTTGGTTATACTCCCTTCTGGATTTTGGGAAGGGCAGGAGTTGAGCCCACAGTGTGGAAATACAGTTCTACAGTAAACTATACTCTTCTAGTGCAGTGCCTCAATTCTGAAAGGAATTTCAGAGCAGCTGTTGCAAGAGAAAGATATTTGTATTAAAGGGTGTACTGATTAGAATGTGCTATTTGAAATTTAACTCTGTTTTTAATTGCAATGGAACAAAAGATGTTTAAGACCAAGTATGTTGTCAGTGGAAGTCACTGCAGCTTCACAGAGCTAGCTGTTCCCAGCTAACTTCTTTATTCTCCCTCCTTTTCTGTACTTCTACTAATAGAGAAGTTTGGTAAGAGGTGTTGTCGCTGTGCTTTCCCACTCACAGGTTGTGCTATTGTGTAGCCATCTAAAGAATGGGTACCTTGAATCCTGAAGAATATGCTGATCTTTAATTTCTTTGCAGATGAAGAACATACAGAGGTCTGTATGTAATGTAAGATTATTATTACAGTAATCTAAGAATATGCAGACTGATGAGACTATAAGTGTACTTAAAACTGCGTGTGTTTATAGTGAAAAGCAAGAAGAAAAGTCTAGGAAACCAGAAACTTGAGCGGGTTTTTCATTTCCATAGCTTATAGTTACAGAGGGATACACAGAAGCCCTTCCAGTGTGACACAGAGCACATCTCAGATGCCTCTTAGCAGTAAGTGTCCTTGTTTCTGTGAAGTCAGAATGCACTTTGAGACTGTCCAGTACAAATGGCTGAGGGAGACACATTTCAAATAGATACCAAGATGCTTCCAGAAGAGTCTGGCCATTTGTCAAAATAAAGTAGCAGTTACCTAAACTAAAACAAATGAATAATCCGTCAGTTTTGCACATAAACTCAAAGGTTGTAATAGTTTACCTCAGGAACCGTAACATCTTACTCTGAAAAAAATATACTGAGGTATAGTCACAAATTCTCCCTCTACCTCTGTTCCAACGTAGTGATTCTCTTACAATGTAATAAAAAAAACCCACGAAATCTATGAATCCTTTGAAACTAAATCTTCCTGAGAATGTTACATAGTTTTTATTGGAAAAGGCTAATCCTTGTTCTGTATGCCAGGATTTTTTTTGGTAGATTAAAATAAAGATGCAGCTATTCCTGTTCTGATTCCATAAATCATAGAATTATAGAATGGGTTGGGTTGGAAGGGACCTTAAAAAATCATCTAGTTCTGACCCCCCTGCCATGGACAGGGACACCTCCCACTAGACTTGGTCCCAAAGCCGCATTCAACCTGGCCTTGGACACCTCCAGGGATAGGGCCTCCACAGCTTCCCTGTGCAACCTGTTCCAGTGTCTCACCACCCTCGCGGTAAAGAATTTTTTCCTAATATCTAATATAAATCTATCCTTTCAGTTTAAACTGTTGCCCTTTGTCCTATTGCTACACTACCCGTTGAAGAGTCCCTCCCTGTCTTTCCTGTAGGCCTCCTTTAAGTACTGGAACGCTGCTATAAGGTTTCCCTGGAGCCTTCTTTTCTCCAGACTGAACAACCCCAACTCTCTCAGCCTGTCTTCATGGGAGAGGTGCCCCCTCTGATCATCTTTCTGGCCCTCCTCTGGACCCGTTCCAACAGGTCCATGTCCTTGGGCTGAGGACTGCAGGGCTGGATGCAGTACACCAGGTGGGATCTCACCAGAGTGGAGTAGAAGGGCAGAATTACCTTCCTTGCCCTGCTGGCCACGCTTCTTGTGATGCCGCCCAGGATAGTGTTGGTTGCCTGGGCTGTGAGTGCACCTTGCCGGCTCATGTTGAGCTTGTCATCCACCAATACCCTCAAGTCCCTCTCCTCAGGGCTGCTCTCCATCCGTTCTCTGCCCAGCCTGTATTTGTGCTTGGGATTGCCCTGACCCAGGTGCAGGACCTTGCACTTGGCCTTACTGAACTTCATATTTGCACGGGCCCACCTCTCAAGGCTGTCTCTGTCCCTCTGGATGGCATCCCTTCCCTCCAGTGTGTGACCCTGCCACACAGCCTGGTGTCATCAGCAAACTTGCTGAGGGTGCACTCAGTCCCACTTGCCGTGTCACTGACACAGATGTTAAACAGCACCCAACCCTGAGGAGCGTCCTCATCACCTGTCTTCACTTGGGCATCAGCCGTTAACCACAAACTTAAAATACTTTGTCTAACTAATAAGAATTATTGGCGGGATTTATTAAAATAAATACAATTCAGAAGTTATCAACTACATAGCTTACAATATAAAACTGAACAACAAAGCGAAAAGGATACCTAAATTACATTCAGTGATTTTATTGGAGCAAACATATTTGAGCATGTGTTCAAGATGTGATTTTGTCCTGTGTGTTATGTCTTAGGATACCTGTAAGGATAGTTCATTACATCCAGTTTGTAATTACGATCTTTCTACTATTTTTAATCTTCATCAAAAATAATCCTTCATACTTCTAGAAATGTTATTGTAAAAAAAAAGCAATTTGTTAGATGCCGCACATGGAGATGTGAGTACACTTGATCAAATTCTGAAGTTGTTGCTTATAGATTCAGCCAGTATCTTTCATAGCCAAGTTATGTTAGTTTGGTTTAAATGTTAGTTTGCCTTGGTTTTCTACTTATAACTTAATTCTTTATAAAATTCTTAGTCTTTGGCCTTCTGACTCTAAGTGATAGAAGAAAGTCATAAACTATATCATCTACAGAGACAAAAAGAACATTTTCAAGATGTTTGTAGTCAGTCGGGCATAAAAGACTGATGTTCTGGGAAAGTTTTAAGAAAATACTCTGTGATGAACTTCACTGCTGTTTCCAACATTTGAAGAAAGCAACTTTGGGAGAGTAATGTGGCACGAAGTTGGGGTTTTGGTATGTTCTTGTATGTTTTTGTCGTCCGGAGCATTAATTGCGAGGCAGTAGAGCGAGGTATGTGCGGTTGCTTAGCTACTTGCCCCATTCACGGGTGAGGCTGTTCGATGTCTGCGTATTAGAGGCCCAGGCAGAAATCTTAGAAATATTGAGGAAGAGGGTTATGAGCTACTTAGCAAAAAGAAATAGGCAGGAGGCACCCCAGTTCTCCTGGAGAGGAGGGAAGGAGCACTCCTCAGAGGACTTGAATACAGATGGAGGGGGATGGAGACGGCTGCTCATCTGTCTCTTATGCTCTCAGGGTTTAATATAATTTTACACAAAGACATTATGTATTTGGGTGCTCCTAGGAGAAGGTTGTTGGTATATTGTACGCTTCATCTTGAAACATCTTGCCCTATCCAGATTCTCAGCCCTTGAAGATCTGTCTTCCTCTAGTTAAAAGCCATGCCAGAAAGAATAAAATGCTAATAGAGCTGCAGAGTAATAGTTTGCGAGTCTTGAATTAGGTTTTTCTTTCAAAACCAGAGTTTTAGTGTTGTAGAGTCTCAAAGATGATCTAAAAGATAAATCCTGAGGCTGTTAAATGAGTTTTATAGTGTTTTAAATATTAAAGTGCAGAGATAAGGACAAGCTGTTTCATTTCACTTCATTTTTTCCCCAGTAAATGTGAAAGGAAGATTAATGGAGCACTCGGTGCTCTGTGTGAGCCTTCCTGAGACCAGTGCTGAAATATAATGTTTCCATAGACTGTAAGAGAGGCAGAATAAAGCATTTGTATCTTTTGTGGAATTGCAGCAAAGAATTGATAGTGCTTCCTGATAGCTCTACTGTTTTAATCAGTACATTGGCAGTTGTCATCCTTGATGAAGAGGAAAGAAATATTAAAATAGTATCAACGATATAGGACCTTAAACTACCAGAGCACAAGCGTTAAATGTCCTTTGAGGCTGAACTTATGACTGCTGTAAAAGGGTTGTTTATATAAACTGACTTTCAGTGAAAGCTTAAAAAGGAGTTAGCTGTTTCATCACTTTCAAAAGGACTTCAGACAGCCATGAGCTCTCTTAGAAATGGGATAATTTGCCTCACTTCAATGTTCAGCATCTCAAGTGAGTTAAATCAGTTTGTCAAGTGATGGCCTATAAGCTGGCATGTGGTAATGAGTATGTTTTCTTAGACTTTGACAAATGAAATGTAGTTGAGTTTATTTAAAACACGGTGAAAGTGGTACATCTAAGAAGTAAGGAAGACACGATCACTAAGGAAATAATCTGCAAAATTAAAATTATGCAGATAAGGTAACCAAGGCTTGTATTGTTCCAATAACACTTACACGTGTGATCATGTTCTGTCAGCATTTCAGAATCTCATTTACAAAGTTATGAACCTATGTCAGGTTTTGGGAGACAGCACTTCGCATTGTCGTACTACATACAGAACCGCGGGGATGATGGCACTAATAGTATTTTCTGTAATTGAGTTGCAAGGCCATTCGGCTGCCAACTGGGACACTAAGGTTCCAACTCAGTCTGGTTTTTTAAATACATTTGGCCTTATCAAGTCTGAGAAAAGTGTTCTGAAAAATGGGCTATTAAATACCCTGAAATAGTTATTTTTACCTTGTCCTGTTAGATTTATTTTACTTTACATAATACTGACTTCTCATTTCTGCAAATGCTAGAATCTGTATGTATCAGTTACCAATCCTAATCATTCATTCTTTTGCAACAAACGTGTGTATCTTGTAGGCAGTAAAATAAGTTCAATAGAAGACTTGAGAGTTAGACCTTGACTCAGATCCTTGCTCTGAACCGAAGCAGATGCTGAACTTTCAGCCTGTACCCTGAAGGAGGACCTGAGCCAGCTGTATTGTGCTGTGTAAGACTACAGCTATGGCCCTTCTCTTCACCTCTGAATGGTAACAAAATCATCCTCTTAGACTTTTTTTTCCAGATATCATCTTATTTATAATAGTTTCCAATGTCTAATTCAACTTGAAATTAATTTATCAATTAGTTTCTGAAGTACCAGCAAACATGAGAAACTTGGAGAACTCACCTAAGACTGAGATAGTCATCCTTTAGCTGGTTCTTTGTTGAGCTGGATGGCTTCAGCCTGATGGAACTTTCTGTACAATGCATGGATTTTTACTCCTTCATTCATTCTTGCAATTCTTTCCTGCATCAGTTTCCATTTCTCCTTGGGGATCTTGAATTGCAAAGCTATTTATAGTGAAAACGGTTTAAAAGTAGAAAGCTTTTTAAAAAAAAAAAAATTCTTTTGCTAGTATGAATGGGAAAAGCATATAAAATGGGTGTTTTACCCAAAAATATCAGTTTGAATCATCTCAACAAGCTTCAAAATTTTCCATTCCCAAAGCTTAAATATTACTTGAGAGGTTTGTAGATTACTGAACAATTTAATACACTTTTTTTTTAAAAAAAAAACAAAACCAAAAACATTGCAAGAGAAAAATACATTATCATAGTCTGAAATATGAAACCCCCTTTCTACCTCCATACTGTTTCTGGTCAGACTAGAATAATTAATGGATGACTTCCATTAGGTCATGATGTTGTTAGACCAGGGAAAGATAGACAAATAACAGAATACTGTGTTCATTTGGGAAGAATTCAGGTAGAATATTCTGGAAAGGCCATCAATGAAGCAGGACTGCACGACTATCACTGGACAGCAGAACACTTGAGATTGCTGAATGAAGGCATACAGCTTCCTTGCAAGGTTTTTGTCCCTTGCCTGATTTGATTCTGACTAAAGGCTACTGCTAAAGTGTTTCTTTGTCCCATTGCCAGAGGCAATGAGAATTCTGCTCTAGAGCCATTAGACTACTGGCTTCAGAGATTCCTAGAAATTCAGTTTTCTTGTTTGCTTTAACTCTCTTAACTACTTGGGGGACTTTCATGTTCTTGGGTGGGCAATGGCCCGTGAGGTATAAGCTGGACTTTTAAGGCTCTTTCTTATGAGCTGTATTCTGGAAGGCAAAATAGTGGAGTTAACGTGTCTATACAGGGTTCTGTGCTTTAAGCACAGCAAATTGATGTTTATAGATTTTCATTGTACCAAAATGAAGTACTTTGTTAGCCATTGTGTCAGCAGAGCTCTTTCAGTGGTGTTCTAAGTAGGTGCTCAGTGGTGCTGCGTTCTGCCTCTCTGCACTGAATTCTTTGAAAGAGAGGTGACGTGAGAAGTATGGCAAGAAGCTACCATCATTTACCTCCCTGTATCTATTAATCTTTAAAATCTGATTTATTTTTTTTTATTACTGTCAAACAATATGGAGGGCACGCTGCAGAGCACGATAATCATGAAACAGCGTAATCAAAATGTGTTTTGAGTCACAAAGATGAATTTGCTTCTAATGCCGAAGGCTGTACATAATGGAGGAGTGAGAGCCAAATGACAGAACTCGGTGCTTCCGTGGGGTATTTGAAGAGCTCAATGAATTTTTGCTTTAGATCTCAGCTGGCTGCTGCTCATTGGAGGCTCTTCAGCTCAAGAGGCAGGTGGTTAGTTTTGTGGCCTTGGTAGTTTGTAATGCTTTGAAAAAATTTTATACTGCCTTTGTTGCAAAGTGTTCCATCATAACTGTTCCTCTCTTCCAGAGCCGTGACCTTACACAATATATGGAAAAAGGCTCAAATAACCATCCTTCTACAGCTCTATTCTCATTGCCTTATTATGGGTTTAAATATTTCATGTGGGTTTCTTTTCCTTCTGTGTTTTTTTTTATTCTTCTCCGTTGTTGCTCTCTTTTCTATGTTCTGTAGCACGACAGCTGTGCTAAAGATACCGAGGAAAAAAACCGCAGGTGCTTACAGTCTTGGTGATTCAATGATTATTGTGGACCACAACGATTAAATGTTTCCTCCATAGTTTAGAAATGTTATGCATGTTTTCTTTTTCTGCTTTGGGACTCCACTTGAAGGTTTGAGTGCATCTTCAAATTACTTTTTCGTGTAGGCTGCCTGAAATCTCCCTGTAGCCTAACTTGGGCCATTAGCTCATGAAACAGACTTTGGTAAAAGCCGAGTAGTTTAATGAATCTGTGATCCAGTGTACCTTTCTACTTACAGGGTTTTTTCCCCTCTAGCTATTTACCTATGGCTACAATAAATGCACTTGCCAAGTAATACATTGATTTAGGGGGCTTTTTATTAGCAGAGGGAGGTAACAGGAAAGGCAGCGAGTGGATCTTGGGGAAGAGGAAGCAGCTGGGGATGCTGGGGGCTGTGGGATTTGTTATAGCTGAAAAATAAGACTTCAACATCTCTGTTGTGAATGCTATTTTTAATGTTCTGGAGAGGAAGCAGATGGAAAGAGTGTCTAATCTGCACAACGTGGAAAGATAAAGAATAAGCCCTTTTAAAGCAATATGTAATCCGTATGGGTAGCTCTCTCTTCTGTAACAGTCTCCATATGATGGTCATATGGGCATACATGCAGCCTCTGGCTGTCTTCCATGCAACTTCTGAACTCTATGCCATATGTATGATCAAAGGAGATTTTGACATGTTTTTCTGAGCGCTTGCTGTGTTGTGTTTTTGAGTGCTTTGTGCCTGGCTATCAACAATATCACGTGGCTTTATTGGGATCGGTACTTCTAAAAGTGCAGTTCTCAGTCACTGTGAGCCAGCTGATGGAAACAGAGGGCTCCTGACTGGCTGCTCTTCTCATGGTGGTAGTCATTGAACCTGCTTTGGCAGGGGGTTGGACTAGCTGATCTCCAAAGGTCCCTTCCAACCCCTACCATCCTGTCTGTGATTCTGTAGTCAGCTGCTCAGTCTGATCCAAGCAGTGGAGTGCTAAGTATGAAAACGTGCTGAATTGGGGATGAAGCGGTGATGGTACAAGAGGATTTAGAAGACTGCCAAAATCAGACTTTCTAAACTTTCCATTTGAAGTGAACAAACTCATCCTGAATTGGAAGTTGCCTCATTTCCTAGACAAATTACCCACTGTAACCAAGAATGCAAAATCCTTTTGGCTTTCTTTCCACAGATGATCATTTGAAGTGAACTACCTGGAATAGCATTTCATGGAAAGAAGACATGAGTAAGATTCAATTCCCCACCGTATATCGGGATACGTAGCTGTGAATCGCAGCTGAAAGAGTCTGCAGCACGTGCAGATGACATCGTGATTTACCAGTCGGATGGGATTTTACTGCAGTAAATAAGCTTGAGAGATTAGCCTGGTCTTGAGAGGGGTATGAATCCTCACTAGAAAAAAACCCACAAACATCAGAACACTTATTACATTTCATCCCTCAAAAACCAGCATGAGAGGTAGGGAATTTCTCTCAAGACCCTAGCAAAAGTTACCGGTACTAGAATATAACAGTGAAATGCACCTGACGGTGCTGCTCATTGCTTTGCTGCCGTTGTCTGTCCCACACAGCTGAATTCTGCTTCCACTAAGGTTAGAGGGTGACATAATCCTGACTGACCTGTGATGACCACAAAGCCCCAGGCAGGCTAGTAAATCAGGTGAACAAACATCTTCTAGCGTGGCAGTACTTTTACTGCATGTTTACTGATGCGTAGCGGTTTAGTCGCAGTACTTTTTAGCAAGACATTTGGTATCCAGTTGGCATTTAATATGATCTCTGTTCAGTCTGATGCAATTAGATCCAAATGCTGTCATAAACAATAGCATCATATAATAACTAGCAACAAGACTTCCCGTATTCATACTGTTGTAATGAATCTAAATAGTTCTACTATATACTTTAAAATCCCATTTTATTCTGAATTCAGTTGCTTATTTGTTATGTATGAGTATATAAACAATACTATGTACAGTACAGACGAGGATGGTTCTTGTATCTCTAAAACAGACTCTTTGCACATGGTAATGTGCTGTCTTGTGTTTCAGATGTTTTCTGTAAGAACAAACTGGAAGTTCTTTTCCACTAATGGAAATTACATGGGATATTAGTCTTTTACTGAAAACAAAGGCCAAAAATGACTTCAGTAGAATCTCTCAAATGCCATTTCCTGGCATGCCTAATTCCTTATAATAAATTTCTTGCTCGAAGTTGCATGTGAAGTCTGTGGCACAACAAGTGAATATGAGATAATCATATTCAGCCTTACTCTTTAGGATGTTTCCAAAACTGCAGTATTATCCCTTGGCCATTTCTGAGATCTGATTCTCCAGGCTGCAGTGATGTAATACAGATGATTTATTTCATCCTTAATTATCCTGATGGTCTGGAAAGGTACTGAGCCTTTCTTTAAAGGCATAGGTTAGAAAAGTAGGCTAAACTTTCCAAAGCGACAGGGTAAAACACTGCTTTAGAAATTAGATCTATAACCTTTTTCTTGGAAAATGTATGTTTATGTCCTTTTAGAAAGCATGTTTACCTGAGCCTTATTTTTGTCTGGTTTATCATGTTTTCTCTGCCATAAAAAACAGCTGACTTCAGAGCGGGGTTAACTTCTCAGAAAAATATTCCATGGCTTCCCTTCACATTTTGTGTGCTTCTCATATCCTGTTAGAAGATAGTGAATGTTATGTACCAACACTGTTTACAATACGATCTGTTACGAATCCTATTAAGGTAAAACTGAAACTATTTTCAAGGTTTCATAAAAACTGGTACTAAAACCAGTTTGTAGCTGAAATTGAAATTGCCAGACCTGTTCCAGCCTGACGTGCTTTTTATATCCATGTGCTGGTTTTGACTGGGGCAGAGTTAACTTCCTTCATAGTAGCTAGAATGGGGCTATGTTTTGGATTTGTGCTGGAAGCAGTGTGGATAACACAGGGATGTTTTCATTATTGCCGAGCGGTGCTTCCACAGAACCAGGGCCTTTTCAGCGAGCAGGCTGGGGGTGCACAAGAATCTGGGAGGGAACACAGTGGGGACAGCTGACCCCAACTGACCAAAGGGATATTCCAGACCGTATGACATCATGCTCGGCAATAAAACTAGGGGGGAGGTTGGCGGTGGGGCCACCATTCAGGGGCTGTCTGGGTGTCAATCTGCTGGTGGTGAGCAATTGTTTTCATTTGCTTCACTTGTCTGTCTTGGGTTTTATTTCTCTCTGTTATTTTCCTTTTCATTACAATTCATTATTATTGGTAGTAGTACTTATTAATTATTGTTAATATTATTTATTTTACTTATTAAACTGGTTTTATCTCAACCCACGAGATTTCTCACTTTTACCCTCCTGATTCTCTTCCCCTATCCTACTGGAGGGGAGTGAGCAGGCGGCTGTGTGGTGCTTAGTTGCTGGCTGGGGTTAAACCACAAGAATCCGTTACAGAAAAACAAAACATCACAGACGTACCTCGACTGTAGAAAGGAGCTGAGGAAGGTTGTGTCTATGGTAACTTTAACAGGCATTACAGAGCGCATCCCAAGTGTTGCAGGCTGGCTTGTGACCATAGTGTTCTGTCTTGCTCTGTAGTGGTTTGCCTGAGCTGTACCATGGTTCAACTGCAGCAAAAATTGTTACTTCCTCTGGAATGTGTCTCCAGTGTTCCCTGTGCTCCTGGATCTCTTCTTCACACTCGCCTTGGTTATACCTGTTAGCAAGCAGCGTAGACCAAGAGAAGCAGATTCGTTGAAGTAAAGTGTCTGTTGCTGAGGTTGTAATGCCCAAGCTCTGCGCATTTCAAGGGATTTTACTCTGAACCAGTTGTAATCTGTTCTTTTGGACCAAGTGCCCCTTAGCAGCTGGAATGTGGTAGGTGCATTCCTGGTTCAGATGCTGCAGGACTTGTCCACAGTGGGATCAGCGAGGATAACTGGGAAATTTGTTTTGGAAGCACGTTCCCGGTCAAAACTATATCTAATGTAGACGCACGTTATGCTATTCACTCTGTGTAAGAGCCTGTGTCCGGATGCTCAGCCACTCTCTATCACTGGTATAGAAGGAGACAGCAACTTGTCTACAATTGCCGTGCCCAGTGCTCTTACACATACAGGGCATACAGTCTCCTGGGAACTCATTCCTCTGGAAGAGAGCCTTGCCATTGCCCTCTGGATCTTGGAAATCCTTCCCTTGCACTGGTCAGTGAAGAATCAATTCAAAGTAAGGCAACTATCTGCGGTTGGCCTAAGCCTGTGATGCCACGTTTCAATTTCAGTGTGGTTTGGTCCGTAACAGTTGCATACCTGAAGTTAACCGGTACTAGTGGTGGTGTCGGGAATCTCCCAGCTGAAAAGGAATACGGTACATCCCTGTACAGTACTGTATGCAGCTTTTGTAATATCATTACGATTGTGTTAACTAATGCCCCTCTACTCTGCTCTTTCTGCCCCTCTACTCCACTCTTGTGAGACCCCACCTGGAATACTGTGCCCAGCTCCGGAGCCCCCAGCATAAGAATGTCATGGATCTGTTGGAGCGGGTCCAGAGGAGGCCACAAAGATGATCAGAGGGTTGGAGCACCTCTGCTGTGAGGACAGGTGGAGAGAGTTGGGGTTGTTCAGCCTGGAGAAGAGAAGGCTCCAGGGAGACCTTCCAGCAGCCTTCCAGTATCTGTGAGGGACCTACAAGAAATCCGGAGAGGGACTTTTTACAAGAGCATGTAGTGATAGGAAGGGGGGTAATGGCTTCACACTGAAAGAAGGCAGATTTAGAATAGATTTTAGGAAGAAATTTTTCACTCTGAGGGTGGTGAGGCACTGGAACAGGTTGCCCAGGGAAGTTGTGGATGCCCCGTCCCTGGAAGTGTTCAAGGCCAGGTTGGATGGGGCTTTGAGCAACCTGGTCTAGTGGGAGGTGTCCGTGCCCATGGCAGGGGGGGTGGAACTTCATGATCTTTAAGGTCCCTTCCAACTCAGGCCATTCTGTGATTCTATGCTAATAATTATCTTTCTATCATTTCACAGGCCCTGTGAACCATTATGGAAGATCAGTGGTTTCTGCGAGTCTCTGCAGGAACAGCTTACATCACAAATCGGCTTTTATACCTCAGCTATTTTCCACTGAAGATGCATTTATTCTCCGCAAAGAAAACCTCATCCTCCAGAGTACCAGTATATGAATCCGTGCTTTTTGTTACAATGCAGCTCTACCAGGAAACCAAGAGGCTCATGCGCTTGCTTTGAGAGGTCCTAACTCCTCAGTATTGACATGCAGTGTGTTTTCGGTCATCTCCCTAGGGAGAAGGATGCTGTAGGACCGCCTTTCTGCCAGCAGTGGGAAGTGCTTGAAACCACTGCGCAGGGAAGAGGGAGCTGTGAGTTCTGGCATACCCCTGTGAATTATTTGATGGGACAGGGGTCAGCATGCTTGTCCCAGGCTGCCTTTCTCCAAACATCCCTGCTTCCCTTCTAGCACAACCAGACATTGCACTCATCTGTATTGCTTCTGTCTCCCTGCCTAAAGCACCCCTTTTCTCCAAAGGGCGCTATATGCACAAAATGTCCTATAGTGTATAAGGGCACGTATAAGGACACTTGTATAATACCAGACATAAACAGTATGTTGCTTTTTATTCAGACTATTTAATCCTCACAAAGGTCATCCCTATTCTACAGGGCTAAGAAAATTTTTGTGAAAAACTCTCAGGCATATATGCTGGAAGGCTGCTTTTCAGCCACCACCAAACCTCTACAGGCTTCTGGACATTCCTCCTTAGCGCTGCCAGCCTCTCGTCTATGGAGATTAAAAGTATTCCTCCATGGTATCTCTCCTGTCTAGCAGCCTGGATTTTTGTATCAACCCTTCTATGTGGGCTGCCGTCTTGGCAAAAAGCTTGCTGTTTGGGAGAGGAGTAGGAGCAGAAAAAGCTCCCAACAAAACATTGAAATAAACAATTTTTTAAGATTTATTTTTACAATTTTGGGAAGGATCCAGCCAGCCTGTGTGTGTGTGGAGGAGACTGGTAAGAGATTGCCAACTGTCTTGGTGGCAGCCTACTTGGCCTCTGCCAGGGCAGCTGCTTCCTGGACACCTGCTATTCCTCTGGGGCCAGAGAAGTGTCCTGCCATGGGTTCTTCTGGAGGCTTGGATTAGACAACGTGACGAAGGAACTGTCTTTTCTTGACACCCTTGATCTTCTTTCAAACACAGCACATGAAATAATCTGGTTTTATGTTGTTCCTTCTTCTCTGCAGCATTTTGACAATCAACCTGCTGCTGGATGACCCACACTGAATTGTGTATGCCAGCCTGGGAACAGGTGAGGCTAAATTCTCAGATGTTTTCATGATGAGGAACTGTTTTAGGCTGAAGACACACACTGTTGCCTATATCTGTACTTAGCTTACTGGGACCTCAAAAACAGAGGTTTTAGTAAGAACCTTCAGTTTGATGATCATACCAAAAAAAAAGACTTCTTGGAAAAGGGCCTTTACCAATATGCCTTACTGACTACTGCTAAATGTCCTTCAGCATGGAGAGGGAGTGGATGGCAGTGCCCTTTGTTCAGTCTGGACAAAAGCTCTATTTTGGTAGTAATCCAGAGATCAGAACCTGGAATGAGTTTTCCTGTAACTGTGGGAAACAGCAACTGAGATGGGAAATACCGCATAATTCCTGTCAGGAATTTTATGGCAGAGAATGTGGCAGAACAGATGGTGTTGGTACAAGAAGAAAAGGAAAAGGGCAGGTTTGCTGCTGGAGGTTTCTGAAGTCAAATCTTCTGAAGCTGGTCTGCATCTCTACCATAGGACTCAACTGCATGGTCTGAATTGTGTAACACTTTCATAACTGTAGATGTGAATCATTCTGTTTGGAAAAATAAGCTGTGACCTTATTGGTTTGGTTTTCTTTCTTTTTTTTTTTTTTTTTTACATTTAAAATAACAAAAAGGTAATAAAAAAAGAACCTAACATGATTATATAGTTCCTTCCAGTCTTTGGTGCTTGATTGCATTATGTAAATCCACCATTATAGTCTAATTAACTTGGTTCTTCAGTAATAAAAACCCAGTTGGATCAATGAGATTTAGCAATTGCACTGTTTGCTTATAGATCTGCTCACTGGTAGAAACGTTCAAGGATGTTGCTAAAAATAAGCATCCTTTTCCTGCAAGGCTGTGAATACAGGCTGTGAAATGCATCTTTAAGGGAGGTACGCAAAGTAACAGGAAATCAGCGCAGTCTTATTTCAGTCTACTAGTGCTTGGTAATGATGTCACCTTTCTAAAACAAGGGTTAGGTCCTGAGAAGTAGTAATTTTCTTTGTTCCACAATCCTATGCTCGAACGCAAAGATCTCTGGTTAGCTATCTGGCTGAGCCAATACGTAGTTAAGAATAGGAAGGCAGGGTCATTCTGGGGCACCTATTGTACATATATTCATATACACTTTTTCCTTAAGTGATAAAGCCAGTGATAAAAGTCATGTATTTAATGTCATGTTCCTTATGACTACAGCTAAAAAACCTGCAGGTTTACAGGTTCTTATTCCCTTCATTTTTCCAGTTAATGAAATCACCTGATAATGTGACTCAGGTTAGCATTTAATTTGGGCTGTCAGAATTCTTATTTGTTGCTTAAAAATAGCAGAAGCAAACAAACAAAAAGAAGAAAAAATAATACTCCATTGTCCCAATAAAGGAAGTGCGGGGTTTGTTCAATTACAAGTACTCTCCTATTTTCTAGAAAACAATGATAATGGTTTTAGCAGATGAAAACTTTTTCTTTTGAAGAGCCTTGACTCAAGCTAAAGGTATTTGTTCAAGAGAAACTTGTAATCCATGCGCCTATTTAAAATGGTTACTTTAACAGCCAATGGTATTTTTATGTTAGGAGAAGGATTTGAAACTATAACCTATATTCCAAATTTCAGTGAGTTCCTTACTTTTGATGATTTAGGTTTGGGGTTTTTTTCCTTTTTTTTTTTTCCTTTTTTTTTTCAGGGAGGTGTGGCTATGTATTCTTAAATGTGTTAATGGCTGCACAGGAATCCTAACAGAAGTCTAATCACAGAAGTGATTAAATTTCACTGCTGAAGAATCTCATGTTTTTTCTTGCTTACTTTTCCCAAGTGGTAGAAATTTTTGTTAAGTGTTTGAAGAGTTCGATATTTATGGGTACTTTGGCAATAAGAGGAGGGACTGTCCTCATTGCATTAATAATTTTCAGTCACCTTTTACATTGTGCCTTTTAACATTTTTTTCAGGTGTTTTACCTTAGTGGAAACATTTCATCAAGATTCATATGAACGGTATTCTTAAATTACTTATAAATAAATATGTTACAATTCTTATGTTACAGAAATTCTTCATAGGGCAGTGTTACAAAATTTATTCCCATAAATATATTAATGTTCATTCAAAGTGCTTCACTAAAAGAAGTAAAAAAAATAAAAATCCTGTGAGTGGGAAACTGAGGGAGAAGAGAGTGAAAAGAGTCGCGGGGCAACACATCAGCCTACCTTTAAATTCAGAAAGACTGTCCTGTTTCCAGAATTCTGTTTCCAGAATTCTGTTTCAGTGCATCCCATACCATACATGTAGGTGGTATGTGTACCTTCCACACAGGGAGAATTCAGCATCCATAGGCAAAAATAATATGTTCAAATATTAAGGACCGTCACTCTGCTGCTCAAAAGACAAAAATCCTGTAGATTATGGCAAGTTTGCAGAGCAAAAAAGCCAAAACCTGAAGTTCCCATATGCAAGTGACTCCCTTTTTAAGGAGGGCTGATGTCTGTATTTCATATTTTGGACACTTACGCAGTTCATGAAGTTTTCTGTGTCCTGCCATGTTGCATAGGTCTCATTATATGTAAAACTATTTCCCTTCTGGCTTGAAAAAGAAGTAGACAGTGAAGCGCTGACTTTGTTCTGGCTAACACTAGGACTGAGTTTCTGGATGTCTGACACCAGCAATATTCATTTGTTTAATAAGCTACATTGTCTCTAAGTGTCAAAAGCAAATGAACATTCACTCTTTTAGAAACTGTGAGAATGGAAAAGGTGAAGATTTTCCCAGGGTCTTAGTGTTCAAGTCTTAAACAATGGAATAACAAGTATCCAGTGAAGGTCACGTTATGCTGATTGATCTGAGTTGTACTTGCTGTTAGCACAGGGGGCTTTCAGTCACTGAGACCGATTCAACATCTGGTATTTGGGATCTAACAATCCCAAAGTGAAGAATATTCCAGGTGTGTCAGAAACTTTCTATGCTCTTTGCAACCTAATATTTCAGCTACAATCAAAAGTGACTTGAATACATGTGCTCTTCACTGCCAGGCATCCTTACTACTTTCAAGTAGGTTTGCTTAGAATTCCATCTTCAAAATAATATATTGCTGTTTTCAGATGAGTCCAAAGGGGGAAAATCGCATGACTAAATCGTGTGACTAAATAGACATCACAGCCAAAGTCTAATAAAAAAGGTTGAGCATATTTCTGTTGCTTGAACAACGCAATCTGGTGGTCTTCCAACTGTTTCTTTCCTAGAGACAACACTGTCTTGAAAGCAATGTGAAACCACTTATCTGTTGGGAGAAGAATATTTTTTTTTTTTGTATCTCAAGAGTAATAAAAAATCCTCAAAACCTTTTAAAATGTCACAAGACTTTCAGTAAAGGGGGATTCTAGCGAAACAACCTCAAAATTGCATTGCTAATTATGACCGAGCTTGATGACGGGTTGTATTTTTTTCAAGATGAGCATATCAAAACACAGACAGAATTTTGAGAACTTTTCATCTTGTATTTCCTGAAAAAATAGAGATCATCTATGAAAGACCATCTAACAGATGATATCTGTACCTAGAGAGGGGAAGACAACCAGTAGACAGCTCTTGTACCTACCAATGCTTTTTGACCTGGCTGAGCTGGTACATAGACAGTTCCATTAACATCTCGGGCAAAGTGCGAAGAGCTATAAAGAAAACAGCTGAGTAACATACAGATTTTGTGTGTGCTGCCTAGGTTTGCTGTATATATCCTTGACTGTCTTTTGGGGCTGCAATGTGTAACAGTAAGGGAGGCGAGGATAAAATGAGGAAATGGCCTTCCAAGACCTCTTTGACATCTATCTGGCGTTGAGAGTACAACAAATAATGCTCAAATCATTAATTTATTCATAATGAACAAGTTCAATGGCTTTGAATCTAAAAACCCAGGCATACAGGGACACCTTTGTTCTCCAGTAAACAACTTAAAGGCCTGGTGTTAAGCCTACTAATGTTATTCAGAAGACTTGAATTGACTTTACTGTGCTTTGGATGTAACACTTTATAAACAGACTAATTCAGAGGTGATGAATCCCTTTTGTTTTAGGAAAATAAATACAGAAGTCACTTATGAAACATTCATATATGTGACCAGGGACTTAAATATTCCTCATGATTTGATTTCCTTCAGGAAGTAGAGAGAAATAGACGCTGAACAGACAAGGCCATTAAAAGAATCATTCCCTTGGTGTTTAAGCTCAATCATCAACAGATTTGGAAATGTGATATAAGTGACCTTTGAAAAACATGAACTACTATCAGAATATGCAATTTTTAAGACATATCTCAATGTTACAGGAAAGATGGAAATTACGTCAGTAGCCAAGAGACGCATTTTCCACTTAAAGCTTACCATTTTAAGAAGGCAAATTGTCTATTACCAGCGGAGACAGATTTTTATGTCTATGCTGACTGGTATATTCTTGCTGTTTTATTTCATTCTGCCCATACAAAGCCAGCATAATCAGGTTTTTTTCAGCAGAGCGTATGGCTGCTTTTCATCTTTGGGGTAGTACAAAGCAGGTAGGGTATGTTAGTGAATCTGGACCTATACTTTAACAAAGTAAAAGTAAATACTCTAGGCAAATGTTTACCATGCCTGGCAATGAGCAATAAGAGACATAAACCAACTTCTCAAGTTAACATCTTTTTCTTTGTGCAACTGATCACTTGGGTTTTTGTTTTTTTTCCAAACCTAGATTTGCACCTGCTTATGTCTGTGGGTGAGGAGGGGAAAAAAGCAAAGATCAAATGCTCTTTGAAGTATTCTGAATCAGATGCTCCCTAAAATTGGCATACTTACCAATTTCGACCTTTCAGGCTTTTGTGAATGCCTTCTTTCTACTTTCTCCAATCAATATTCTATTTCACAGCAACAACAAACCTGCGGCAGAAGCAAAAGAGCACAACTGCACCAATGAATGCAACAAAGGAAATTGAGCTTTTTTCTTATCTGCTGTAATTCTTCATGGCAGACTTCCTTTTTGCTTTGAGTACTCTGCACACCTGTAGAACAACATCTGTTTTAAAAATTCTTCAAAGCAGCAGCGTGGAATATGGAGCTGCTGGCTTTGCTGGAGGTTAAAGAAACGGCACTGCAGATGAGTGGGAGAGTTATGAGCAACAAAGGTTGTCCTGTAGACCAAACCGTACTGTTCTTCTCCACGCTCCTGGGACAACACTGGCTCTTCTGGTAAGCCAAGCCATCTCCATAATGTGGGTGACGATACAGAGGAAATATTTTCTGCCCACGTCCTCTGTTTTGTGGAAGGGAGAAACTGGTGGACTAGGGGGTGGAATCCAACCCTCTCTGCCTTTCTGGGCTTTTTATTATGTAGAAAGTCCCCAACAAACAGAGCTGCTGTAAGAGGAGAACGGGCTGCCTTTGGCCCTGCTGGGTGGCCCTACTTGGGCATGTCAGAGCTTTAGAAAGCGGAGGGAGGATGTTGCCTGGAGCGTGGTAGGCTGCTTTGAGAGCACCCCAGGGCCATGGGTCTGCACTTCCCCCTCCTTTTGGGCTCCTCCAAGCTGGAATTAACATAATGGAGAGTCTTTTCTCCTGCCACTCTGTCAGCCGTTCTCACAGATGATTTGTCTCCGCAGACAATCCCGTTATTGTTACGGTTTGTTATGAATTACAGAAACCTAGCGTGGCTGCTCTGGCTGAATAACAGCATGGGCAGCAGTAGAGTTAGCAGAAGCAAACATTGAGGAGTCTCTTGGCACCGCACGTTTGCTTGGCATCATCATAATGGTTACAGGCTGCACATACAAATTTTGGAGTGGGAGGTTTGGAGTTTCCCACCTAGGAAGGCTGAAAGGAAGAAGTCATTCTGCAATGCTAACGCACAAGTGGCAGGTAGTAAAGGCTAGTGAGTTGTATTTTTCTTTGGTTTTAACGAATTTGATCTCAGACACTATTTAAATGCAGTCATGATGCTGACAGCTTGCTTTCTGGGAAGGTATATACAACTGTGAAGAATTACTGGTGTATATTGTAGCAAGGTATTAAAATTAAATAAAAAATAAAATTTAAACTTCATGCTCATCATTGTGGGTCTTTTAAATACATGGAGAGCCAAGTTACTCAGTCAGGTAATTTGGTCTGGTTACACTAAAGTAATTGCATACTTACTGGGTCCCATAAGCTGAAAATTTGGCTGAAAATCCATTATCATGCTGAGTCTTGCAGTACAATATTGTCTATGTGTTGTCATTTAAAATAACATGCAGCGAAAGAAAGGCACTGGAGAGGTTATTGTCACTGAGTCATGAATAAATGGTTGAAAATAATACAATCCATAGTGGGCTTAATGGCTCTTGGTTTCCTGCCTGCCAGAAATTCTTCTTGGCACATGATTTTCTTGGTTTTACAGTATCTATCAGAGCTGGCTCTGGAGTGGTTTAAACACAGCGCACTGAATTGTGTTTTACAAGACCATTTGTAATATTGCTGTACTGCCTTGCTTCGTGCTTCGGGATGAGGAACGCTAGACCTCTTCCCAGCTTTGTGAAAGGATGCTGCAGATTATGCACGACTGTTGATAGCTAAAATCTGCTTCTGGATTTCAGTCTTCGTTTCAGGTGAGAAATGCAGCTTGCTCCAAAGGCACGGAGGAGTTAACATGTTAAAGCATATAGAGAGATTATGATTTAGTGAATTAGTCAGAAACTGAGGTACTGGGTATTTTTGAAAAATAACAATGAGTCAAGAAGTTGGCTGAGACAGAACAGAAACTGTCCTTTCACACATCCACAGGTGGCCAGTGGAGCAGCTCAGATAACATAAATTACCACTGTCAGCTCAGCTATGGGATTAATGATGGGTGTGCTCCCAGTCAAGGGTAAATGCAAAGTCAACTTTCAAGGTGTTTTCAGCTAATATGCTTTAATTTACAGTGGCATCAGAGTAGCACAGAATCATCTTACCTGGCTCTGCAGACAAACAGTGCCACAGTAACATCCTGTTACTATATTCTGCTCTGGTAGCATGTGTTGCAAGTTCCTTAAAAATCTACCTGAAGTGTCTCACTTTTCATAGAATCATAGAATGTTAAGGGTTGAGAGGGACCTCTGGAGATCATCTGGTCCAACCCCCCTGCCACAGCAGGTCCACCTACAGCAGGTTGCACAGGATGGCGTCCAGGTGGGTTTGGGATGTCTCCAGAGTCAGAGACTCCACCACCTCTCTGGGCAGCCTGTGCCGGTGCTCTGCCACCCTCAAAGGAAAAAAGTTCCTCCTCGTGTTCAGATGGAACTTCCTATATTCAAGTTTGCGACCTTTACGTCTTGACCTATGACTGGGCACCACTGAAAAAAGACTGGTCCCCTCCTCCTGGCACCCTCCCTTTAAGTATTTGTAAACATTGATGAGATCCCCCCCTCAGCCTTCTCTTCTCTAGACTAAAAAGACCCAACTCCCTCAGCCTTTCCTCATCAGAAAGATGCTCCAGCCCCCTCATCGTCTTTATGGCCCTTCGCTGCACCCTCTCCAGCAGTTCCCCGTCATTCTGGAACTGGGGAGCCCAGAACTGGGCACAGCACTCCAGATGTGGTCTCAGCAGGGCAGAGCAAAGGGGGAGGATGACCTCCCTCCGCCTGCTGGCCACACTCCTCTTGATGCACCCCGGGATGCCATTGGCCTTCTTGGTCACAAGGGCACATGGCCACCCTGTTGTCCACCAGGACTCCCAGGTCCCTCTCTGCACAGCTGCTTTTGTACAGGTCAGCCCCCAACCTGTACTGGTGCATGGGGTTATTCCTCCCCAGGTGCAGGACCTTACCCTTGCTTTTGTTGAACTTACATGGTTTTTCTCTGCCCAACTCTCCAGCCTTTCCAGGTCATACTGAATGGCAGCGCAGCCTTCCAGGGTGTCAGACACCCCTCCCAGCTTCGTGCCATCAGCAAACTTGCTGCTGGGACACTCCATCCCTTCATCCAGGTCATTGATGAATACACTGAACAGGACTGGACCCAGTACTGACCCCTGAGGAACACCACTAGTCACAGGCATCCAACTAGACTCTGCCCCACAGATCACAGCCCTCTGAAATCTACCTGGCAGCCAGTTCTTAATCCACCCCACTGGGCATTCATTTTTATGTGAAAATTTATAAATAAAAGATATGAAGTGGATATGTGAACATCCACTCAGGGTTCTCTATGTATTAGGAACCCATATATTAAAATGTCTTCAATGCTTTTCCTCCTTTTTCTCCAAATTTCTAAATGTTAATGTACAAAAAGTTTCTGTTAGCTTTAAATGTCTTTGGGGAGTCCTCTCCCTCCTAGGGTTTTTATGATTCAGCATGCAATTTTACACAAAATTGTTCTTGAAGCATTTTGAAAGCTTCCCTGTGAATTATTTCTGGCCTTCTGGTATTTTATGAAGCATCGTATTTTGCAATTGAAATATTTTTAGCATGACATTAGCACGTCTGATTTTCCAAAATCATAGAGAGTGTCTCTTGAAACAGATGGAAAAAGTGATAAACAGCTGAAGGGGAGGCTGGAAATAAAATGGACAAGTTACAAGTGATATTCTGTGTTGGACCCCCTTCACCTCCTTTGCACTCAGACTCTTTCTGTGCAGAAAACTTGAAGCCTTTCCTTCCCCCTCTTTTTTTTTTGGAGGGGATGGGGACTGAGAAGGGGAGGGAACATCGTTTGGGACTTACGTTTCAGGAATTGATCTTCAGCAGCAGAAGGCAGAAAGAAAAATTGCTTCTGACTCAGTTATTTCATAATTTGGCATTATTATAAGTTTCTTCCAACCTCGTCTAGGACATTAATTAGTTTTGCCGTAGTCCTGGCACTGTGATTCTGTGTATGACTATCTTTGGTTTTTCCCTTACTTACAGCCGCTTTCAGATGTGCTTAATGACAGTAATTTGCTGAAACAGACTCACTGAATTTTTCCAGGAGACAAAAATAACACTCTAGACTTTCTTCTGCGCCTCCAAAACACAAATCCATGGGTGAACCTCAGTCATCAAAGAAACTGTCCAGCCTCTCTCCCCAACCAACCATGAGCTCTTGCTTGTACACCAGGTTGTCGTCATGCTTTTTTCTTTTTTCCCCCTGACAGGAAGGATTTCTGTCTGCTCTATGTGTTTGCTTCCTCAGCACGTGGGCTGCGAGGACACGATGTGCACGTCCCAGCGCTGCCCGGGCTCCGGGGAGCGGGGCTGTGAGCAGCCCTGGACCTTGAGCCAGCAGTGTGCCCTTGTGGCCAAGAAGGCCAGTGGCATCCTGGGGTGCATCAAGAGGAGTGTGGCCAGCAGGTGGAGGGAGGTCATCCTCCCCCTTTGCTCTGCCCTGCTGAGACCACATCTGGAGTGCTGTGCCCAGTTCTGGGCTCCCCAGTTCCAGAATGACAGGGAACCGCTGGAGAGGGTGCAGCGAAGGGCCATAAAGACGATGAGGGGGCTGGAGCATCTTTCTGATGAGGAAAGGCTGAGGGAGTTGGGTCTTTTTAGTCTAGAGAAGAGAAGGCTGAGGGGGGGATCTCATCAATGTTTACAAATACTTAAAGGGAGGGTGCCAGGAGGAGGGGACCAGTCTTTTTTCAGTGGTGCCCAGTCATAGGTCAAGACGTAAAGGTCGCAAACTTGAATATAGGAAGTTCCATCTGAACATGAGGAGGAACTTTTTTCCTTTGAGGGTGGCAGAGCACTGGCACAGGCTGCCCAGAGAGGTGGTGGAGTCTCTGACTCTGAAGACATCCCAAACCCACCTGGACGCCATCCTGTGCAACCTGCTGTACGTGGACCTGCTGTGGCAGGGGGTTGGACCAGATGATCTCCAGAGGTCCCTCTCAACCCTTAAAATTCTGTGATTCTGTGATTCTGATCGAGCACACCGCAGTTGGATCCGTAGCAGTGTCCTGTGGCAAACCCCTGGGCTGGGGTACCAGGCTTGGCCCATCCATCCAGCAACGATGGAAAGGAGTTTGTGCTTCAGTCTTCCCAAAAGATGTGTGGAGATTAAAATTCCAGCCCCATAATTTCTTTCTCATGGTGGTTTTCCTCCTCCTGGAAGTAAATGAAAACAGGATCAGTCCCGATGACAATAATTATTTCCCAGTGATGGAAATGGGCACAGTGGGAAAGTACTCTTGCAACAAAGATTGTCATGCATAAAGAGGCCAGTTTTTTTGGTTGCTGAGGGACCGCTTTAGTCCTTAGACCCCCCCGAAGGCCGGGGCTATCCGTCATGCTCTGTCACTGCAGGCAGCTGGTGCACAGCAGGCACCGACTTTGTTGCTGTAGGCTTTTGTGTTGCTTTAAGATTTTTATAATTAAATATGAAGCAGCAGTTAAGTATAATACAAACTCAACAGGATGTTTTCTCAGTAAATCAGCGCAGTTCCATCGGATTAATTTATAATAGTCAAGCCCACTGGTGTGCTGGGATCCTGAATAGTCGTGCTGACCAATATTATTTCACTGCTCTTTTACACCAGCGTGTGTTTAATCTCTTTATTCTTGCTTTGTGCTGAGGCTATAGAACTTCAAGGTTATGGTGCATCTTGTTGCGTGTCTGCAAAGTATTGTCAGCCCTGTTCTTCATGGTGTTTCTTGGTGTTGTGATGATGATGATGATGATGATGATAAAGTTTCAGGGTAAATTTTAAGCTGGAGAGGCATGACATAGCGATTGAAGCCTGGTGTTTGTCAGGCTTCCAGGAGGGGGGTTTGAGCTCTGCCAGGGAGCTGTGAGTTGCCTGCTGAGATCTCTCAGTCCTGCAGACAGGGCTGTAGCCTGATTTGCTCCATAGAGAGGTAAAGATTTAGCGACATTTGCCTTAGATGGTCCTCCCAGTTTGAGTGGGTTTGGCTGAAATTTGCCTTGAAAGGCAAATTTCTGTTTGTTCTTTGCTTCAGAAGTGCTTTAATTTCAGTGAAGGTACATAAATGTGTATCTAAGCTATGAAACAATATCATTTGTGGGTGGGTCAATGATTCCTGCCAGCATAATCACAGAAGCTAGTGTCATAAACATATTTTAGCCAAACATAGGATAAAATATGTCCTAAGGATTTTCAGGTTTAGTTTACTTTCACCTTTTTTTTTTTTTTTTAAATATTTTTTCGGGGAGAAAGATTGTAGAGAGAAGCATTTGGTCTGTTCTACATTTCTTTGTTAGTTATGCTGGTTTTATAATTTATTATCAGAAAGTGTAAGACTGCTGTCTACCTTTATACTTAGACCACAGCTGACCACCTGTGCTATGGTGCTTACTGGGGCAAAGCATATAGAGGTTTGAGCAATACAGTGAATCTCTCTCCAAGGCTCCCCCTCTCCTTAGCAACTCTTACCCCATATTGCATTCGCCAGTCACTGTCAGGAAAAGACCTAAATCACATTCAAGAATTTGTGCCGCTGGGCCAAATTCGTATCTGCTATAAGCCTGATGACAGCAGGAATTAATGTAAAGGCAGCGTTTTCTGTATTCTCCTAACCAGGGTCACATAGCTGTGCAGAGCCTGACTCATATGGTTTTAACTTCGCTCACAAGACATGCACATGATGGAGCCAGTATTTCAGTTGGGTAAAACAGTGAGGATGCTGGATAGTTTTTATTAGCAGCTGCGTCCGTGACTGTGATCAGTGTCCTAGCTTTCTAATTACTGTGATCAGTGTCCTAGCTTTCTAATTGCTGAACGCTTCGGCCATGACCAGCCACCCTTCTTCTTGCTGGCACCAGAGCCGTGCTCCTGCCACCTGCTTGGACTGTCAGGAAGAAGACGCGGTGCAGGATTATTCTGTCAATGTAGTAGAGTGGGTATCTTGTGATGGACATCAGTGTGTTTCTGTGTAAGTTCTGAATACACTGTGTTTATGATGGAGTAGTTTATAAGGCTGTGCAGGTGGGAACAAAGGTTTAGATCCATGAGTGTGTCCAACCAGAACGTGGCAAAGAGAGATACTAGAGAAAAGTCTAAAACCCATCTCTCACCCAGTGAAATGATTTGGACTTTTGAACTCGACTTTAATGGATCAAGGAGTCCTGCCTTTGTCTTATTTTCTCCTGTATCTGCGGCTTCTTTTGAAGATAAATAGGGACATGGAAACTCTTAAATACTTTTAAAACATTTTTGTTGGATGAAAACTGCCAGTTACTACCCAAAGTGAATCTGATATCCCTCTGACAACATCCAGAACGTCCTCCCTTAGTAACAGGGCAATAAAAGTAAGTAGCTGCTACCTTGAACCTCCATCCCAGTTTCTGTTGGGGGCGGGATATTTAGCACTTTGTTTTTGCTATTTCTTGTTTCATAAATCTTTGTTTTCTTTCTAATAAACCTGTGGCACTGGATGCTTTCACTTCACATTGAAACGAGTGGAGGAATGGGCATTTGAATCACAGCCTGGTTTCAATTTGAAAAGAATCATAATGAGACTATAAAAAGAAGAGGACTGTCTGCAATCCACATGAGGCATTTTGCTAGAAGTGAGACATCGTTACTAAAGGCTGCTTATGTCATTTTGATTTTTCTGAATACATTATGAAAAGGATAGCATTCTCATGACACGGTGTCTGGTGGCCTTCGTATTACTGTACTGAGCAATTATTTTATGGCTGCTATTCAGGCCCTGAGATTATATAGTTTCCCATACTACTCTCAATACGATTCAGATTATTTATTCACTGAACACCCTGTACTAACACTATAGAAATGTAAATGATGCATCCTGTCTTAGCTCCTGATTAAGCAGGGTGGCTGGTAGATGTAGCCATGACTGGTTTGGACATGTTGAACCTTTCAATTTTTATAATACTTTGGTCATCTGCTTTGTGCAGACTTTTTGGGTTTTTTTTCTTGTATGACCAGGTGCCTTTAAACAATAATTGTGTAAATTTAAAGCATATATTTGTTTTTCACTACGGAAAAAAAAGAAGACAGCCAGCTGGTTAAGCTTAGGTCAGATGCAAATTAGAAACATTTTAGCATTTAGAAGAAAGAGTTGTTGAAGAAATGTTTGAATGCTTATAAAAAGAGGTGATAGATTTTAGATTACAGCAGTCTCCCTGCATGCTGCAGATGTGTTTTTCCTTCAGAAGACGTTCCGTAATTGTAAAGGTGTATAATTTCAGAGGATGTCACAGTTGTCATGGTGATTGCATTAATATTGCATGGGCATAAAGCGTGCAGTAACATTGTGTCAGTTCCTCCTGCCCTCAGGCTACCACGAGTTACCCATTTTTTCCCTGAAAACTGTGTTAATTTTTCCCTATAAACGTTCCTATTACAAGTATCAGATAAAGTATCTTTTAAATTGTTTGCTCTTAATTTGTGTAGAGAAGCTGCACTCTATCTGCAGAAAGAAGGAACTTTAATAAACTTAAATGCATGATTTGGTTGCATTGCGCAACGGACAAGGGAGGAAGGAGGAGCAGCGGGTATGGTAAAACCTGCAACTTAAAATTAGGACATGATTATTCTCCCTTTTATCTGCTACATCTATGTCTTTTTGCCTCATATTTTTCTTGTTTTCTGTCTCAGGCTGAAACTTGCTGCTTTTTGAATCAATGAAAGTTTGGCTACTGGTAACTGAGACTTTACCTCCACGCTGTCTTTAAGGGTGCATGAAAACAGCCACGGGATAACGACAATAAGAACCAGGAAACCACAGAAAATTCCAGTTGTTCAGACTGTGTTGCTACTGCCCATGTTTTGGTAGCTCTGCCAGAGATGAGGAAAGCTGAAGTTTGTGGGACAGGAAGGGTCAGGGAGGTACCTTCCTCCCTTTCTTTCCAGTTGACTTCAGTGGGCTTCACTAGAACTTGTAAGGATGCAAGCAGTGTTATCGTTTCTGCTGCCTGCATGTCTTGGGTCTCATCGAAAGTGTAAAACTCCGTGTTAATTCAAACAGCTAATCCCAAAAGCACGCATCTCTCCTGCGTACGCCCGCGCGGCCTGGGGCGGGGGGGTGGATCTGATCTTGTAGCCTTTTGATAAAACCCGTTTTGAAACGGCAGCTGCCGCAGCGTTCAGCTCCCTGCTTGTCAGGTGCTGCTTGTCTGAGTCAATAACCTTCTGCTGCTCTGCCCGCACTCGCTGTCTTTGATTTGGATGCTCATTTTAGGACTTCAAAGCCCTAAATAAAGCCTATCTGTCCAAGCATATATTTAAGTGGTTCAGGCAGATTCATTTCTCTCCTGTTTCCATACGGTTACTGCTCTGGCACCTCCAGTGGCTGTGGCAGTGTCAGCAGAACAAACGGGAGAGGCAACCTTTTAAAATACATTTATGCTTTATGTAGGGGCAGCGTGTTGTCTGTGCTCCTTCATGGAAAAAGTCCGTTGACCAAATTTCATGCCCATGCCATGGCCAAGCTTATACACCCAGCATCTCAGAGGGGTTTGTTAAATGTGTCTCTTCAATATTCATACAGATAAGTCTATTTTTTTCAGCATGTAGCATGCTGCGCCCACCTAGAATACATTGCATAAACTTGTTTTCATCTTTTCCTTACACCCTGGTTGCCTTCTGCACAGCTTTAACCCCGCTGGTAGGGAAGGGAGTGTGCCTGGCTCACCAAAGCCTTTCAAAGTCTTGAACTTGCCTCCTCTTCCCTCTGCACAAGCTGGAATGTGCTGTCCTTCAGGCTCTGTTTGTCCTCAGCTCGCTGAGAAGTTAGCAGCTGTCTGCTCGTGGTAGTTTTATAGCACATCACATTTGTTATTTTCTGGTACAGGCAGATCTTGCCTGGAGTTTGGCATGGGCAACTATCTGTTGGATTGAGTCATAAATCCTTCCGTTAGAGCCACAGGTGTAATGCCTCAGATAATGAATAACGGGAGATTGTAATCAATTAATTTCTGAGAGCCTTATAATTAACACTCTTAGGGGCATGGCATTTTTCTTCAGACTGTTTGGAGCACTAAATCCGAAGCACAGCACTAGAGACCTAGGAGGGCCCATCAGCGGAGCTTTCACATGCATTAAACTAGGGGCAGGAAGCCTTGGCGCAGCAACCACCGCGGTGCTTGGGAACACGCACTAGCTGTGCTCCAAATTGCTTACTCGGGATGAAAATTCAGCTTTGCAGCTTTCTTCTTCAGCACCTGAAATATTTCAGGTACTTTTATATTCCGTTCTCTTTCTACTTAAAGTAAATCAAGTTTATTTTTCAGTGCTAGCATATGATTCGCCGTTAATGGGAAGGTGGAGCAGGGCCAATAATGCATTTGATTGAGAAGATCTGTTCTGCTGCGGTTTTGGGGAGGAAATGAAAACCACGAACTGCAATAAATTTGCTTATTAAAGAAGCATTAACGATTCTGTTGTAAAATAGGATTCTTCACAATATTTCTTCCTAAGCCTGTTAAGTCTTGTATTTCTAGAGTTAAGAAAGAGATTCATTAAGGTTAGTCATGGGTTTTTAATTGGCGATACCATAAAACAAAAAGAACACATGGTCTACAAACACAGCTCAACTTCACTGACTTCAGTGGCATTACCACAGATATGCACAGATCTTCCCCTATTCTTTGTAAGGGTTATGGGGGTTTTAATGTCTCTGTAGAACCAGAAAAATTAAAACCCCTTTAACTAAGTCTTTTACAGAATGTCTGGCATTATTGGAAGTGGAAAACATCAGAAATCAAGGAGGATCTAGGTGTCCCTAGAAAAGACACCATTCTGTTACGCAGAATTACGCCTTGCTGACACCTTTCGTAGGGACTGACTGCCCCAAAAGGAAGTAAGAAGAGGCATTGCTGTCACTCTGGCATGGACCAGTAGAGCTTTCATGAAGCACATCCAAGATATATTGAGAGTTTCAATGCAAATGCTGCTCCCGAGCACATTTCCTGGAAGGCCTAAGGGCAACCACAGGCCTCCACCTCATTATTAATTCCCCTCGATATTTCTTACTGCTGAATGACAGACACAAACGGCAGCACAGACCGAAGCCTGAAGGCTGTTGAAAATTCATCCTTGCCACCCTAACAGTCCTTCCTCACACGGCATAGACAGAGGTCACATAAATCTCTGATGGAAAATATGATACTGCCGCTGTTTACAAAGTGTGGCTTATTTCCATTCAACATACTTTTGGTACTGCTGTGATCATATTTACTAATAAAAACAACTATTTTGAAGATACTGTTAGATATTTCTCACTCTAAGAGGGCAATAACCTTCAAGGTTAACTAACCCTAGGTGGGTTTTATTCCTGATACCACTCAGGTACTGCAAGTGTGCAGGAACAGTAACCATTTTATCAATATCAAGCATATTAAGCAGAGACAACCCCACAGCTGGAAAAATGAGGCAGTTTTGATACTGATGTAGCAAGTCTCTCTATGTTAAATGGGCAGCTCACAGAAATATCTGTCCCTTGTCACTGTGTCTAAGGTCCAATTTGATTTTCCTGTAATCAATAGTAAATACCCTACTTGCTGTGAACAGATTTAAAACCTTGGCTGTAATTACTTTACCCTGTCCTGTAGATAAAGTCAATCTGTCCTAATCTTAAAACTTCCAGATATTTCTATGTATTCCCTACTGGGCACTTTATCTCTATCCATCTACATTAAGTCTGCCTCAAAATACTTGTCTTTGGTTATCTGACCAGCAAAGGGCTAACACTGCTTTGGTTCATCTCCATGAAACTAGTCTTTCCAGGGGTTGGTGGTCCGTGGTGCATCAGTCTAGGGAGAGCTGGAGTAGCAGGGTCATGGAAACATCACTCTGGGTGAAGTTTAAAACGTAAATAAATCCAGAAACATATTAAAATGACTTTGCTTTCTTTTCTGTGTAGTTGAAGTACAGCTGGAAAAGGATCTTTTCCTCTTTCTCTCTGTATAAGTGTAAACTAATGAAAATTTGTAACGAATTGTTAACCTTTGACAAAAAACCTGCTGGGTATTGATGAGTAAATTGATTTAATTTCCCCAGAGGGAGCCATAGGCTCAACATTATCTGCTGGGGCAGCACTGCAGCAGAAGGTGATGCTGTATGGTGGTACATGTGGAATGAGATTTTTTTCTTTCTTTCTTTTTTTTTTTTTTAACCTGCTATTTTATTGCTTACTGTATTGAATAATGGTTCCCACACTATGACCCTGGACCAAGGTAATCTGCAAAGTTATGAGAGGACTGCCTGCACTGCACTGCGGCGGAGCAGACCTGATGAATTTCTGTCTGTTACTCCATGCTCCAGTGCAGAGACAGCGTATCTTGCCCTTTGTACATCCTCCTGACATGGAATGGGATTTGTATTGGGCCTGTGGTGACCCTGCTGGGCAGGAGGGATGTTGGAAAGCCACCGACACGGACTGCCCAGCAGCGCAGACACGTGGGACCAGATCCAGGGGTTGCCTTATTAAGTCCCTTCGTTTGTCTGTTCTGTGAATTGCTATCATTCTTCCCATGGAGAAAAGACACATCGTCAAACTTGGCAGAGTGTGAAAACCTTACTCATACATGCTTGCTTTGGCTCTGACTTCCAGCACGTGGAAAGGGTCAAAGTCCTGAAGTAATGGTGGAGTGAGCTGATAGAAAGCAAAGATGTGCATCCTCCCCTGTCCTGCACAGGGAGCCTGCAATATAGTTTGCAAGTAACACTGTGCAAAATCTCTCCCACAAAGTGTTTTCCGAGACAGCGATTGGGATATCTGCTGTTCAAGGGGGTGTCCACGATACAGCTCTCTCGACGAGGTGGGATAGAGGGGTTCCAAGGAGAGATACAGTGCTAGAAGCGAACAGAGGAAGCAATGTTCTGCTTTGCACTCCAGCCAGCAATAATCTCTTTCCCTGCTGAATACTGCATTTTTCCTTTATAAAAACATTAATCTGTAGGGTATTGGGACATGGTCAGATCCTGCCAAGAACAAATTGTTAAGTAGTTGCTGTGCTCGTTGCCTCTTAAAGCTGTAACTGTTGGTTTTCATTTTGCAAAATAAGTATCATGGGGCAAAAATGTATTGGCTGTGACATTATAACTGTTTCCCAGAAAAATTAATTCTAAACTGGGACGCTTGGAAAAAATAGTTCTTAGAAGGCTGTTTGTTTAGCAGCTGTTGTTTATCTATGAAACAAAGGAAGTTTGGTTAAAGTTGTATGATATACCCTTATGTTTCAAAAAAAAGGGCCCACATTAAATTATCTGTTTTCAGTTGGCTTTAGGTCACACTACAATGCGTGAGTTTCAGACTGACAAGGAACTGATCATCCCTTCACAGGATCTCACTCGCCAAAGTGTCAGGCTCAAACTGCACCGTCCAGAGGCAGCACAGCAGCAATTCCTCTGCTCGAACCACGCCCTCGGTTTTCTTTGGGACCTCCAACTACATTCAGCACTTTAAATGGTTGCACTCGATGATTTATGATTGGAATCGATGATCTGCAGTTGGACTCAATGATCTTAAAGGTCTCTTCTGACCTAGGTGATTCTATAATTCTATGATTCTAAATTTCCACCTCTGCGACCCTGTGGCTATCCAACCTTCCTCAAGCACATGACAGAAAGAAAATTTCAAAAATAGAAATGTGTGCAAGCTGATCATCCTACTTAAAGGCACTTTCACAGAATCACAGAATCACAGAATGTTAAGGGTTGGAAGGGACCTCTGGAGATCATCTAGTCCAACCCCCCTGCCAGAGCGGGTCCACCTACAGCAGGTTGCACAGGATGGCGTCCAGGGGGGTTTGGGATGTCTCCAGAGTCAGAGACTCCACCACTTCTCTGGGCAGCCTGTGCCAGTGCTCTGCCACCCTCAAAGAAAGGAAGTTCCTCCTCATGTTCAGATGGAACTTCTTATATTCAAGTTTGTGGCCTTTACCTCTCGTCCTATCACTGGGCACCACTGAAAAAAGACTGTCCTCCTCCTGGCACCCTCCCTTTAAGTATTTGTAAACATTGATGAGATCCCCCCTCAGTCTTCTCTTCTCCAGACTAAAAAGACCCAACTCCCTCAGCCTTTCCTCATCAGAAAGATGCTCCAGCCCCCTCATCATCTTTGTGGCCCTTCACTGCACCCTCTCCAGCAGTTTCCTGTCTGGAACATTTCTTTCTGGAAATGACGAAAAATCCCATGCCAGGCATCTGTCAAGGGCATTTACAAAAGGTGCCTCTATGTGTTCCATGGGGCAGTTCTATCACATGTACAAACGCGCTTGCTCAAATCAATTGTCTGTTTTTGCAAATAAGTATCTACTGTAGCATAATAGGCTGCAAGAAAAGTTATAGCAATAATGAATATGCTGAGATAATGAAATATGCAATAATAATTTTACAAAGGAGAAATCTGGAACTGCACAGTTTTTGCCAGTCTGAGGTTTACTATGACACAACTCCTATCAAGATCAGTAAGAGTTACGGTCTTCTATAGCAAGATCACTTTGTCCTTGAACTTTACTGACATTCATATGCTTTGTTACAGCCTAAAAATGGAAATATTGTCAAATACCATATCAGCTCATCAGACAGCTTATTTTTTTTCCCCCACGTAGTTAGTTATTAAAGCTGTTGCCAGTCACTGTAATGGAAGCTGTGTCAGACTGCTTGTATTCCCAAGTTACTCAATATACATATACAATTTGGGAATGTATATGTCTGTCTTCTTATAATGACAAATACTGCTAGTGTGCTAGTGATAAATTCTGCAGTCATTTCAACAGGGTTTTTTTTTTGTAATTTATAAGCGTTTGTAAGGCTGAGACAGCAGAAGGGATCATAGGAAACCTAATTCTTAGGGAATCTGTCTGCAAAAAGAGGACAGTCGTAACCTCACCTACAAGACTGGAATACTTTGACCCCTTTTGTGCTTGGCTACATGAACTTCCCAGTAATTCTAGTGTATTGAGAAAATGCTGGGTTTAATGACAAATGAGTTAATAAATCGTTTCCTTAGGCTTTTAGTTGGCTTCCACAAGGGAGAGATCTTTAATTTAATATGTCATTGACCACTCTCAGGTATGAGGTTACCTCCACAAATCTTTTTGTACTGTCACCTCTTGGTTGGTTATTAAATTGGTGCTGTCTGCAAATTTATTTGGTCATAAATTATTTGGTAATTATTGAGAAGTACCTTTCACCCTATCTGTTGTCTTCAAGTGCTTGTTGGGAAGCAAAATGGAAATGGATAATTTATTTTTCACAGTAATTTAGAAGTGCTTGTGGAATATAAAAGAAATTAGTATGTTCAATACCTAAATTTTACTTTCAGTATAAATGACAAATAAGCTAAGTTTTCCAGACTAGATGCTATTGAACCTTTTTTATGTAAAACAGACATTTAAAACTTGTTATGCTTATGTTCAAAAATAACCTGGTGAGAAATTTTACATATAATCAACTTAAATAATTAATCACTACACCAGTTCCTGCTTCTTTTCTCCTGAATTTGGAAATGAATGTAGGTCCAAATGCCCTCAAAATGTGTTTTCCTACAGAAAAGATCTTCAGCTTCCAAAGTTTACAATCACCTGGCAGCACTGCCCTTGAGCTATAGATTTTGGGGCAGCAAACAGGAATGGTATTTCTGGTTTTGGTTCTCTTGGACTTCTGTTAGTGCCACTGGACACCAAGCACACTGAGGTCCTGTAGCTGACTCACAAGGTCTTTGCATTAGGAGTTTCTGCTGTGAACAGGAGGGTATCAATCTAAGCTGGATATGGGGAATTTATGTGTGAAGATCACAGCAGCACTAACGTGATGCTAAGATGGAGCTCACCTACCGCACTTCCAAGTAGATGCCACGCTGCAGGATCTGCTGCCTTTACACTCCACTTGTGTTTCTTGCCTGAGGAAGGTAAGCCCTCCCAGCAACCAACCAGCCTCTAATAATAAACTTAAGTCACGCAGGTTTCATTATTTTTATGGGTTTTGGCCACATTTCTAGTGTTGCTAGGCAGGGATCATTTACGTGATGGCATCAAGGACAGAAATGGGAACATTAAGTAACTCACCAGCAGCAAACAAGTATCACAAGCACGGTGAAACATAAACCGGATTTCTGTATATTGATTTAAAAACAGGGCACTTGAAAAGAGTAGAAGCTAGAGGAAACATGGTGCACCACAGCTCAGCGATTATTTACTAACCAAAGTAATCCATAACCTCTGGAACCTATTTAATCATGTGAGTATCAGCACATCTGCTATAAATTACTTATTAATGATCACAAAAATACTAGGGAATTATTTGTTGTTGCGTCTCCCCTCTCCCCCAACTTTTTATATTTTATTTTTCCAAAACACATCGCTTCTGTCCCATTGATTTCAGGATGGTAAAACCTGACTCTTTATTTAGCATTTCTGCCAGTGTTACAGGCAATTTTTACCCAGAACAGTCATGGCTGAAGCGTCTGTCACTGTAGCATTATGTTAGTTAGATACATTTTCATATTGATCATAATTACCACCAAAATTTCTGTTTTAATGCATGTCCGTTGGCCAACATGTGGCACGGAGCCAAAGCCAACAAACAGAATAAGGAAGATGCTGGTAAATAAAACTGAGTGTGCCATTTGCAGATTCTTGCCCTTTCTGGCCCTCTTCTTCCTCCCATGCTGCTAAAAAACATGAGCATGTTAATTGAAAGGAAAGAATGATGCAGTAACCAGATCATCACGGTGCTCACGCTACATATGGCGAGGCACTTGGTACCCACAGCAGAAATCAATCTCTGGATTTAGTGCACTTCCAACTTTTTTTTTTTGGCCGAAGTGCCTGTCTTCATGAGAAGCTGCTTCTCTCTCTGGGATGGGGGGTGACACCAGCCAAAACTACTGGCTGGGGTAAACACTCCCTGAGCCTGCAGGAACCAGGCTGCTTAGTTATTCCCTGCTTAGCGTTAATGCTTCATGACACCCTCTGATCCCATAGTTGAAAGAGGATGAAATCTCAAAGCTTTGGATCGATTCTAATTTGCTTCTGTGTAGAGATACCTATATGGGAAATATTTGCCTGGCACCTTTCTTCCTGTAATGTAGCTGGCTGGTTTTGAAATCCCATGAGGCCCATAGTTATTCTTCTTCTTTGTAAATAGAAGTCCTTAATGCCAACAAATTTCCCAGGACTCTTAGTTATTGTTGTATTTATATTTTTCACTATTTAAATACAGAAAAAAATTGAAAGAAATGTCTCTCTATTCTCCCCTATGAAATACCGAGCCTCCACCGTGCAAGCAAGGTGCGAAATGTGTAAATAATTGGTGCATGTGGTGTAAAAATGACAGGGCCAGAATAATTAATGTTTGGGAACAGGGTGTCACAGTGATATGTAGACGTTCACCATAATGAGGTCTGAGACTCAAAGGCCAATGTTTTGGCAGACATAACCTGTTATAGACTCATGAGTTGCCTGGAGTACGCTGTATTATTGTTGGTTGAAGATACATAGCTGCTGGAATATGATACTGTTTTCAGTGAAAATAATACTCAAGCTCATATTTAGATTCTATGCTGGCACCTTGTTCTTTTCCTGCTTCCCAGAGTGAGGGAAAACCTACAGCATTGACAAAGTGGGCTAGTACATTTTTGTGGAAGCCTAAATTTTCCTTCTCCATCCCCTCACCCCTTCTGCCCCAGATACTGCAGTATCTGTCCTAAGCAAACCTTCTGCATGGTACCAAACGGCCCCTTGTGTGTTTCCACAGTCACTAGGGTTATACTAACGCAAACCTGCAAACATACTCTTTCAACCAAGATATTTCTCACAGAAGAGACCAAAGATACTGTTTTTGGTGTCTGTATTTCCCATCAACTTCTGCTTTGTTGATAGGTTACCTCAGCACTTCTGAGATGCCAGTGTCTCTGGGTACCTCACTGTGTACTCGTTGCAACAACTTGAGAGGACATTTCATTGCTGGGGATGGTAAAATGTAGAAACTTGAGAGGTGGTGCTACACAAAGATGATTTTCAGTGCACTATTTTTATTTATTTGGGCCTGCCCGTAAATCTTAGATTTTCATTTTTGCTAGACAGAATATTCCTTATTGAGATATGTATATATTCCTTACTCTGAAATGCAGTAAAAGCTGAGCTGATTTCAGCCCTGTTTTGGCTGTTCCGGATCCGTGGCATTTTGAAAGCTTATGTGCAAGTAGGGTTACGTTCACCTTGGTTTAGAGGAGAATTATGCCAGTCACAGGGTGAGATCGGGCTTTAAAGTAGGCACAGATCCAACCCTCTCTTTGCTGATAGGATCTCTCAGACCATATGAATGAACATCATAAATTCCTCCTATTCCTCCCTCTTAGGTGTAACAGTTGAGGGTAAGACCCGGAGCTTAAGAAAGAGAAAGCTCAAGCTTCTTCTGTTAGGCTGCATGTTTGCAGATGGAAGTAGAGAACCTGAAGGCTGAACTGAAAACTAGTAGAATACACATTTGTCTACAATTCACCTTAAGTTAGAATTGCTGAAATGAGAACACAGCCTTTTCAAAGTGCCTTGTATACTTTACAGGCCTGAAACTGGGTTGTAGCTGAAATCCAATGGCTGCAAGTAAAAGTAAAAAGAAATAAAAAGGATCAAATCCCCCATATATTACGCATTGCTTGCTATACCTACCTCAATAAAGAAGGACTGGATATTTTACGGTTAGCCTTACCTGTAACATTATGGCATAACAATAGAGCAATAGGATCTAATAGTTACAGTCTGGAATGTTTTCTCTAAACATACATTTTTGCTTGGTGCCTATATGACCCTTTAGTGCAGCATCTCATCATTCTGCGATCCTAAGGATTTGTACATGGAACATCCCAGTACAGTTCAATAGGGATGTGACTATGTTCCTCCACTGATTTTGTAATAGAATTAGATTTTACATGTAGAAAATATTCTTTTCTTTAATTCCATAAACACCTCGATTAAAAACGATGTCCCTAATGAATTGCTAAATATTCATGGAACATTTCTAATAAAGTAAGCAAACAAGCAAACCAAGAGAGATTTCCAGACAGTCTCTGCTCTGCCTGTTGAACCCAAGCTGCTACGTCTACATCGGAGCCATTTGATCGCCTCACTTTCTTCTATTGCTTCTCAAAGAAATATGAAGTACACAAAATATATTTGCTTTACCGGAAGTGTATCACTTATTCATGGTCTAATAGAAGTTGTCCTGGAGGAGGAGTAAGTACTCAAGACCTAAGGCACAAAGCACTGAGAATTTTCACGTTGATTCCCAGCTTTCATAGGGCATATACTTAGAAATAACTTGAAAACTTTGTCTCTTATTTTTTTTCTTCTGACAGCCTAAGAAAGCTCTGACACAGTCTAAATACTGTGATTCTTCTGTCCATTCCTTCACTCTATTTTCCTCTATCAGTCTTTTTCCCATTTGCTTTTCCTCTCTTTCCCCATATTTTTTCATTCATTTTTTTCATTGTGTTTTTTCCCCCTTGATGCTCAGCAGACCATGTGTGGCAGTGGAGGGATTATCCAGCCATGGCTCTGTGGAATTAGGTAGTATTTCACAGTGTTAGAAAGCTGAGAAAAAGAGTATTACCCTTCTATAGCAGCGGAAGACAGGTGTAGCAAAGTTTAGGAAATGTGAAGAATCCCCCTTAGGACTGTAAACCTTGTTCTTAACATTAATAAGCATTGAAAAACAGGGGAGTCAACACTGAATGGCTTTGCAGTGAAGACCAAGACTGCAGATTTACATTTTCTGACCTGCTTTTCTCAGTAGTAGATGTTGTGTGGTGATTCAGTTTGCATGATCTGCCTTCCCCCGCTTCCTTTCTCCCAAATGTTTTTTGATCTGCTGGCTTTAACCAAATTCAGCAGGAACATGGGTCCCTCCGATGTTCTCACAAATTTCATAAAAATATTTGGCTGGGTACAGATAATATCAGAATTTTAACATTTTAAAAGTTACATTTTTTTAAAGCAATTTTTTACCTGTTGCCCAACTGGGTCAACCAGGAGGCACAGCAAAATAGAAAACTATCATTCAACTTTGCTTTTTTAATGATGCCAATAATTTTGATTAATTTCTATCTCACTAGCAAATTCATGATTAATGTAAAGCTCCTTGTGATCAAAGAGAAGCTCTTTAAGCTTGTTTTGACAATTAAGTTATTACCTTGATGTCATCATTGCAAGTATTGCATCAAAATCTTTACAAAAGACGGCACAGCTATCACGGTATGGTAGGGTTACTGATGCTTTAAAGACTCTATACTGGAGATGTCAAGCCAAGTTAGCACTGCATGTCTTGTCTGTTATCACTAAAAATCTGTTCTGCTCTTGCTCTGATCTTTCGTAGCCATTTATGCTGCTGTAAAATACGACAATTTTAATTTGGTCACTTTTCAAGTTGATTATGGACAGACTAGAAGTGAGGCTATGGGAAGGTGCTGAATGGCTGAATTCATCCCTAAACGCCTCAGTTCCAGTTTACTCTCTATTCCCTGTTGAAGCTGCATTGACAGTGGGCTCTGCCAAACTGAGCAGGGACAAGTAGGGTCAGATTCTGGATGAAGCCCAAGCAGGGCCTTAACTTCATAAGATAGATACCACTGCGTCTAAAAATGTATTAATTCTCCAAGAGGTTCAGAATATAACCTTAAGGCCACTCTTGTCTTAGAACCGCATTCCTTTAATCTTGTATTTCCCAATACCACATTTTTCTACCTTTTTCATGTTGGGGGTTTCCCAAGTAGACTTACGGTGCTGTTACATTTTTCTTACATGAGAGACCACATAAGCATGTACGCTCTTGCTGTCCTTGGTTGTTCTGGAAATACTCATAGGAATATTATTGTAGAGACACAGAGTCTCCAGTTTGAAAACCACATTCCCAATATTAACCTTCTAAGATATCCTGTAGTATTTGATCAGTGCATTTATTTTTACGCAGTGAAGCATTAAGGAATGCCTTTTATCAATGCAATGAAATATTTTGCATGATTTATGTCCCACTGTCACTGTGTTATTCAAAAACATTCACTGAAGTGAAAAGCTTTATAAAGATTGGGTAGCTGCTCACTTTTTGCTGAGGATATACGGGTGCGACTGTTCCCAGCTTCCTTAGTTGTAGGGAATGAATATGCAATTCCCTTTCTATGCTTAATGCCTCCTCAGTGTGCGCGCTCACGATTAAGAGAACTGAAATGAAGTGCAGCACTTCTTTTACACAAACATAGGCAGCATGAGTGATTCTGTTAGTATTTCCGCCCTAATAAAATCATAAAAACAGCACCGTGTTTGACAGAATGGTCCCAAACACTATAACCAGTTTCAGGATTTGGGAACTTTTCCATCATTTTTCTAGTGAGCAGGAAGGTTGAATCTGCATGTGTTGTTTATATTTAGAGCCACAGCTCTTATGTCCTTTCTCATGCCTTCGGGATCTACACACCACCTGCAGGAACTATTAGATTAAATCCTTCGACTTTGGTATGCAAACAAATAAATAGTTTTGGCTTTAGCATCCTTCAAGCTCATTTCAATGCAATTATTTGTTTCCTCTGAGGTCCATGTCCTCAGAGAATACTGCTGAATGACACTCCCCCACTGCATAGCCCTAAAAATGTGTGTCTAACATCTGAACTCTGTGCTTTATTCTGATCCTTCCTCTTTAATCTGTAAAATGCTTATTATACTGTCGTATTTAGGCAAGAAAGTAATAATTCCTCTTCCGTGGATGACACTCCTTGAGAGCAGTACTGAAACTACTTAATAGGAGTACTAGGTCATCTGGGCTATAAGCCTGGCATCTAGTACCACTTTGTTTTTCACTTTTCTGCTTTACTCCTTTCCTGATGAGCTGCTGATAAAGTAAATTTGTCACAGGTTTATGGTACTCTATTAATTTTTTTCCATGGGGGAATAAAATGAAATATTCTCAGGTAACAAAAATAGTCTCGTCTCAGAAGCTTCATCTCGACTAGGATTATCCTATTGGCCAAATTCAGCAAAATATATTGATCACAGATGTTGTGCACAGGTTTCATCAGTTTTATTTTTAATTATATTATATAAAATTATTTTTCAAAGATCTTTCACCCGTGCTTCTCCTTTGTTAGATCTTAGAAGGCTGTGGTTCGACCCAGCTTCTCTGGAGCAGAAGGTGGCAAAAATGCATCTTCCTTTCTGCTATACGATATTGTTTTTCCTCAGCTTTCCTGTAAGACTTCCATAGCTTCTAATAGCTCCTGTTCAGCACGAAAAGCCACGTAAAACTGTGGGGGGTAAAACTGCGCATCCTTTTTTTACCTGTCAGTTATTCTGGAGAAACCTGGCCAAACCTGTTGATCCCAAGACCCCTTGACTGAAGAATGTCCTGAATTTCAGTGTTCCCAGGGGGTGAAGTCTACACCACACAAGTGTACAACCAGCCCAACAGCAGCTTCCCTGGCTCAGGCAGGGTGTCCTGCTCTGGCTGTGACAAGCAGAATGGACTCCAGCTCCCTGTGTCATTCCTGCATCTATTATGTTTCACCCAACCCCGTTCACTTCTTAGTATGCTTTGCTGCACTGAACTACCTCCTGCTTATATGTCCCTCCTCTTAAGCCAGCTGTGAATTTCCGAGCTGATTGAGCTCTCGCTGGGAGATAACCGTGTATTGCTTTCTTGATCAGCACGGTCTCTCACAGAACAGCTTGTCTTACCGGAAAAAAATCTATAAATTATTCACAACTGATTTAGCTTAAGCCACAGACTGGCTTGAACATAAAAGGTGTTATGAAGAGAGATGTGTTCTCTGTCTCCTTTCCCCTGGACTGTAAATGATGCCATCCAGCTCCACTGGATGAAAGCATGGCTTCAGAACTCGTGGTAGCTATGAGCTTTACAAATGCAACCATGAAATTCTTCATGTACGCAATCAAATGTATCTCTCACAACCTGAGTGTTTTTTGTCAGCAGGCAACCTCTTGCGCAGGCCTGAGGAAGCAAAGCGCTTCTCTCTATCTGAAGTGGTACTTTTCTCTGACTATTTTTAGAAACCTGAGGGTGGACTTTTTTTTTTTTTTTTCTTTCTCAAAGGAAGTTTAAGAGTGCCTCACTGAGTTTTGACTGTTTGTTTTATTCCTTATGTCTCTTCAGTTATCATTACTCCAGGATGATTCACGTTGCTTTCTGCACACATATGTTTGGATGCCTGTTGTGGAGAGCTTAGCAACTGCATCACCCTGAAAATCCCATGCTGGCTGAGGCACCGGTGATGCTCAACCTTTACTCCTCTCTGTCAGGAAAAAGGTCATTGCTATGAGCTCATGACTGAGCAATGTTCCGCAACATTTGATTATCCTGCTTTATACCTCTGCCTTCCTCCTCCCTCTACCTTCTCCTTTCCTGGTCACTGAAATATTTCTTTTACCTTGTTACCCGTTGTTCTTCAACCGACGTATCGCAGTGTTGACAGTCATACAGTGAGGCAGCATAAATGTATCAACAGAACCCTTACTTTTGGCCACCAGTTCTTCATTTTAGTTACATACCTGGAAGTCATGGGCCAGACTTTCCATTGCCACCCCTAAAATTACTCCAATAAGCTCCAATTTCACTGAATTTTCATGGATTAAATTGAACGGACTGACTTCAAAACTTGGGACTTAAACCAGAATCCTTGCCTACAAGTCACTTTGACAATGACTCAATTCATTCTAACAGACTTTGGTCATATTCTTTATTCATAGCATACAGTTAATTTCTTAATTGTCTTCTTAACTCTACAGGCTAAAATAATTTCAGATAGAATATGTTTCATTTCTAACAACTGACTGACAGATGACTTCCAGAAAATACAAAAAATGAAACAGGAAAGAAAGGAAGAATTTAGCTTTTTAAAATAAGGTCTGCCATCAGTACACACTTGTCAGTCTGCTCAAAGGCAAGATAAAAAAATAACGCAGAAAGGAAAGCTATTTGTCAGATTTTAAGCACAAGCAAAATCACAGACTGACAAACTGCAAAAAGCTTCCAACTCTGTTTTTAGAAAAAAGGTCTTTTAGAAAACAAATTTCTACCACAGTTTATGCAGCTGAAGAATAAAAGCTGTGTAATGGGCCAAATGGAAAAGGTAGGCATGATTAAATGGGTATTACTGGAAACAGAGGCCCCATTTTTCACTTGATTTGCGTGGGAATTATGAGTAATAATAACTGCTTCAAGGAAAGTGTGTGTGCTTAGAAACTGAATTTACAGTATGTATTCTTCAACCAATTATATTCAGACACTTTCTGCAGCAAAGCCTGGAGACTTTTTGGCCAGCATACTCTTTTAGCCTTCGAGGTCGTGGCCCTGGAGCTTTCGGCACTCGCTGTCCTTCAGCTGCCCTCAGTGAATGGTCGGCAGATGCCAGAGCTCCCAGCTGCTCCCATTCACCCCAGGAAAAACACTATATTTTCTTTATCTACCTTCAGCATCTACTTCAGATTATTTTACTATTTTGCTACACCAGTGTGATTAGGTTTATCCTCTTTGCCCATTGGTAGCTTAGCAGAGTATTAAAAATAACAGGAATAATAACAAGCCTACCTTGAGTCGAGTTCTAATCATTCTCATGGCAGGCAAGGCTCTACCAGTTTACAAGAAACAGTCTCAGCTCTTCAACTGCTTGTGAGAATCCCCATTACAAAAGTAAAAGTTTTCCCTTCAAACGCTTTGTTTTCGGAATCTGTTAGTGTGTAAATTCAAGGGTCCACATCTGCAAGCGCAAAGGTCAGGACTGAGCCTGGGAGATTTGTTTCTCTGCACCAGTCCCTCGAAGAACCTACCTCAGCAGGGATGAATTCGCTACATGAACAATGTTTTACCTTATTCAAATCGCAGATGGAAAACCTTACAGCAAGATGAAGGAAGGGTTATAAAATTTGGAAGATGTTTGCCGGGTAAGAACCAGTATCAGCATCAAACTTGGTGATTTATGTGCAAAACCATAATTTCATTTATAAAAGGGAGAGGTCTTCACAATTTATAGTAAACACAAGAGAGTAAATACAAAATTAGATACTGGACGTTAAACAATTTTTGTGTTTATGAAGAAATACATACAATTTTCATGGATACCAAGAAGCATCATTTTGGTTATTTTCTGCACAGACCACAGTGTAATGAACTGAACAGCGATTGAAATTTAAGCAGTAAAACCAGCAACGACACATTAAGAACATTTTGTAGCCTTGTCTTCTGTTCCAAAATGGAATTACTGAAATTGTTTATAATGAAACTAGAAATCACAGACCTGCTGCTCCTGCTCTTAATTACAGCCTGAAAGTTGGGCAGTGTTCCGAGCTAAATCTGTCTGAGGAAGGTGAATACTTGCAATTAACAGAGCTAATTTCACTGAAATAATGAAAAATCTACTCACTTGCATATGGTAATACATGCGATGGTTCAACATGAGTGTTGCCCTCACACTTCTGTTAACTCAGCTCTTATTAGAGTTAACAGAAGTGCCAAAAATCTAAAACTGGCTGGCTTAAAATCATGAGACTTTTACAAGCAAAAAAGCCTTGTTCTTTTTTTCCCCATTTTAAGATTACTGATACTGTGCTTACTTTGTCAGAAAACAAAGACCAAACTTTAATGAAATCGGAGGATGTCTTCTAATTAGTGCTTGATGGGAAAGGTTTTTGGGTTGTTTTTTTTTTTGTCTTCTGAATGAGGCAGATGGGAGGCAGACTCCACATGCCAGCCCAGGTGTCCTGATGGCTGGGTTACCCACTGTGCCTGAATAAACTTCTGCCTCTCCTCTGCTCGCCTGTCTCCCTCTTTCTTCCTTTCCACTCTTCCTCGTTTTGTTCTATCCCTAATCACATGTTTCTGCAAACTATTCTTTCTACACGCATTGGGAGTCACAAGGTTATTTGCTTGAAAGTCATGAGACTTCAAGTTCTGCTTTCTTCCCATTTTTAATGGGCCTGCTTGAATTCCCCCCATTAAGTTTAACTCTACTGAGTAAAATAGAAGGCTTCAGTATTGGTCAGACCTGAAATCTCAAGTGAAGATGGTGACGAAATACAGCACTAAAAACCAGTTGCTCCAGTGAGGCCCAAGAAACTAATCTCCAGCGTCTAAGGGTTTGCAACCCCACACTCCTCTGCAGGGTTTGATACACAGCTCCTTTTTGCTCCTTCTCCTGAACTGAACCAAGGATTTGAGTGGAATGGTTGCTTGGATTAGGGGAGCAGGATGGAGCTGAAGGCTAATGCTTTCAGCCTCCTCTCAACCAACCTCACAGCTTCATCGGTACTTTTTCACACATAGATTGATGAAGATGAATTGTGGCGATTCAGTCCCACGTGCTAAATTTAATTATATCCAGAAATGAGAAAACAGACCACCATTGTGGTAAGACCCCTGTGATGCATTTGCTGGTTTGGGTAATATCTGGTAGTTATTGACATGTGTAACAGTCTTGTAAGCACAGGTTAGCCAAGACAACCTGAAATACCAGCAGTCAGGTCTGTATCATAGGGCGATTTCGGAAAACATCCCCAAGCTTCCTGTGCCCCAGCTGGCTCTGGAGCTACATGTCGGCCTTGTCAGTCCTCTTAGCCCTGCTGCAAGGCTGGACTCTGGTGCAAAAGCTCTGGTGAGGCTCTTCAGCAACCCAACTGACCCTCTTCTGGGGCCCCCGCAGCACCACCGAGACCCCCTGCACAAATCCCTGTCCCAGGCTCCCCACAAAGAACAAATATGCCATTATTTAAAAACGTAGTGGAATTACAAAGTTTGAATTGACAGTTTTAGTCAGGATTTTTTCTTATTAATGAAAGAACAATACCTCTCCTTTCTCCTCTAACTCCCTTTGTGCAGCTCTGTTTCTGTCAGTGGGTCAAAGCTGCTCCACGCCACCGTGGGTAAGAGCTGCAAATACGCCTGTAAGAAAATACGATGTTTGCGAGACAGTGCCTCCACCTGGGTTTGAAATTACTTATCTTTCAAATTTTCTTTACAAATCTTCTGATTCCGCCTATTAATTTTCAGCACTAATATTGCTGAAGCGTGTGTGAACAACCTATCCCTCAGCAGGCTACAATATTATTGAAATATAGTTATACAGTCTACTGTACTAAAAAGATGGTTCAGGATTTCCACCGGCAAATCTCATCACACAATTTGTCAGTGTAAATCATGACAGAACTTTTGATGCAGTAGAGTTGATAATTATAGTCGTAATATGTAAGTTATAGGCATTATTAAAAAAAGCAACAAACACAACAACAACTCTTGCCAACCCATATAGTACTACGTGAGACCCTGCACGTTGACGGACCAGGTCATTAACCCGCATTATTCAGAAGGCAGCTATTGATTTGATTTCATTGACGACAGTTACTGAAGTGCTTTGACATAAACTCAAGATTCCTTATGTAGCCTCTGATAAATGCCTCTCTTTAGATTTCAGAACCACAAACGTTTGGTTTTTGTTTTTTTTAAATTGAGATCACTGTTAATCAAACCCAGCATTGTGTCCTTGCTATAATTTATTACCTCGTCTTTCCTTCACTTTGTTCTCTTGTATATTTGAGTTCCTCACTTTTAATAATTAAAAGAATAGCCTGCAGTGTGAACAGTTATGTTTATCTTCATAATAGAATTAGTAACCAGATATATCAGCTAGATAAACTTGCCTAGCAGAAGAAAACCCACTCACTTTCTAGCCATCCAGGGAAGTAGTCGCTGGATCCTGCATAGATCCTGGATGAGATCGTATCCCGCGATGTTTGCATACTACCCTGATGCTCCAAGAGCTCATTCAGAGCAAACGTGCCATCCAGGAAGCGAAGGGAGAGTAGTGTATTTGTGCCAAGCCTCAAATATTTGCTGAGACAGCCCTTGTCAGCTGCTAGCACAAGGGCAGGCATGGAAAAGCTGCCATTGGACTTGGAAACCAGATTACGGGACTGTCATGCATTTTTCAGACGTGGCCACAAATATTTATTTTCCCGCTAGGGCAGTGGCTTGAGGTTAAATTTACTCAAGACTTCTGTAAAACCTCTTTCCTTAACTTTTGCAGTTAGATGATTTTCAAGAAAAAAAAAAAAGAAAAAAAAAGTGACTTGAAGTGCCCCACAGGCAAGCAATCACCATAAATCTGGCGGAGTAAGGATGATAGGATGATCAGCCCGAGACACGCAGCCTCTCCACAACCCCTTCTTCAGAAAGCTGCTGCTGAGTGCAAAGCTCCCTGAAATGGAGGTGGAAATCTCCCTTCTGCCAGAGTATCCATCCTTCAGAGCACCCCAGAAGAAGGCACGAAAGGCCTCCTCATATGTGGCACGTCTGGCAAATGTTGAGACTGGCTCTTGGTAAGAACATCACTGCTCTGGGCTAAGCAATGTCTGCTGGCAGGTCAGAAACCTCCTTTCTCTACCCACACATCCGTTTTGTGGGCAGTGTTATTGTTAACATCAGCACAGAAAGCATAAATACAGGTTTCACGGAAATTTGATGATCCTGATAAAATTACTCAGCACAGAAGATAAGCAGCAGCACCTTCTGGCTAGTTCTATCCATCATTTCCTTTTCTTTTGACTGTAAAAAATGTGTCTGGAAAGGAAAGAAAACTTCACAGAATACTGACCTTGCAGCCATAACAACACATCTTGATTAAAAAGTGGAAAGTTTTGATTAGAAAATGCCTCACGGTACAATGACAGTTAGAGGCAGCCCATGACCATGCTTTGTAGAAGGGATGAAACCCTTCCCACCACGCTTCCAGCTCCTGGCATCCTGCTCTTCTGCACCAGGAGAGCTCTGACCCTGCTGGCACCAAAAATGCAAGAGGTCCAAACTGCTGTCCTCAAAAAGCACCACACCAGCATTTCTGAATTTTAAGAGTATGACCTATTAGTTAAATTTTATGGAAAGCAGTCATTTCTTAAATAGAAAGAACTTGGTTTATTTAAAGAGCAGATTTTATATTGATTTTGACGGGTAAATTTTTGAAGAGCAACAGTCTTAGTTACCTGTGGATAGTAAACAACCATCGAAATTTTGTAGGAGTGAAGATGCTGATGCTGCAATTTTGATCAGGTTCCAGGCAGAGTAATCAAAAAGTGCATATCAACACTCCTCTGCTATCTTATCTATGACGATTTCTTTGCAGCTGTTTTAATGGGTGTGTGCTGGTGAACAGCACAGTACCATGTCTCTTAGCGACAGCAGTTTGGTTTTTTGGCAGAGGCTTTATTCAGTAAAGAATGTTTTGAATGTAAACCACTTACATAATAATCAGATTTCGCTTTATTATTGTGGAATATTAGATTTTTCTTGGACTGGGATAAAGTTATCAATCTAGATGTATGAATTTCATTTAACCCAGTAGCTAAAAGCAGAGAAAATATCAGGTAACAAATGCTATGTAGAAAAAACAGCTTGCAAAGACTCAGTCATGAAGCTGTATTTCAGAGTAGACTTTGGCTGAGAGATGGTGCTCTTTTTAGTGGGGAAACAGAAGTTTCTGGCTATTTCTTTGTTAAAAGACTCTCAAGGTGGAATTCTACAGGAAAAAGCAGATTAATCAAGTCAAATAATTTTCTTCTGCTGTGCAAAAGATTTACTGATTGATTCAGCCTTCCTCCTACTCCCATGACATATGAAGTAAATTGGAGAAGGCAATAACCCTATTAACAAATAAAAGATATAAGGAATGGTCCCTTTAAGTAAAGGATGGTTTACTACCTTAATAAGAGCTATGGTGTGATGCTTCTGCCCTTGAGCACTCTTTTCCTTCTTTGATGTCTCCTATCTATTTATAAAGTACTCTGAGATTGCAAGGATGAAGCACCCTATTTAAAGTACAAGGTCTCTGCCTGTCTGTATTAAAATAAGCCAAGACAATTTATGTTTTGAAAAGAGAGGGAAAGAATTCGGGAAAGAATTCAGCAAAGAATGCTGTGTTTTGTTGTGAGATCTGAGAAAATCCTCCAATAAAGCTGACACATTTTTCCGTTACAACCTAAATCACACACATAGCTTCAGGAAGCTTCATCTGGCTTTCTACTCAGAGCAAATGAACCTGAAAAATTAGAAACTGAAACTCAACAATACAAAAATCCCCCAAAGTTGAAATGGATGCAGAGCTCTGGGTTCTAGGTTGTAATTACAGTCTAATTCAGGCAAACTGCAATTATACATAAATAGCAGGTTGAAGTAGCACTGCTCTGTGGAGACGAAGGACTGAAACCAATCTCTGTTTTAAGGGAAACCTGCTATGCCAAGGTGGAATATAATATGCTGAAACAACTGTAAAAAATCTTTGGTCTGTGCAGCAGGCTTTATTTTATTAAGCACGTTGAAAGTGATACACCTACAAATGTCTAAAGTAATGGTTGTTTTAGTGGGTATTATGGATTTTAAATTTTAAGAAGCAAATCAACAGTGGGGAAGATAATTCCAGAATCAGCCTTATACCACACGACTTTTCAATGCTGTTTTTGAGGCTGTTGTTTTGTGTTTCTAGACCAGACCTACTAAGCTTAATGGTGCCCAGATCCTCCCTGGCTGAGGAATGCTACAGCGTTTACAAACCCCGTGAGAGCTGGCAGGAGTCCTGCTTTGGCTGGGCTTCTGATCAGGCCCTCAACCCCCACCACGTGTCACTGAGCTTGGGGGGTCAGATGCTCTCTGCTGGGTGCAGTAAGTCCTCAGAGGGGGTCTCATGATGAAGAAGGTCCCATGCTGGACCGGGCAACATGGGGCATCTGAGGTGTGCAACGCACCCCATCCCTTCCAGCTCGTTGTATTCACTGACCACAGGCAGGACGATTTGGGCAATCTGGCTGCAAAGGACTTCGGATACCCGAGCTAAACAGTCCCCATTCAGCAAAGCCGCCAAGGGCAGCCTTAATCGCCGTGCTGCATTACAAGCGAGTTCCGCGGTCACATTCATTTGCACACATGGGTCAATGCCACTGTCACGCTGCCTGTCCTGTTGGCTTAGAAAGAGAAGATTAAAAATGAGCCCCTTTTTTCTTGCCTCACGCAGCTAAGACCTTTTCAGTTCCTCTACACTTAGTGGTTGTGAACTGTCGGAGACTGGCTGCTTCTAACAAACCCAGTTACCTGATTGTCTGCTGAAAAGCCACAAGAAGGGAAAATACCCTAAAAATAAATACTAAAGATTTTACCAAATAAAAATGTTGTGTTATCGTTCTTTCTATTCAAAATTTTGAGGCTTGATTAGCCATTAGCCATCAGCCATATAGCTGAACTACACATGCCATCAAACAGCAGAAAACAGCTAATCATCGGACATGGTGCTCGTTTATTATTGTTATAGCCTAACCCAGGGCTCTGTGTGAGCATGGCTATTGTTATTTCGTACATGGCAGGTACTTGATATGGAGCGTGTCCTGTTATTGTGACTCAGTAAAGCTTCTGAGGATTAGCAAAGAAAGGCTGCAGAAACGTGCTGCCTGAAATCTCAAACACAAAAGAGGAGAAAGAATAAAATCAGGAAAAACGAACTCATTTGTACCTAAAGCTCTCAGGGAATCAGATAATGTAGATAACGCAGGTTCAATTTCTGATTCCAATACCAGCTTTTTTATGTGACCTTGGGCAAATCACTTTACTTTTCTCTATTTTCTCTTCTGTAAAAGTGACACCATGCTTTGCTGAAAGGAAGGGGAAAGGGACAGGTTTTGGCCATATTTCAGCACAGAGATTATCTCATGGGGATAATGGAGATATGAATGATTCTTTTAAGAGAATAATTTATAATGTGTGTTCCTCCAACTAGTCATAAGATACATAGTGCTTAAAATTTCCCTCTTTTTGTTATATACCTCATATCTGAATAAAATAGGATGTACTGAAAACTAATGGCCTATACCCCCCCAAAGCATGCACGTAAATGATAGCAGACATTTGACCTCTTGAAGTAAAAAACGTAAGAATTTTACTCATTTTTTTTCTCCATTAAACTGCTCAAGATTTTTTAGAAGAATTACTTTTGGCAAAAGATTAATTTGTTGTAAATCTTCAGAAACTATGACAGAAGCCTGCACTGTAGCTTTCCATTTGTTGGATCTGAACAAAGTCTTACACATTTCAACAGCAGCTATAAAACAAATTGAGACGATTAAGGTATATCTCTTGTCACGAAGCAGGCTTTTGCTAGCCCTCCCTTGGGTTGACAGCATTTTTAAACATTTATATGGCCTACGATTTAGGCCTAACTACATGCAAGTAAAAAATGACCCTAGTTGGTATCAAAAAGCCTTAGTGGAAGTGTTATTTTGGAAATCAGTTATTTAGTGTCATGCTGAACTGAAATCACGTGTTCTGCCGTGAAGAAGTGCTTCTGTTTCACTGTTTACATACCATGAACAAATGTTTAAAACACTCCTTCCTGTGAGCAAAGCTCAAAAGGAGAAGCTTGGCCACTCTTACAGAAAGCAGGCGAGATCTGGTCCTGCGTGCTGGCTCCTGAGCGCTCCCAAAGAGCTGAAATCTGCCCTGGACCCCGTCCTGCTGCGCTCAGGGAGAAGGTTTTGTGCCTTCATTCCTGAACGCAGCACAGATGTTGTGGGTCCTCTTCTGCAAACCCACGGGATGCTGTGTTAGCTGGGGGACTACTGTGACAAATGGGCATTTCCACTTATAAAAAAAAGGACATGAATTCTTTGGCAGATTACTCTGGATTGCTCCATATGGTGAGAGCTGTAACCTCCTTCCCGCAAATGCATCTCAGAAATGCTTAGAATCTGACCTGCAAAAGAAACTGGAAGAGGGTAGATTTAGAATAGCTACTAGGAAGAAGTTTTTCACTCTGAGGGTGGTGAGACACTGGAACAGGTCGCCCAGTGAAGCTGTAGAGGCCCCATCTCTGGAGGTGTTCAAGGCCAGGTTGGATGGGGCTTTGAAGAGCCTGGTCTAGGGGGAGGTGTCCCTGCCCATGGCAGGGGGGTGAAACTAGACGGTCTTGAAGGTCCCTTCCAACCTAAACCATTCTATGATTCCATGAGTCTATGAAAATAATGTCCCTAAGCAGGAATGAATTTATGATAAAACAAAACAAGGGTGTGCTGACCTGTTGTAACATGGTTATCTGGAATATCAGCATAGGATTATATTATTATCTAATATTGCATATACATAAAGAAGTTGAATCAAGGTTCTTTGGGTCTTTACCATATTTCTATCACTTCCTAATTTTCTCTATTTAACTTGGCACCTCCAGTTCTGTCCTTAGTTCTCTTTATGAGTCATACATAAAGTATCTGGACAGCATATGCTCTCTGAATGAACAGATTTTTAAAACATGATTATTCATAGTTGTGTGAACAAAACCCCCTTCTCAAACATCACTACATACAAAAATCACAGTCATCTGAGTACCCACAGGAAAGGAACTACATTGATATGAAATGGAGAAATTACACTTTATCTCACATTTCATTAGCTCATTCATTCTACCTGCAACTTTTTATTTGTGAACCTCAGGATTATCTAAATACCTACTAATTCAGAGACAGCAACGCTCTTCTGCTTTCACAACACTGATAAAAGACAGATATTTTTATGTGTTCATCACAGTAAAAACTCACTCCTTTTTTTTTTTTTTTTTAATGATTATTTGATAACCCCTTTCTTTCCAAGAGTTCTGGCCTTTCAATGTACTTTTTAGCATTATACACTGATATGCCGTGGGGAAAAGGCTGAATTGAAGGCCTTTATCCCAGGAAAATACAGCAGGTACACGTTCTTTGCTTTCCTGATATAGTTTTTTCTTCCTTTCACATTTAAGGGACAAGCCCTTACTTAAGGTAATATGCATTATAAATTCCACATGGCATGCTTGCCTATTTTTAAATACACTCTATTTTTTTTTAGTAGACAAATCCCTTGATTTGTTTTTTCACATAAAGTTTGCACCCAGGCCAAGGATATGGCAGCACTCAGTGATTCAGGCTTATGAGTTATTCTGCCAGGTTCTGCCTTGTTAAATTCATACACATCACATCATCTTCTTGACCTCATTTACCTCTTAAGAAGCCAGTGCCTGAAGCAAAGGAGGTTTAGTTTTAAAGCACTTGTTTTGGCTTGGTATTTTAAAATCCATTGAATAAATAGGTCCCTCTGTAAAAGGGCTTGTGTCCCTGCAGCTATTGTTTGGTACATAAATAGTACCAGAAAGCATTATACTGTACTGTAACAGCAAGCAGGCAGCCTTAGACAAAAGCATGAAAAGAAAACAGACACGTTAGCTACAAACATTCATATTCATAACCTTTGCTTTCATTGCTCATAAAGAAAAAAAAAAAAAGAGTTTTTAAAGCAGCAAATGTTCAGGAATGGCACAGACACAATGGCTTCCTGAAGGCTGTGAGTCTAAATATCGATGTGGGCTGGGACAGAGGTGTGTTGCCCCCTGAAGTGCAGAAGGTCCACTATAGGACCTGGAAATTTTTGAAGAAACACATTGAACACATTTGGTCAGAGAGCATTTGCTTATATGGACAAGGTGCTGAACAGTGTGGCTGGTGGAATGGGGACCTGTACATATGGATAGGCAGGTGGGGAGCACTCAAATGCAGGTGTAACTGCAAAAGAAATTGTGTACTTCAGAATAGCTCAGATGACATACAGCTTACTTCCTTCTCTCAAAATATCACTTGGGTCTCTGCAGCAACTGGAGGAGTAAAGGCTTCTAGCTCCACCAGTAGGGTTTCATCAGCCCAGAGGTATGGGTATGTGTATAGAAAATAGATACAGAAAAGATGTGTCCACAGACATAACTTATTTATCTGAAAACACACGTTGCTGACTCCATGTGATACCTGTACTACTCCTCAGCTCAAGGCAGACTGAGATGGGTCTGATCCTCCTTCCAGAACTGCTCATTAGATGTTTGTATAATCATGTAAATTAATCTCCCTTCCCTTCCCTTCCCTTCCCTTCCCTTCCCTTCCCTTCCCTTCCCTTCCCTTTCTCCCTCTCTTTCTCTTTTTCTTCTCTTTCTCTTTTTCTTCTCTTTCTGTCTTTCATTCTCTCCTTGTGTTTTCTTTTCTCACTCCCTCTGTGCCCCGTTCTTCCCCCCTCCACTTTGATTTGTCTTCTGAGTTTCTAGGCCCTTCTCTGTGTTCAGGGGAGCCAGAATATTACCATTATAAAAAAGGAAAAATGAAGTCACATGCCCTGCAATGTGTCATAGGAACCAGGACTAAAAAGCTAGTAAAACTGTTTGTCCAGTTTAAGGGACAAATTGATGTGACTCCCTCCAGTGAATCCAATTTATACATGGTTTCTATTAGTTGTAGAATCTGAATGACATTGTGCAATGTTTTGGACAAACTCCTTGAGGGCACAGGAAAAGTCCAGCATTTACTTCTAAAAATCATACACTGCAAAACAACTCTCTTCTGGTAGACATGTACAGTCAATTACTGTTAATTATTATTTTACTTACATTTTTTACTTGCCTGAAGTACTAATACATCTGAATTATTACTCTACATTCATGATTTCATTTTATCACTGTTGCTATTTCTGGTGCTTGGTGTCTAAAGCTTAGACACATTTTTGTGGTTTAAATCTTACAGGTATTCACTGCTTGCCTGCAACCAATAATTGTAAGAAAACACGGACTAAAGGCTTTTGTATTCCTACTCAATCTGTACATAGTTTTATTTTAGTTTAAGGGAGTTTAACGTAACAGTATGAGCTGATGTAACACTCCCGTAACAAAATACAACTTGGCTTCCTCCATAGCCATCCTATGGCTACGGGAATAATCTGAAAGCAAAGTTTCTGTGACTAAGCAGAACTTAAGGGGATCAATAGGCTCTGTCATGAAGGGATGTATATGTAGGTGCAGTGTCCTGCCAAAACCTCAGGGATGGAGTTCACCGAAGTTCATTGAATTCAATTCATGTGAATTTTTGGCTATCTGATCATCATTAGATATATGCCATGTGCGAAGGTGACCTGGCTCTCAGCTCAGAGGGGAGAATACAGTGGCTTTGGCCACAACCAGCATTAACCATGGCACATTTGCCATCGTGAACTCCTGGGCTTTTGCACTGTTACAGCTGTGTCCCTTTGGCAGTGGTTCTGTTCCATACAGACAAGCACGTTGCCAAGTCCTAGCAGCACCTGCCCTGCTTCACTACCACCATCTACACACAGAGCCTGAGAGAGACCCTCCTCTCTGACTGTAGCTGCCAAGTCAAGAGTATGTTTCACTCATCTGCCCCCAAAACCATCCAAACTGCTGTGAACTAATGCTAGGGCTTGCTTTTTATGGGTGTTGAATAAGAAACGCTTCTGAGAAAGATGATGGTAGAAGCAACTGAACCTTAGTCCCTCTCATGGAACTGGATGCTTGTCGTACTCACTGTGGTCCCTCAGTAGGCACATGTAAGCCACATCCTTCCCATGCAGTCCTTGGAAGGTCCTTCCTTACCATGGTGGCCTTTCTTTGCTCCCTGGGTCTCCTCCCTCTTTCTCTTAGAAATTACTGAGATTGGGCAAAGTGAAAAGGTAGGCGTCGTAGAAATCCCACTAGTCAACTTTGGGTTTGGCGTGCTGTATCCTTAAACCCCTCAAGTGTTCCAGCACAAAATGCTGGCTGTATATTCTGGCATTTCTCAGCTGGGGTTGCCTCAGCCCACCCTAATCTAGCGCAGACTAATTCCCAGATTTGGGGAGAAGAATGAACTTCATGCCCTCGAATCTAATTCGGTCTTTCCATGCACTGTTTTCATAAAAACAGTGTGTGATTCATGGTATATTGCCTACATATTTTCTTTTGCAGCAGCACATTCTCCAGCCACTTATGGAAGTCATTTCCGCCTAAGTCTTGCTTCCATGGCAGTCAGATTTCTGTTTTCACTGTCTGACCCTTTATTTGTGGTCTCTCAATGCCCATCCATTACGTACGCCAGTTTTACAAGCTAAAACACAAGCTCTCCATGAGCCAGCATCCACTTTTACACAATGGAACAATGAAGAAACGGATGTATGTTTATTACTGCACTGGTGATCTGTCTTCAAGATTCTTCCACGTTCAGCTCAGTACAACAAGGTCTTTTATTGAAGCCCAGCTTTACTGCCTTTTGCATTTCTTCTAACCATTACTTCTGTTAAAGGAAAGAAGAAAGTGATGAGACCGCGGTTATAACAGCATTTAGGAAAACATCTCCGGGGATGTCATTATTGCTTCAGGATTAAAAATAAGCAGAAGGGGAACCAGAGTGTTTCCTATTTGTACAGGTATTTCATCATAATTTCATTCTGTGGGCCTCACAGTTCCCAAAATCTCCACTTTCAGGGACCACCAATTGTGAACTTGTTAATGATATAATGAATTTACTGCATTTCAAATGCAATTCCAGAAGCTGAAAAGCTTCTTGCCCCTTATATAATTTTTACTTGTGCTATAATAGCTCTTTTTCATGTTCTTTTCAGATTTTTTAACCAAAGATGACTATTTTAATAGATGAGTGCCTTTAAGAAGATACGACATTGTTAATTATGTAGTAAATTATATTAAGAGACAAGATTAATAATAATAAGATAATGATAATGAGAAGTTATTATTTATTTATTCCAAAGGCACAAAAGTATAAATTAAATCTTACTTGGAAGTATCAATTAATGATTCTGCTACTATTGCTAATATTGAGCCTACAAAGAGATGGAATATTATGTCAATGCAGTGGATGGGAAGTGATTCAATTAAGAGTATAAAATATTTATGTCTCCAGGCTGTGAGCTGGCACTGTAGGTTAGAAATAAAACATGAATTTTTGAGGCTGATAATTTTAACCCAGATACAGAGAGATCTTTGTCCTTTTCCACGGCGTCCATTTTTCAGCAGGCTTTTTGATGATTGCCTCAAGACTGTAAACACAAATGTGAAGGAGGGCATGAGTCAGTGTGAGAGTGGGCTTCTGTGTTCTACAGAAAGACAATTCCCAAACAAACATGTCATCAAGATCTTAGAGCTATGATTTTGTTAGTTTTTTAAGTAAATGGCAGGGAGTGACCAATTCAGTACTGAGACAATAGTGGCACCTCGGGGAAGATGCCGCAACAACACTCATGATGGCAGAAGATCTTCACTTGTGGAGTAGGTTACTACGATGACTTTGACCTCTTCTGTATAACACACTGAGATGAGAACTGCTCTACCACGACTCAAGGAAACATGATTTCTTTCACAGCACTCTATGAAGGCAGCAGAACACAGGGATCAGCTCCATCCCCAGCGCTGTCCTAAACTGTGGTTGCTTTGGCCTGCATCAACTGAAACGAGGTTGAGAAGAAAAAGCTAGAGAGGATTATTTTACTCACAGACGCGTAACAGTAGCCATTAAAATTACTAGGGCTCTTCAAAGCCCTGAAAAAGTCAGTGGAAAGACTCCCTTTTTTCAGAAGGACTGTTGTGGGTATCGGGTTGGTCTTTGTGGTTGCAAAGGGGGTCAGTGCCCCTCAAGGCACGGTCCAAGGAACCAGGTTAATCAAAACTTACAGCACTTCAGTATTTCAAAGGCACCTATTGCCATTTTCAAATTTAATGGAATCCAGATTCTTAAAGATTAGGGTATTTGCAGTATTTTCTAGACTGTAGTTGAAAGATTAAATCTTAACCTGATTTGTAAAAAAATCGTGGATAACACACACTTCATACACACCTGGCCTCTTTGAAAAGAAGCCACTTTATGAGCTCGCTTGCAATATAGTTGTGGTGTGTTTATAAAAATAGATGTGGTACATGTGTCTGTGCAGAAGCCTTCAGTTATGCATTTACACGCACCAGTGAAGGGTGAAATCTTTGTCACTGACATCAACTCTCACAGCTTACTTGGGATTCAGCCTTTCATTTACTAATGCCTGTGAGTGATGCTGAGCCTGTTGCCATTCACATGTACAAATATGGATGGTTGTACACAAAAAATTTCTGATTCCTCACACACCTTTTCAGCCTCACTTGCAAATTATGTTGTGTTGCGCAGTGGCCCAGAAAGTTATACAAAATTCAGTTGTTACTATTTGCACCTCATGGTTTTGTTACTGGGGCAACTGAGGACCTTTGCTATGGAAATGTTTCTTTCAGACTTTGTGATACTGGCAGTGCTACACAGACTTATTTTGATTATTAAATCAGTTTTAAAGATAAAGCTAGAATTAATGGATGTGCTTTGAGAAAGGACTGGAATACTTTGATGTAAACAGCTAAACTAACTATGGCAGCAGATTAGCAGCAGATTCACAAAATGGAAGTAAAACAAATTTCCAAGTGTTTGGATATAAATAAGATGAACTGTCAGAAGGGAGAATATCTGCATTATTAATGTGCTGGACCCACGCTTTCAACCCCAAATTTATGTCTTGAACCTTATTGCTCCTGAAAGACAATGTGGGCATTAAAAGGACCTGCAGAGTGCCAGCTACACAAAGACCTGCCCAAATCTTTCATGATGCTCTCTGTTTTATAATACTTCCTTCCCCGTTTTGTTTGGTCTGATACTGATTTCTAACACACCATGATGGGTTAAGAACCAAATCTCAAATCTCAGATTCTCTCTGACGTGCTGTAACTGTGTGGCAGAATGGGAGCAGCAGCTTCAGAACAGCAAAATGAGAGTCCTAACTTGCTGATATCACCGAAGTCCAGACAGACCTCCTGCCGTCCTGCTTCAGTCCTTGTCAGAGCTCTGTGAAGGGCCATGTGCTGGCAGTCAGACATAGCAGAACTATATGCAGTCCTGCCAGGTTCTTTCTTTACTCCCAAAATCTCTTCCAGGGAGCTGCCTGACTCAGGAGCCCCAGCGCAGTTCTCTGTTGATACCTGCTGTTACCCCAGCTGCTACCCACAGTGGCTTTTCCTCCCCTGTTTGAGGAATGAAGTATTCAGTACAGTGGAATGAGCAGAGGTGAGGGCTTCCACCTTTTTTTTTCCACGTCCTTTCCTCAAAATGTTCCCACCACAAAGGGGACTCATGCTTAAATGACGATCCCTTCCTAAGCCACTTTTCAAACTGAGCTCAGGTAAATCATAGGTGTTTGGTGGGAGAGGAGAAAATAGAGAGTCATGTAATGTCTTTCTTCACCCAACAGGTTATCAAGCATTGGAATAGGCTGCCCAAGGAAGTGATGGAATCATCATTCCTGCAGGTGTTTAAAAGACAGTGTTTAGGGACATGGCATGATTCTATGATGCCATGGTGTCTTTTGGCAGTGTCAGGTTTATGGTTGGACTTGATGATCTTAAAGGTCCCTTGCAACCTAGATGATTATATGATTCTATGATTCTATGTCAAATTATTGTAAGAGGAACATGATTAGTATCCCTTACTCTAGTTGTCTTCAGCATGGCTGATTCCATCAGAGCTACTCACCCTTGAAGCTCCTGTTAAAACTAAAGAAGAAAAATAGGCACCTTTATAGCAAGTCACCTGGCCTGTTTTATCTTTATTATGCTGCTCCAAAAGTGCCTCTTTCTCTTCATGTGCTAAACAGACTAAATGACTGGCACTATGCTGGGGGTGTCTGCATTTAATGAGATGCATTCCAAAGCTTCTGACATTTTTTTGACATGTAATGAAGAGTCTCCTGAAGGACCGGAGACACCAGTACCTGTTTGTCACCCACACTGCCATGAAGCATCGTAAGGAGGCAGTGGAAGGAAGTGATCACTCCTGATGCTATTTCTGGCCCAAAAACGCTTGCCTTAGTTGGAAAACAGCAGCAGGATTTTTATCTGGGTAGGGAGAGGGGAGAGTCAGCCAGTTATAGATAAACAAAGGACTTGTAACCCTCTCAGCATCAGGCTGACACGTCTCACCTTCTCCTGTGTTCACCAAAAAACCACACATGCACAGAAATCAAAAAGCATAGCAAACCTAAAACCCTGCATAACAATAAACTAAATGGTTATGAGAATTTTTCAGAAACACGGTTTCCAGAGATTGCTACCTATTCTTATCCACAGCTGATGCTATTCTCTGAAGTACTAAAGTATACTGTTGCTCACCATGTTTTCTCTCGTATTTGCTAGTTTACTTATCAACAAAACCCAGCTTCTGACTTTAAGAAATATTGGGGAAAAAAATGTTTCCTCGAGTCTCTGTTATGCAGCTCACATGCTGGGTTCCAGCTGCATGTGAATCATCACCTCCAGGCTGGGCACAACCCACCCCTGGCTTTTTGAAGGAGGCTTTGTCATTTGCTGTGAGAGCCAGATATGAGAGACCCTGCCACCTCCTTGTAGGCAGGGATTTTCCTGGCGTTTAGGCAATCTGCTAAAAAATACTTCCAGGTTTTGTTTTGCCAAGCAAAAAAAGCGCCCGAGAGACTGCTCCATTACATAATTAATACTTATTAGCTACTATTAAGTGGAGTATTTCTCATGAAAGATTAAGAAAGAATCACTCCCAAAGTTTGCTTGCAGGGACAAGCCCCTAACGCTAGTGCTCTTGATCTCCAGCAGGCTTTCACCCTAGGTTGCCACAGCCAAAGGGAATGCTCCTAGAATGCTGAAATCAGTATGTTTCAATAAAATTCCAATTTTCAGTGAAATTTTTTTTTCCCAACATTTTTCGACCAGCCCCACATTCTGGTTCCACTAATGGGCCATTGTGGCTCAAGTGTATTTTTCATTCAGTGGAGAATGCCTGCTGGGTTTCAAATGAGGGATTCAAAAACAAGAAGGTGAAATAGTAGCTTGAAAAAGATGATGTTTTCCAATGACCTTTCTCTTTAGTGTCCTGAAATCTGCAGCCAAAACCTAACATGAGTGAGAAATACACGACTGCCTGATTGATCAATAGCCTGAAGATAGCTTCTTCCCAAGTTAATTCATCCAGACAGATTCTTCAGGGAATTCTTAAACACTGTGAAAGTTCCCAGGAGACAAACTGAATGGATGAATCTTCAAATGTTAGTCACATTAAAATGATCTAGTTTAAATTTGTCCTCTGTCTTGTACTTGCTATAATTGCCTACAGACAGTAAATTGGATGCCATAACTGAACATCAGTGTGGTGCATCTCCTCCATGCAGATAACAGTGCTTATACCAAGCAGAGAGCATGGAAAACTCAGTCTGTGGATTGAACACCCACGTGCCAAGACTAGAAGCACAGAGCTTAATTTAATACAAGTTGTGACAGCAAATTAGTGACAGCAGGGTTGTTGTTCTGTTCCACATGTAGGAATTCTTGGCCTGCTACCAAAGGAAGAATAAAATATTCAGAGAGAAGCAGCTGACAAAGGAAGCGGTTGTATTTCGTTATTCCTGATTCCCTCAGCATTTACATACGAAAGGGGAGAATCCTCCAGCCCCCTCTCAGAGGTGCTGAGTTCTGCTCTGACAGCACCTCTCGCTCCGGGCTGGGAGGCGAACGGGCGAAGGCAAGAGCTGCACTACAGGAGCAACGAGGGAGTCCAGATACTCAAACCCAAGTCGCGGTCAGTGGTGGAGAGAGGCAGGATGAGCTAGCCAAATCAAAAAGTTTTTCAGATCAGATGAGCCAGACCACTAAAAGTGAAATCTAACTGGCACAGTGTCTACTTCTCTTGATCACAGGAAAACATGAACTGAAGGAAGATAGTTATTTTCAAGAAATTCTGTGTGTAGAGCAGCCATAGGTAGACAGTCATGATAAAACAGCTGGAATCTCTGAATCTCAGAGGGAGTCCCCCACTTAGAGAAGTTGTTTGGCTCCGGTCCTTCAGCTTCTCTGATGCACCAGAGGGAACAAAACCACATTCACCACATTCAGCTGAAGTCTTGTGCAATCCTTAAGGAACTGGCAAGATGTGCTTCCCCAAACCAGAAGAGCAAAGTGACATGATGTGAGTCTTGGCAGGGCACGGGTGGCTGAAAATAAAGCTCCTAAAAGTGATGTTAATGTTTTTGATCGACTCCTATGGTATTTGGATTAGGCTTTTAGTGGGTAAGAGTTGCTGTCTGTGTTGTGTCTTAGGACATAGGAGTGCTAATCCTCGTGCTTTGTCTAGGGAATTCAAGTCACTAATAAGGGTCTTAAAACATTGGATTAAAAGATCTGTAGAGATTATTTTCATGGCTGTACATGTAAGTTTAAAAAGGATGTTGTAATTTCAGGTAAATCCCCACTTGTATTTTCCTTAAGTTTCAGTACAACCTGTGGAGAACAGAGCTGGTAAATTTTATCATTAGGGATCCCAAGCAAACCGGCATCCTCTCCCTCCTCCGGGCAGTCCCCTGGGGCTCACTGCCAGAAGTGAGCCCTCTGGCTATTTTTTTCAGTGTCCCTTTCATGCATGAAAGCTCTTCCTCATTGCACATATCCTGGGCATCTGGAAAGCAGAAAAGTTGAGGGATGGGAAAGGACACAGTGGTCCTAACACAGGAACCAAATTGAGGTGTTAAGTCTTAAATTTGCCTCCTCACAGCCATGGGTGCAGCAGAAGGTGGGCAGCAGTGACTTTGGTCCTGGTATAAGCATATAACTTTCACATGCTCTCGCAGGAAGAACTTTGTTCCTCAGCAGATGTCCAGAGGGAGACCTGATTCACCTAATTTAAGCCTCCATTTCACCGAGGATGTAATGAATCAACATGAAACATTAGGTGTGATATTCAGTCGGCATCCTTCTGAAAGCAGGACCATAATGGGGAAGTTGGCTTTAAAAAATTGTGCCTGTACCCTGCTGTCATTGCTGCAGCTGCCTGGGAGACGGTGCTATTTGAGGGGGCTTGGACTTAGATTCACCACCATTTGGAGCAGCGCCCTAACAAGGAGGCTGATGTGCAGAAACTATTCCCAGTCGTCCCTATCTGCCACAAGGAGCTAACAGTGGTCAAAACAATAGCTACTCCATAGGGAAATGCAGGTGCAGGTTAGGCAGCTGTCTGGTATCAAGCTTTTGTGTGCCCAGCCTGGAACCACAACAGCGTTCTCCAGGTAACAGATACCTCTCAAACCCACCAGTTCCATCCCAATTTGGGGTAAGCAAGGGAGCATCTAATAAACTTAGCTGCCTACAGACTCAGCTGTTTTGTTAGTTGTCTTTCCAATATCCCCTTTGTAGCATATCCAAGACTTGCTTTAAGCTTTTTCATAAACTTGATTATATTTTTGTCTAATTTTTCTCACCAAAAGAAGTAAAATCTACTGATGGTAATGTGACAATTCTTTTTGAGATTCTGATCTTTGTGGACCCTGAATTTCAAAATGGATAGGAAAGTAGATACTGCTGGCCTATATGAAGCGATGTACAAGATAAACAAAAAAGATTGTCACGCAATCTACAGTTGAGATTTATCACAATTTGTTTTCTTTGTAGTTCATGAATACCACACTTGTGATATGAAAGACCTATTAATTTCCTCTCTGTTTTTACCTAGCAGTAACATTCAAGCTGTGATCAAGTAACCTTCATTCTTCTTGTTCAAATATCCATTAATATGGAAAATGTTACTCGAGGGATTTGAACTGATTCCCAAAACCACCTGTAGATTTGAAAATGCTTCAGACTATAATGCTGTACCAAACCCCAAATGAATGGTTCCTCCGGCAACTACTCTTTACATGTGGAAATCATCTGTCATAAACAATCCATTCAGTGATGCCTGAATCAGATACTAGTAACAACTACAGCATTTTCTATTACATTAACTTAAAATCCTAATTCTTTCTCACTAAGGCCAAGATCACAGTAGATGGACTCTTAACCACACTGTCTCTTTGCTGAGAGCATTTAAAAGACCGTATCTGTTTGTAGCAAGGATGCTAGCAATTCATTCTAATGGCGTTTGGCAGTTTATAATTGCTAAGTTCTGTCTGAAGACCTTCTGTCTTATTCATATAACCTCTACCAGAGATTTCCAAACAAAATGAATCATAAAGAGCCATAATTAATTGGAAGAAAGCCAGTTATCTAAAAGAAACACTATCATTAGCGTCTCCGGCAAGCCCAAAATAGCCTCTAGAGATGTCACTGTCACAATGAAAAAGCTTTCAAAACAGTATGAAGATGTAGTCTACATGTTAATGGAATGATTCTGCACAGTCCAAGACCTTGAGAATTATATTTAGAATACCATTTTGTGAAACTAAGGTGACTACATCATTGCTGCTAGCTGTGTAACAGCTGCCTCTAATTTAAGGACCACGTCATGACACATTTTGTTTGCCCAAAGTACAAAGGGAACCCAAAATGCCACCTTAACCCAGCCGAAAGCTCCAGCCTAGCAGGGCAACGTGAAGGAAGGAGATTTCACTTGACCATCATTTGCGTCATCTCTATGTATGTGCAGAGGTGTGAAGAGTGGAAATTCAGTACTCAATATAGCAGCTAATTTGGGTGTGCAAACTTTAGGGTGCACTGTAAAACCTATGATCAACCTTGCCATAGTTTTCTCCTGTCTATGTGAATTACGGAAAAGGGCATTTATCTTGGATAAGCACATAAGCATGTTACCGGTATTAATTCAGGAAAGAACCCATTAGCAATCAAGAGAATATTTCATAAAAAAAGCCCCACAGGAAAACAGCACAGATAAATGAGATGCAGGGTGCTATTCAAGACTTCTTTAATTGAATTAAACATGGTTCTTCAGTAAATTTTCTCATCGATAATGATACCAAAAATACACATAGTTCATCTTTTAATATAATGGGCCAAATTTCTACTTCAGCAGCAAGAGCTGTATGTAGCAAGTTACAGCTTCCTGGTCCTTTGCCCAACATTGGTTGTGAGCTGGTTGGGGAACCCGAGACACCGCTGATAAGTGCATCTGCTGGCCAGTGTGCCCGCTGGAAAATTTAGAGCTGTGGGTTAGCTAAGTGCACAGTTTTCTAACCACATTTCCTGCCTGCCCCTCCTTGCGCCTGACAGCGACCCTGCCATTCGAGGAGATAGGAGGGAAGGGTGAAAATTAGCTTAGCCTGATATATGCGTAAGTGAAACTGTGTATTACTGGCTTACGCTCCTTAGGGTGAAAGACTCTTAGTCTTTTTATAGTGTATTTTATCGATTCAGATACATTAACAATTTTATAATATAAATAATTAGGAGCCTGATTCTGTGTGTAACAGGGAGAGAAAGTTTTATGGGCCTTTCCCTGCCTTGTAAAGTAGGTACCTGCCAGACTGTTCAATATCAGCAATCAGTGAACTGGAGCGTTCAGGTTTATCTCCTCAATTCTGGGGCTGAATTCCCTGAAATGCACCCGAGTGAAGGCATTGTCACCTACTTCTGTGCTTCCTCTCAAATCAGACAGCCTTTCAGGTCGGAGCTGTGAAAGGCTGAGTCTTCTGTGAGCACGTGCTCTAGTCTACTCATATTCAAATCTATGTTTTTATCAACAATATACTACAAAATTACTCCAAGCGGGTCTTGTAAAGAGGCACATTCATGCCATCTTTTTTCTTTTCTGGAAACTTTAACAATATTGGCTATATTGAATAAAAGGAGGTGAAAGGAGAAAGAGCTTTATTTGGCATGTGCGCACTGCTTGATAGAAATCTGAATTAAATGGATACTTTCTGCTCAGGAAGACTGAATCTGAAATTCTTCCCAAACTCTGTTTTTAAAAGGAATTTAAGATATACTTGGCTACTGATAGAAAGTAGATTATTCCTCTCCAGTTTTCTGATATACCAAAAAAAAAATAAAAAAAAAACCAAGTTCTGTGGTAGATCTGCCTGCAGATATTTGTGAAAGACAACTTGTAAATTCCCCAAAACAAATGGTGAGAGATGAAAGGGAAGAGGAGCAGGAGGAGGCCTTCCGAGATTCACTGAGGAATGTCTCAAAAAATTACAAGTACCTTGAAATGTAGCTATAGCCACGGGCGAATAATGTAGGCCCTATACTCTAAGAACTGATAAAGCTCACACCCGCTTAGTCAGACGGGAAAGAAACTTGCCTGAATCTGGAGGAGGGAGGCAGGACAGCTCTGCTTTTCGTCAGCAAGTACTAGATAACAAGAATCTGTGTAGTTCTTTGGTTTTTTGGAAGACTACTATGGGAAACCTAAGACAAAACTGTCACCGTAATACTTGGGTGGGTCATACTGATACCGTGGACACAGAAGGGGAAAATAAGTTCCCCTAGGGAATTGGTCTTTCCCTGGGGAGATTTTACGCAGAGGAGCGCTTCTACAAACCAGTAACCCCTCCATTGGCTGGACCAATGCTGGAACAGTGATCTCTTTCTCTCTCTCTCTCCGTCTCTCTCTTTCTATCCCTCTGTTTCTCTTTCTTTTCTCTTTTCTTGTAAAGTCATGAAGTAAGTAACGCAAGGCATACCTAACTGCTTGCCATAATTTGTTGCATACCTAACCAATTATCATGGACCTCATTAAGGCACATATTAATCACTGTGGGAATCTAATAAATGTTTGTATATGGTCCTTGAGAGTTGTCTCACCTTAGTCCTCACTGCTGGGAATTTGGGAATCTGAGTCTCAGCCCATCCCCCTGGCCTCTTCTGAGCGGGTCTGAGTGGGGTGTGACAATATTGTAATTTCATATAACATGGCACAGAAAGAATTGCACATAACTGATTGGTTAGAGGAAACAGGTGAGTACAGGAAAGCCATGAAGTGAAACACTGACAAAACAAAAATCTACGTATAGGCGTGAACATTCCTCTTCAAATGCAAAGCAGAACCCCTAACAGCAATCCGGAGCAATCCTGGAGGAGATTGAGGAGAAATGCATATTATTACCATTGTCAGGAAACGCACTACCCCTCCCCATTAAAATGGGATGCTAGTCTGAAAAGCAAGCATGCTAACCATCAAGGAGTAAGATTACCTGGAGGGATGGAATTGTGGATGAGTCGTGCTGATTAGCAGGCCTACAGACAAGCGTTCTTTTAAAGGTCTATTGGGCTTCTGTGCTACTGCTACCTTCTCATACAAAAATAAAAGAAATGGAGTGAAAATCAAAGGGGATTTTAAAATTTCTAAAACCACTGTTTCATCTATTTCTGTACAGCTTTCAAGATGCATTGGCTTGATAATGCCGGTAATAAAAGCAACACAATTTTACTCCAATCAGCCGCTCCAAGGGAAGAGCTACTCACTGTGTGTTCACTTTCTCTGCATGCAGTAATTCACCTCCTCATCAGGCTCAGCCTCCTTGTTTTCCCAGTCACCTCTTCCTAACTGTTTCCTTGCCTGTACCCTGTATGCAATAGCACTAACCCCCTTCAGGAAAGCTGTTGAGTTCCTTCCAGACACAACTGGAATGTGTATGAATAATCCATATGCTGTCAATTTTTCAATTCAAAATAAAGAGATTTCAGGGTAGGTAGGTGGACAAGACTCCTCCAGCAGCTTTGAGACTGAAGACTTCTGTCTTCACCAGCTCCACCTACCCCAATCTCTAATTTCTTCAGTTCAATACGATGCCATTGCCCTTCTCATATGCCAGCAGGAAAAGCCACATGAAGATGACGGATTTACTCACATCCATTCCCAGCCGTTGATGTGCTTTCTTCTTGTTAGTAAATTGAAAGTGGCTAAAATCACTGTTGGTTTCTATGAGAAGTGCTTAACTTCTATATTGCAAAAATTAGAAGGAAATATATCCCATTTACCTGCTGCATTTATCCTGAGTGTTAATACTGCCTTTTGTACCTTGGTTTCCTTTGGAAACCACAGAACTAGTGATATTGCCATGTCTAGTTCACTAATATGTTGGCACTGAAACTGCCTTCCAATAAACATAGCCGAGAGATGATTCTGTGAAAGGTATTTGGGAGATGTTAAGTCTGAAGGTAGGCCTCTGAACATGCAGATATCCCAACATGATTAAGAACCTTAGTATCTTCAGTTGGATTGATGCATTTGATGGACCAGATGGACATGGTGCTGGCAGTGAGTAGCTATTGCTTTATGGCTTAACAGCACAACCAGAGTGACATCCTCTATTATTAAGATGATTACGAAGCAGGTTTTGTTTTGAATGATACTTGATAACAGGAGTAAAGAGAGCCACTGAAGGCAACTGAATGCATGGTCAGGAAGTTCAGCAAGACGTGCAGAAAAAGCAAAGCTTCTATATTTCTTATTTACTGCTCACTGCAGTCTGATGGTATGGACAAGCGGTTCCTCCAGGACAAGGCTTTTCCATCATGGTTGGTTGATGAAGGTGTAGAATCTGGATGAATGGCTGCTAAAATTAGACCACACTAGTGATCTGATTAGGAAGTAAGTAGTCCTCGAGAACTGTAGTCCTCGAGAACTGTAGTTCTCAAGCATGAATATGCAAAAAACTACTCACTTAGGGTTGCATTAAGCAGGGACCTACTTACAGTTACTGCTAGAAAGTTGTCAGATGAGAGCCAAGTGCTCTGTACTCTTTCCTTGTGTTAGCAGAGGCAGCTGCGCACAGGAAGGCTAAGAACTGATTGGCTTGCTTGTCTCAAATCTAATACACATTTCTCTCTCTCTTTCTTTAGGCCTAAGAGCATATAAAGTGTAACTTATCCAAAGAGGTACTTCCTTCAATTTTTAGAAATTTGGGTTGTATCTTTGTATAAGGACACATAAATGGATCTCTGATAGGGAATTGAGAATTAGTATCTCTCTCCATGGAGCACATGACATTGCTGAGAAATGTGGAGGCATCTGTGGACTGAGCAATACTTTCAACTAGCACAAAAAATGAAACTTTTGCGATGTACGTTACACTGCTGCCTTCCATCTTCATTTCCTTGTTTTGCTTAGGGATCTTCAGAAAGGCTGCCTTGCAACTGTGGCTACACTGGTATCTCCTACCAGAGTGAAAAACCCTATTGTGTCTGAAAAGGTTTGCCTTTTCCAATGCACAATTCTGATGAAATGGGTTATATTTCAAACCCAGGAAATGTTACAGGATATCTGCTGATTTCATCCGGCTTTGCTCCAGATGATTTTGCTTAGGTAATGAAAACATTTAGACTGTCACCTTTCCCTTCTCTAGTATTTGTTAGGGTTTTTTTTTTTTTATTTTAGTCTTCTGACAAGAATAAAAGGTCCCCATACCTTTGTAGGGAGATGGGAAGCAAGAAACAGTTGAAACCCTGCTCTTGCCAATAGAAATCAAAGAGAATGAGAATCTTATTTTCCTTATCTCTAGTGGGCCAGTTTGCACCTGGACTAGAGGAATATGAAATAATCAGCCTCATATGTCATCTTATCCCCTAGCTGAAACAGATGAAGAATGATAAAGCAGCTGTAGTCCTGCCCTCAAAGAGCAATTCAGCTCTTCAAATAGCTTTTTACATAGTGTTTTGCTATACCTTGCTCCTAATAGTGCATATACCACAGATTGAAATTCTGGAAGAGACTGAAGACTATGTATTAATGGGCCTTTGATAAAAATTCTCCCACACGTCCTGCTACTGATGTATCAAAGAGCCAAAATAACATGCCAGGAACTATTTAATGGCAGTAGCTCTTCAATGATTAGGAGAAAATGTTAAATACATTGGGTGAAAACACATGTGGTAGGAAGACATCAGTAAGTCACACTCATGAAAGTCTTTTTTTCAATAGAAGAATATAATATAGATGTAGAGCTTAAGTGAAATGTCACTAGAACTATGATCCCTGTCTCCTGAGACATCATTCATGTCATTGTAGATATTCGAGTGAAGTGTGTGCTTTGCTTCATTTTTCCTTTCTTTTCATCTAGAAAGGGGAAAAAAGCACTAGCTAAAAAACTCAGTTCTGTCAGTGAGAAATAAAGTGTGCAAGCACTTGTACCCTGAGATCCAAATGTATCAGACTGCAAAGTGAATTCACCCTTGGAAATCCAATTTAAATTTAAATTAAGGTCATGTCTTATCATTTTAATACGCAATAGTAGTATTGTTTTTAGTTGGAGTCTAGTAATCACTCTGTGAAGAGTTAAAACAGGACTTTCCAAATGAAACTGGTCATAAAAGAGAGAAAGCTTTTCTGCTTTTTTTTGCCAGCAGAAAACAGTTTGGAACTTAGCTGAATATTCACACTAGCACTTCTTAGGTTTTATATTTTTGCTATATTTCTTTCTGTACTTTGGAGGTCATGGAAAATATGAATATGAAAGTATTCCATTAGGATGCACTCTACAGTAGAGTTATAAAAGAGCACTGGATTCTGGGAAATGCACCACAACAGAAAACAAACTCCATAATGCTGTTGTTTACCTTATAAAACTATGTACCTAGCAGATATCTGCATATGAAAATAAATTTTCTGTCTTCTCAGATAAATTAGTGTTTAATGTATACACATTCATACATATGAAAAGTTTAATGTGTGTATGTATGTATGTACAAAAGTTCGTGAAAAGCATGATAGTTATAACCAACTGGACAAATACAACAGGTATCACTTCACATTAGACTTTGCTCCTGGTGGTTTTTTGACTCACCATCAGATCAATTCCTTGTCCAGAAATATCATGTCTCATATTGGTAAGCAGGGGAATGGTGTGATGGCACAGCATCAACACCAAGCAGCAGAGGTTTCCCCAGCACAGCAGAAAAGCCTCGGGGATGGAACTTCTTAGAACTTGAAATTAACAGCCAAAATCTCATCCATTGATTTTTGCTCCATAGACAGGCCAGCAGAGCGACTGATTCCTGTGGGGTATCTTAGAATCATAGAATCATAGAATCACTTGGGTTGGAAGAGACCTTCAAGATCATCAAGTCCAACCATAAACCTACACTGCCAAAACCACCCCTAAACTATGTCCCTCAGCACCATGTCTACCCATCTTTTAAATACCTCCAGGGATGGCGATTCCACCACCTCCCTGGGCAGCCTGTTCCAATGCCTGATAACCCTTTCGGTAAAGAAGTTTTTCCTAATATCCAACCTAAACCTCCCCTGGCACAACTTGAGGCCATTTCCTCTTGTCCTGTCGCTTGTTACTTGGGAGAAGAGATTGACCCCCACCTCGCTATAACCTCCTTTCAGGGAGTTGTAGAGAGTGATAAGGTTTCCCCTCAACCTTCTCTTCTCCAGGCTAAACAATCCCAACTCTCTCAGCCGCTCCTCATAAGACTTGTTCTCCAGACCCCTAACCAGCTTTGTTACCCTTCTCTGGACACGCTCCAGCACCTCAATGTCTCTCCGATACTGTGGTGCCCAAAATTGAACAGAGTACCACAGTACATCTTCTCTGAGAAGGGATGAACTTAACAGGGTTGGTTCCATTGACTGTGCCAGGCTTCGTGCTGGGAAGCAGAATGGCTATTCTGGGTCAGGCCAGCCTCAAACTAAACTAGAATCTTGTCTCCAATACTGTGATTTTAACCTTGAGATAAGCTCAAAGAAGATCTAAATAGGACAAGAGCAGGATTAACATAGCCCACAGCATGCTTTCTACCAATTTTTCATACCTGGAGGTGGAACGCTCCCCTAATGACCACCTAACAGACTGGATCTTAAAGGGGAATTTTAGTAGCTGAGGAACGGTGGTGTGAAAGTCCAGAATACAGATGATCCACTTCTCTCTTGCACCCATCCCCACCCAACCACCGGGATGTCTGTTATGTGACTTTTGATCTCCAAAACACCTTGTATGTCTTTACCTCTTTTACATCATTTGAATGTTCCGACTTTTATTTTCAGTTAATTTCTTGCTTGTTTTGAGGGTGCTTCTGAGCACTGAATTCTGACACAGAATTATGACACTTTTATGTGTTAAGGATAACAACAAACACCTAACAGGGGATTTATCTTTTTAAGTGCACTGAACAAAAGTAAGGCTGGATCACTTTTTCCGTTTCCATTATTTCATTTTCTCAAGTTTCAAATAGATTTAAACAAAACAGACAAATACATAAAAAAATCCGTCACTCACAAAAAGCTTTCAAATTTCTTGAGGAAAGTGGGAAATAATTTATAGAAAGTCCTTGATGCCTACAAAAACATAGAGGCTTTTGGGACTTCAGATGACTGAAATTCTGAGAACTGAAATGGAAAGACAGAGGTCAGACCTCGAGATCTGTAGAAGTGTGGAAGGAATTCGGTTGCTAGGAAGTCAGTCATATATTTTTAAATTTACTACATAAAAATCTTTTGAAAGGATTTAAAAGAATTTGATATAAAATATTTTCTTAATTTACACGGTTATTTTTATTATACGCCCTGCTTTTCTCAATTTGAAATAGTAACGTCAGCTGCTTTCTATCATGCAAATGTAAAGTTATGCAGTTTAACCTCTATGCTGCTATGTTACTAACACATCAGAGATTATGCCTGCAAATGCCCATTCATCCATGTTTTTACATGTGGGTTATCCAATGAAAATCAAGTGGAAAGTTCCTGAATATGTAAAGTTTGTCACCTGTTTGAACTTCAGAAATCTATTTGCTTTACCACTTTTTTATACTAGAGGCAAAGGCGAGCACCCTGCTCTCAGCAAATTCAGTGTAAATCCAAAGGAAATCTCCTAAATCCACTGGAATCATGAGGGATTTACACCAGCGCGTAGAGGGAATGGCAGCACTTCACCGATGCCCGTGGCAGGAGAAGCCCACATGCAGTGCTGCGAAGAGAAAGGACAGGAACAAACACGGGCAGTCGGCAGGGTGGCAGGTCCCTTGAATCTGGTCTGTCCCTTCAGCACAACCCTGGGAGCTGATTCTGGTGCAAAAAGGCAGCAGACTTGCTGTGCATGCAGCATCTTCTGCTTAAGGAAAATACCGCAACAGCAAAATCCCCTGCTAAACTGCATGAAAATAAAACCGTGAATATACTTGAAATAGTTAGACGCAAGGTCGGTTTCACATTTTGTTTTCCACAGTCTGGCTGTGAAACGACATCAGCAATCAGCTCTGACTTTATAGCTGTACATTTGTCACCGTGACCAGAACACTCCCCTAAGGCAGGGTAGGTTGTGGGATACAAAGAAGGTCCCCAAGGTATGACGGGTGGCCCTCTGTCCGGAGAACCTTCCCAGTGACTCGGGTTACGCTCTGCGATTCAGGAGAGGAAAAACAGGATCATGACCTAAAAAATTCTGCCCTGAGAAAGAGTCCAGGAGACAGCAACAGAGAGAAAAATTTGCAGTGATCTAATATTCCTATCATGTTATGATTATCTGCAGAGCCAGGGCTCTGCAGTTTTTCTCTCTTTCTCTTGCTCTAATCTATGTGGGCATTTCTATTATGCCTGTCAGCACAGCCTCTGAATGCTTTCCAAGCAAGAAGAAATACTACCTCTTTTTCCCCCCATAAGCAGAATATGGACTTTATCTCAGCTAGCTTGAAGTCTTCTAAAAATGTCAGTATGCCAAGGAGGAGAGCTTGGAGATTTATTATAGATACAACATCTCATTCTCTAGTCTGTTTTCTGGTCTGTTTAAGCATTGCGTTGGGTCTCTCTGTGACCATGAGAACAAGCTGACGACTGTGGTATTTATAGGGTATTTATATAAGGAATAGTTCTTTAAGTATAGCTACAAGGTTAAGTGTGATGTAGCAGCTCAAGAAGTGCTTCGATCAACTGGCTAACTCCTCCCAGAAGAGCGTCTGCTTTATTCATACTGCAAAGGGTACTTAAATGTAAGATACTTCGCGATACTACTTGCAGTACTAGGTGTCTTCTACATGGTTTTGTCATACACAAAAAGTGTATGCAGAAAGACAGAGACCTACCAGAAGCCACAAAGTAATCACAAGTCACTGTATAATAGATTCTTCAGTTGTGGTTTCTGTGATGTAAAACTCATAAAAAGATGCTCTCAGTGAGTTATGCTGTCTTGACAGGGCTTTAATTAAAGTTTCAACTCAGTCAGCCCCTATTCTGCTGCTGACCAGGGAAACAGAGTAGACCTCTCGCACCTCCATTCACATTTCAAAATGAATGAACCTGCATTTTCACTGAAGAGAGGGAGAGACAGAGAGGTAACTTCTAAAGTTCCTTACAATTTGAAGAACATTTATTTTACCTTCATACTTCATATTAGTAATTCAAAATGTCATATAGTATACTTCAAGAATGAGACAGGAAGAAACTTGTTCACTTCTTTGTGTGTTGGTTTTTTATTTTTTTTTTTCTTCTCAGAACAGTCCTTTGAAACCATATTTGCATTGAAAATACTTATTGAAAAGCTGAGTCTCATGTCAGGGTTCCATTCTACTCAGAGGATGTAATTTTGCTTTGTAAATTGGTATCATATTGAATGAGCAAATATTCTCCTGGTGGATGCCAATTAGATGAACTTTTGTATCCCAAGTAGAACTGCTGAGAGCAATTTTGATGGACTGATTTTGCATTTGAATATGTTTTCAACTGGATCTAAAACACATTGTAAAATCAGATTGATTTCTCCAGAGTTTCTCCCATAAAAAAGATTCTAGTAATGTTTAGACATTTTATTTGGACAGATTCAGAGCAAGACATTTTGATTTCTGTTCAGTTCCTAGGGCTTTTTTTTTTTTTTTTAACTACGCAAATATCATATCTTAAAAAGTCAGTGTGAGAATATTTCAATTTTGCCAAAAGTAAACACTGAGAATGACTCCAGCTTTTTTGTTTGTGTGCTTTTGAAACTTATCTTCAAGGAAAAATCTGGAACACTGATTCCTATCAGAATCAAGTCAAACACTGAAATCCTGAAATTCTTTTGAAATGCAACTTCCAGTCTCAGAGCTCATGTGTAGAGGGAAATGCATTGGTTGCTCAAAATGTTTCCAGCTGCAAGAGTCTAAATCAGGAATTCGAAAACATTTTTTGATAGACACTGCCTTTGGTAATGGCAGCACTGAGTATAATCACTGACAGGAATAGCACTGATTACCGGTATCAGGCAAAAGCACTTCCAGCTCAGACTGCCTGTCTGTCATGTAGAGCCAGCTTCCAAACCCTTAATGTTATATGCAGAGCCTCCAGAACTGCTGGGATTGGTACCAGGATTTGTGGTTACTAGAGTGTGCACTAACCTGGACTTTCACTGCTTCTTTGTATCTGAGGCCGATGTTAAGGGAGTTCTAATGCGGTTCAGGGAAACGATTTTTCAGGAGGAGGCATCGGTCACCATCCTTCCATGAGCAGGTGTCCACTTTGAAAACCTGTTCCTAACCCCCTCAGGCTCCAGTGAAAGCAAGTTATTCCTTTATCTTGCCTTTGGACAAATGATATACCAGTCTTTTACTGTAAAAATACTTTTCCCTCAGCTCTGTGGAGCTACAGACTGGTGCTATTGGTGCACTGCTCTAAGTCTTGTTCATCTGGACTCACACATGTTAACACCAAATCTTTTTGGAAGCAGCTGTCAGGGAAGATGAAAGGCCCTGGACTTCCTATAAAACTACTTGTGAATTGTTAATTCTGTTTGGATTTAAAAGCTCAGATTCAGTAGCGGTGGGTGTTTTGCAGCGTGAGGACAGGCACTGGCCAGGGATCACACCAACTGGTTGAAGAGAGGTTACCCAAGATATCACTCTTCTGTAGCTCCTGAAGTCTAAAATGAAATACTGTATCAGTGAGTCCAGCATTGCAGGCTCAAAAGCAATCAGTAAAGGAAAGACAGGTCAGTGAACATATACAGTCTCTTGTTCTTTAAAGTAGCAATGCCAAAAGTTACCGTGCTTCACAGAAACAGGGAGAGTGAGCGGGAGACGCCTCTCCCTTCTTTGATCAGCAGGCTGCTCTCTCAAGGATTTTTTTCTAAGGATTTCCCAGCACAGCTAATCTCATCCCAGTGCTAGACCTGATGGGAGCCCTGGTGAAGACATTTGGCTACTCGTGTTGTTTTACACAACAGTATAAACAGAGCTGAATCAGCCTTTTATAATCAGCGACTAGAGGCTGAGCTGGAGGAGCCATTCTGCAGGACGCCTTCTCCTGCGGCAGGCTCCAAAGAGCGGCTAAGGGACTGCTCTGCAACCCAGAATCTCCTGAGAGTGGCCATCCTCAGATGGCTGCCACGTCCCCCACAGGCTCAATTCCAGCCCCAGCACCCCTTCTCTGATGGAGTTTGCAAGAGCCGGTGTGTAACACTGGCCCTTAGGCACTGTGTTGCTTCTCACAGCACCCGTGCGCACTCAGGAGAATTGGGGAGGAAGGAGAAAGGTCTTTCCTAGCTCCTTGCCCCTTCTTTTGAAGGGAACTGTTTCTCCAGTCACCACCTTTACAATCCCCCTATGCTCCTGTGCCAGGAGCTGTTTCTTTGCAACCAAAAGGAAGCTGAATTTCGAATTTACCAGATGATTTACCAGTTCAGCCACTCAGCATGTACCATGGTGAACGTCTCTCCGGGCAGCCAATTTAATGACAGGGAACCTTTGAAGGGCCTGGAAGGGAGGAAGGAGGGAGAACCGTGTCATCTTGTTGTCTCAAAAGGCTATCGATTTCCAGCAACAAAGATCGCCCTTAGCCCTCCCATAGCCTCACAGCCATCGGGTCCCACCTCCCCAGGTCCAGCTCCCACAGACTCCTGGCCTGTACTGCTCCGTGAAGGAGAACCCCACATTCCTGGCAGTCTTTACTTAAAGACCTGATGCACGAAAAGGCAGGCCTGTGTTTACAATGACAGCCAGACGAACTCGTCAACAACACCTCTCCTAACAGCCCAAGTTCAAGTGAAATCCTAGTCTTCAGGGAGCTGGAGGATAAACATGAATCTGTGTTGCTCTGTGCTGAAGAGCAGAGCCTTAAATTGGAAGTTCTACAGCAAATGACAGCTTTGTCTCTTTTAAATGTCTGCCCCACAATTTTGGTGGATAAAATTTGAGTCCTTATTACAGGCTACTCGAAGCACAAGAAACACTTTGCTACAGCTAAGAAAAGCCTTCAAATCATTGAGTTCAAGGCTTCATGTTGTTCATCCTACTGGGCTAGCAGCTTCCTAACTGTGCTGTAATTTTCGTAGTTGCAGAAAATGGTATGTTGCAGTTCAGAACTGTTTGGGAGAAAATATCTATTGCATACAGATGGAGGGGTTCGGATTTTTTACCCCCAGGAGGGCCCTTTGAAATGGAATATATCAAAAGCAACCCATAAACTTTTCATATTCTCATATAAAGATGCTTGCATGTATGCACACATGCACATTTTGGCACACCACTTTGTTCTGACTTCATCCTGTGGGCCAAGTTTGATTTAGCCATTTCTTTTCCAGACAGAGTTGGCCTGGTGTCTTCACCTCGCTTCCATTTAGCTAGTCTGCTGAGAGGCCAAAGAAGTAGAGACTCTCTGTATAATCAGCACCAAGGTACAGTCACCTTCAGCAAGACTATCCAGGTCATCTTGCCCCTAGGAACTTTGGAAAATAGCAAAGGAAGAAGAAAAAAAAAAGACCTTTCCAGCCAGAAGGTTCAAAAGCCTTTGGGTTGCTTGACACAAGGCATGGCGGGGATGGGGGGGGAAGGGGGGGAGAACACCAGCCTAATGCTCTGCTTGAGTTTTGTTTCGTTTTGGTGGTGGTCAGCTGCTGCTGCTGATCAGGACTCCTCCTCGGACAATACGAAGGGTTACCTGGCAAATGTTTGTACAGTGCTTTGGAAACATGAAATGGAGATGTGATGCAGCCCCGCTGAAGGCTGCAGGCTTGTCTGGGAGGAACTGAAGGCAAGATTTGCCCTCGTTACGTTCCGTGCTTTTCCCCTCCTCAAACAAAATTGCCAAAGTGTAGAATGTTTCATTGGAAACCACTTTCCTCTGAGGAAGAAAGTGAAGCTCATGAACCTGGGAAAGGAAAAGTCAGTGTTACCAGTAAAGAATCTCTCCTATTCATGAGGAATCCTCTGTTTCAGCCTGCCAGATTGAACAGCCATTATTAACCTCGTTTCACAGCGCTGATTACATTAACGGTATTCTTGAGTATTGTATGATACAACACTGAAACCTCGAGGAGACAGAAGTGAGGCTAACAAGAAGAATCCACTACTCCGCAACCTGAAAGAATCTGACCTGTGGCTGCTGCAACCTGAGGAGGAAAGATCCACTTCCTAATAAACTATTGGTAGAGGGAGAAAGAGAGAGAGAACAGGCTGAACCTTTTAGAAGATGCTAAGTGCAAGTTTTTTCTTGGCTAACATTTCTTCAGTCATGACAGCTCTCAGTCAATTCCAGATGAAAGCAGCTGCTTCCCGAGAATGGGCTGCAGCTTTCCCGACTTCTCTTTCTTGGCCTCATGTCTGTCAGAATCTGATATACAAATTTTCACTAAAAAGCATCTGTAAGCCTTTTTTTTTTTGGGTTATGAAAATATTCTTGCAATAATCTTTAAAGCTACCACATGTTCCACTGCCTCAGAAATGTGTTCTATGCAATACCTTTTTTCATTATTCTCAAAGCACAGCTTTTTTACTTGTTTTTATTGTATATGTAAATTCCATGATATGTTGCTGTTCTCTGACATTAGGGGGATGTTATTTGATTTTAGCATTCAATTGACATTAAGAAAATGGAAACACTGAGGCACATTCAGACTTTTGGCACTTTTGCTTATTTTCACAAATCCTATAGGCTGTTCTTGTTGCAGAACCCATTTACGAAGCAAGTAACGTTTCAGGGCCCCACTCCATCAAGCGCTGAGTACTTCCAGCAAAAGGCTCAAGTCCCTCCACAAAGGGACCTAGGTAGCAAGGCTTTTTTTGGTATTAGATTCTCCTTCAAAGAGGTGTCTGGCTTCACACTTACATTTAGAAGAGTCAATCTCTGCAGCAAAACCTTCTCTGCAGGGTTCCCTATTGGCCGCACTGAGCTCCTTCTACAGCATGCTGGCTCTGACCTGCCGAACTCTTCCCTCTCACTTTGTAGGGAACTTCACCACCATACTCAGGGGAGGGAATTATGCTTCAAGAGCTGCTTGTCTGTGCCTAAATCCTTTTGCCCTGTGTAAACCGCAGGCCAGAAGCATTTCCCAGCACCCAGGTCTGGGTGTCTGTTCGAGATACCCGACTACGCTGCGATACGAGCCGCCGCCTTATTTTCGGTGCTTAAGAACTGAGACATCTAAGAGCAAAGGCAATCTTTGAATATGCTGTACTTCAAAATCAGTGAGCCTGTTTGCATTTTGCTTTCTGCCTCCTACTCCTTCACAATCCATCTGCTGGATCTGTACCAGCACTCAGAACCACATGACTTGCACTACAGGATGAAATGACTTTAAATGGCAACGTGGCACTAGTACAGCATTAACATCTCAGCAGCAGACGGTGTGAGATTAATGCCACAATTAGCAAGTGGATGTTTGATATCTTAACCTCAAGGATTCATTGCACTTGTAAATCTCTAGGGGCTCAGTTGGGTGCCCGGTTGTTACAGATCACAGAGATAATGTAAACAGGCATTTACTGGGGCCTGGTGGAACCAGAAGGTTTATGTTTGCATGAACAGTCTTTTTCAAAGGTAAAAATCTCGTTAGAATATAAACACCATGGTGTATGTATATAAAGATTATTTTATGGAGGAAAATGTAATAAACCTAAATTCAGTAAACAGAAGTTACCGGCAACTCCATATTAAATACTGCAAGGGGAAAGCAGCAGCTCCTTCATACTTGTGAGCTCAGGGACGAAAAGTTTAAGCAAATATTGTGGGCTGAGTTCCTCACTGTTCCTGTCAACCTAAAGGAAAATATAAATACGAACAGCAAAATATTGAGCACTCTCATCTGTGCAGAGCCTGAGCTGGGAGGACTAAAGCACAGCAAGCAGACCTGCTTTGGAGAGAGCTTCGCGGATGCCACCTGTAAGTGAGTGCCCAGAGGTCCCACTGTGTCCCTAAACCATACAAACCCCACTGAGGTCCTGCAGGGTCTAACCCCTAATGATGGGGGGGCTCCTGCTCTCTGCTGGTGCCAACCCAGACTCAGTAACACACCGCTGAATGCAAACCAGCGCTGAGAAAACGAAAAGCTGCTGCCTGGAGCTACACAGAGAATGGGCATTCCCCATCAGGGAAGGTGCTGAGATTTTCAACATTGGTCTCTGTTTCTAACAGATGTTGGTAGTTCTTCACATGTATTTTATTTCAACAAAACAAACTGTTTTGTCTGAGCTTTGAAACTTCTTGGATATAATATGTAAAATAAAATAAAATAAAACATGAAATGGTTTTGAAAGGGAGAAGACAGGTGTCTGAAAAATGTACCCGTCCTTCATTTAATTCCCTTTCCTTTGAGCCTGGCCACTTTCACCTTGCTTCTCTAGTTCCTGTTCTCTGAAGCCCCAAAACTGTTATACAAGTATTTCCTCTGCTTCCTGTGGCTTTTCAGAAGGCAATTTATTTAGAATTTCAGATTACTTGTAGTATGAAAAACACTGTCTGTAAATGAGCTCTAAAGCAAATAATAGGGTTTTTATTCCAAAGAAAAGGTGCAATGTATTTTATTAAGCTCTAGTTGTCATTGTACATTCATGTGTGTGCCGCTTACAGTCTCTAACTAATGGCTTTTTTTTTTTTTCAATGGAAGAAACCCTGTGTTTTCTAACTGTTCTCTAGTCTAAGCACTGAATTGAAGCATATTAGAATAAACAAGACACGTTATTCAACAGGGCCATTATCGATCCCATGTAAAATAAAAACAAGGAAAGGGAGAAGAAAATAAACTTATGACATTGACACACACATATACATAAAAATTCAATGGAAACTCCCAAAGAGCCAAAATATAAACTAACTGCTAGTTGCTGTTCTATTACTAATACAATATATAGTGAACACCAGTTTTAAGCAGAACTCTTAAACAAGGTTTGTATTGGCTTTCCAATAATAGCACAATAAGGGAGAAAGAAGTTACCAGATCAAACTAGGCACGACGAAAAAATATCCCCTATAGTACATCACATTATTGATGCTAAGCAGAAAAATCCACTAACTTTTAATTTATGGCGAGCTCTGATCAAAACTCAGTGGCATGATGTGATCCACCTTTAACTAATCGCCTGTTTTACACGTAAGAGAGACATTAAGGTTTTCCTTTTGACAAATCTCTGCTCCTAACAGGAATGAACATGATGTCCCCTCAGGCTGCAGCTCTTTAGCACAGCTTAAATCAACGCACACAACCTGTAAAAATATCCTCAGCTCTACTATGTTCTTTCTCCTCACGAACCAGAGTACCAGCTCATCTCCTTTCCCTCTACACATCCTGCTGTCACAAAACCAGCCACTGAACAGTGCTGCTAGGTAGCAAATTGTAGTTTTGTATCTTTTGAGTAAGATCCCACAGGAATGCATCTCCTGGCTGTGTAACTCCATTTTACAGCTTCTTGCTCCTCTGTGGGCAGGATTTGCGCCCGTGGGTAAACACAGTTAGCAGGTTTGATTGATGCATGTTCAGCACGTAAGTGCGCTTGGATCTTCGGTCTCAGGTGATCCTCCTATGTGCTGCTTGAGAATTTATGATTTGTTTTTAACTGGCTGTGCCAAGGATAAAAAGCTTTCACGATGCTCACCATCAGCGTCTCATTGTCCTGTGATATATATGCCATTCCTATGCTTTTAAAATGTTATAGAAAAGGGCTGTATTTACGGCAGGTTTTCTACAATGTTACAGAACGTGGTTTTACGACAAGTAATGTAACTTATAGACACACATTAGAAGGGGGGTATATTATCTTTTCTGAGTGTCTCGCAACCTTCATTGACACTAATAAGATTTACATGTCCCAGTGGCTGAAAAAATGGACTGCAGAGTCTTTAATTCAATTTACTAGAATGACTGGCTGACTCAGAGTTGAGAAGGAGCATGACCTTTCCACATCAGTAGTTTGCTCCTAGGGCTAATGTAGAAAAAAACCCTTGTAATCCCCAGGGAGAAAAATATTCTTTGGGTGTTTCTTGAGTTTTGGCCCCAGTACAGCAGCTCTACAGTACAACAACTTCACTTGCTTAAACGGTTCTGTTCACATTCTCAGTGACTGATGGTTTTGCTAAATCGTGGCCTTGGGAAGCGTTTCAACTTCAAAGATAAAGCAGTGCAAAAGTAAGTACATCACCGGATGACTTGTTTCCTTCTCAAAACCTGCTTACTGCCAGTTCTCAAGGGAAGAGTTAAGGTCTTTTTTAATCTCTTATGATAAAATCTCTTATGACCATGAGCCAGCAATGTGCCCTTGTGGCCAAGAAGGCCAGTGGCATCCTGGGGTGCATCAAGAGGAGTGTGGCCAGCAGATGGAGGGAGGTCATCCTCCCCCTCTACTCTGCCCTGGTGAGACCACAGCTTGAGTACTGTGTCCAGTTCTGGGCTCCCCAGTTTAAGAAGGACAGGGAACTGCTGGAGAGAGTACAGCGAAGGGCTATGAAGATGATTAGGGGGCTGAAGCATCTCTCTGATGAGGAAAGGCTGAGGGAGTTGGGTCTTTTTAGTCTAGAGAAGAGAAGGCTGAGGGGGATCTCATCAATGTCTACAAATACTTAAATGGACGGTGCCAGGAGGAAGGGGGCCAGTCTTTTTCAGTGGTGCCGATTGGAAGGACAAGAGGTAACATGTTGCCTTGCATGTTGGAAGTTCCATCTGAACACGAGGAGGAACTTCTTTCCTTTGAGGGTGGCAGATCACTGGAACACGCTGCCCAGAGAGGTGGTGGAGTCTCTGACTCTGGAGACATCCCAAATCCGCCTGGACGCCATCCTGTGCAACCTGCTGTAGGTGGACCTGCTGTGGCAGGGGGGTTGGATGTATTGCTCTCCAGAGGTCCCTTCCAACCCCTAACATTCTATGATTCTATGAAAAGGAGTCAAACATCGGAGCAGGTTGTCCAGAGAAGTTGTGGATGCCCCATTCCTGGCAGTGTTCAAGGTCAGGCTGGACGGGGCTTTGAGCAACCTGATCTAGTGAAAGATGATCCTAGCGCCAGTAAGGTGGGTTGAACTAGCTGATCTTTAAAGGTCCCTTCCGACCCAAAGCATTTTATGATTCTATGATCCCTAATGCCTCCTGGGACTAGATGCAGGAAAACAGAAGAATGAATGGGGATGCAGTAAAAGCAAACATTTAGCTAAAAGAGAAAAGAGGAAGAAGATTGACAGAAACCTAGGAAAGGTAAATCTAGAACGCATGTAGACATACCTAGTTGCTGAAGTGATCCATATCCCAGATAAGGCCTCATGCATGTTTCACTTGTAACTTCTGAATTTCAGAAGAGGTGAAAGTAGTCAAGTTGTAGTCTAGTTCTTGAAATTTTAGGGATAATGATTTTAGTAATGACATAAAAAATAAACCCCTAGTGTCCTTGCCTATATAGAACCTCTTGTGACAATGTTTAAGGCTGACGCACAGTGCTTCATGTCCTTGATGTAACAGAGGGATACACCGTCAGTACAAGTTCAATGCATGACCAAAATGATCTCACACAGCCTATTGAGCTGGATTTGCAGAGCTACAGGAAGCAAAGCTGCTCTGCAAGGTTTTGGATGCCAGTTTCAAATCCAAGTAAAGATGGGTCATTCAAACATTCATGGATTATCACAGCCAATGTACAATATCATAACAGCGGTACAAACTAAAACCAACGTAATGGCAATGGACTGAAAGGTGGCAGCTTTTGAGCCTTCCTTCCATAGGTTAATGCTGCCTGTTGAAGAGTTTGCAAAGTCAGCAATAGCGTTGTTTGTAACAAATCCATTTTTTTCTCTTTTGCTTCCCGGAAGAGTCCATACCCATAATAAATGCTGAAAAAACTTAGGAAATAGAATATACAGAATTCAAACTGTAGTTCTTGAAATGAGAAGCTCAAAGAGAACTACCAAGAGGTATGATGTCAAACACAGCGAATCTTTTGTCATCTTATTGCACTGGAGTGTATGTGTTCCTGGAGATCACCTAAAGTACATGGGAAGGAATGAGATAACCAGTTTGATGCCACTGCTACCCCCGAGCATTTCTATATGCCACATATGCTGTGTTTAAGCATCTTGTTATGGGCAAAGGAAGGACGACATCTTGTACCAGAAGCCAAAACTTTATTGTTAATCTAATTTAAAGATTTGACTGTATAACTAAAATACAGCAAACAGTTAATGTTAGTTAGTTTAAATGCAGTTTAAATTTTCCTGATTAAAAAATAGATCTTATTAAAAAAAAAAAAAAGTTGTAATAAAAAAAACCCCTCCTAGTATCTTTTTCTCTGGTGTTACAGTTACCTCTCCACTACTCCTCTAGCTGCTAATGCTGATGGTTTTTGTCTGAGGGAAGAGGTGTGACAGCAAGATATTTGTTGGGAGGAGTATGATGCTCATGGTAGGGGTTTTTTCTCCTCTTTGGTAGGAGGAGCATGATGTTGCTGTTGATGTCTGCTTCCTCCTCACTTTAGGGGCCACTTGGGCCCATTTTAACATATTTGCTAACATGCTCCACACCCTGATTTTTCTTCCTTTGTCTACAACTCTTATGCTGCATCTAACTTTGCTATTTATGGCAAGGCTTATACACATAAGACATTTTTTGTTATGCCTACATGGAAAGCTTGACCATTCTGGTGTGTCTCTGCTACTCCCAGTGTACAGCTCTTTCCTTGTGCACTTGCATATGGATATGCCCATGTACACTTGAGATTAGATTTATCTTTATATCCCCCGGTGATTTCTGCAGCATGATCTCCGCTGGCAGCCACCACTCTCGGTGTTTTACCCAGCTCCTAGGTTTGCAGTGCCCTCCCTGGTGAGTTACTGATAGCTCTGGGGCTTCTGGTATTATCCTACTCTCAAACCTTTACAGCCACCACTATTGCACCGTAATTTTACCTCTTTATGCTTCATCATTAGTCTAGGGTCACAGGTTGTTCCTTCTACACAGCCAAATTACTTGTTATTCCTATTTGTATAACGGCTTCTAACAACAGACATCACACCAATTATACCAAACAAAACTAAACCAAAAATGTAAGAGCTCATTAGACAATTGCTGATACAGATAAACGGGTTGAAACAAAGCTCCATGCTAGTTGAGATTAGTCCAGACAAAACCTGACAAGCCCTCAGGCCTGCGTAAATGTAACACAAAGCCTGGGGCTTGTTACCAGCAACAGCAATACTGTATTTACTAACGCATGGGGCCACAAGGGCACTCCTAACTAAGAAGGATAAGAGGTTCCAAGGGATCTGGTAAGAAATTCCAGGAATTCAGTCCTTTTTTCACTACTTAATGATTAGTTTTACATCTCTGTAAAATTTACAGTACTTGGAGTGAAAGTTAGGGTGACAGCTGATGATAAGGTTAAGTTTTGGAAAAGAACAGTTTTTGAGAAACCTAAATTCTCAATGCATCATTGGGAACCTTGAGAAAAAAGGAAAAAGCACTTGGTTTAAAGTGCTACTTAGCCTTCCATCATTGACTTCTGAAGGACTGAAACCCATTTCTAACCTAAGGTAGATTTAAAACTAGGAGTACGGCTAGAGTTTAGGAACGTGCAGGCTGAGCAGCCCATGTACCTGCTGCATCTTGAAGGTCCCCTGGAGCTGGGAAGAAGACTCACACCATTTTCCTCAAAACTGTTTTTCCTTAACCCCTTGTTGGCTCCTGTCTCGTGCCTGCCTTTACATTCTGCAACTTGCGAGGACCAAGATCAGGGTTACAACTTGGGTTTTGGAAAGCAGGCTCAGGAACCCAGGCTCCTGCTGCAACTTGGAGGTCCCCGAGTGTACAGAATAGATTTCAAACTGCTGAAGACACCTTTTTTTCATCATTGTCTGCTCGTGGGATCAACTTTACTTCTAGCTAAGGCAAAAATTGCAGTTAGGATTAGGCACTGGGAAAGGTTTCTGTTATTCACTGCCTTTTCTATGGAGAGTACAGACACATTCCTGGGAAGATTTTCATAAACTTCTGGCTATCTTTTCTCTGGGAGTAATTTTTCATGTTTGCACCTGGTCTTAAAGATTTCTTTCTTTGTGAATAATAACCTGTTTTCAACAAAAATTGGGAGATGGCTTATTTGTGCATACATGGAGAGAAAAGTATAAAAAGCCTACCATGTACGAAAACCACATGGCAGATACCACAGCCTTCCCTCTTCCTCCTCATGTCCAACACAGCCTGGTCACTCTAGTCCTCCTCACGCCTCACTTTTTGGCCCTGCCTGGGAATTCCGGTGGGATTCAGGTCGCTGCAGGACTATGGCAGGGTCAGGCTTCAGCGCTCGGTGCGTGTCAGTGCAGGGCTGGCACTGCCAACCGCCTGAACTTCCATGCTCAGTGACTCCGCAAGGTAAATTTAGAGATAATTAATGAACTTAAAGGATTAGCCCTGTTTTAAGAAGAGAGCGATGCAGCTCGCCGACTGGGGTAATCCAGCCCAAGCGGGACACAGCTGACTGGATTACGCCCCACGTAGCAAGAGCTGCCGCACTCGGCCATGCCAGGCTCCATGAAAAACCAAAGGAATTACAGCTGAACGCTGTGCCGGCAGGACAGCGGGATCCCGCTCCCCGCCCCTTCCCAGCCGAGTTCCGTGCCCGTGCGCAGGGACAGCCCGGGGGGGGTGTCCCGGCCGCCCTCCCCGCCACAGCCTGGCCCGGCGCGGCCCCCCCAGGCCTGCGGGCGGCGGCGGCGGCTGGGCCCAGCGGTGCCACGGCGGCCCCTGGCGGCCGCGCCTGGGCCGCTCCCGGCGCGCGAGGCCGGGCGGCGCCGGACGGGGATTATTTGGGATGTAGCCGGCCGTGTCGGTCGGCTGCGTGAGGCCCCGCGGCCGGGAGCGCTGGTCTGAGCGGGAGCCGCCGGGACGAGGGCGCTGCCGGCCCCCCCGGCCCTCTGCTGGCCCCACGGCCGGGCCCGCCGGGCCCGGGGAGCCCAGGGCCTTTCTCCCGGGTGCCAGAGCCTCCCCGCAGCGCCCCGGCTGCCTCACACCCGGCAGATTTAGGCTCCCCTAACTCCTGAAAGCGAGTGGGGAGCCCAGTCGGTGCCGCCTCATCTCTGTTTTCCAGGCTACGGTGTGAAAAGCCCGTCCGCTTCCTCAGGCATTTGCTTGAAGAATATGTTTGAGAGATGTGCTTGTGCACGGATGTGTTTCTTAAAGACCTTGGCTTTTATTACGCCATCAAGGCATCCAGAAATTAACGTTGATGTCGCCATAGTTCAAATCGTTCCTTTTAAAATGGATTTATTGCTGGAAGTGAATCCAGAAACCTTACTGCTGGAAATCCATTATTTTCAACGCACACAGGGAATTAACCAAGAGAAGCCTTGCAGGGCGGGCAGGCAGCAACAGAAATCGAAACGGTGCAAAATGTGTTTTACTTCTCCACTTGCTGCTTCTGCCTGGGGACCTGCACACGCCGGTGGCCTTGCTCCTGTGGACTCTGGTGCTCAGCCGCCAGGTTGCCTACGCTAGTGTTTTCAGCAATTAGATTAAGCAGAATGGTGAAAATATATGTATGGTGAAATCAGATTGCACTGTATTTAAAAAAAACCCCAAAAAACGGAAGAAACATTTTGTCAGCGATCAGATTTCAAAAGTGAGTGTTGTTTCAAGACCAGATTTCGAACTTTAGTTGAATATATTTAGAACTCCCCTTCTGTTTAGCATGGTTAAATATTTTCATTAGTTACAGTAAATCAGGAGGAGGTGAAGGGGAGCAGTTCTGCATTAGCAGGTTCTTTTCTTAGAGAATGGCTCTCTGCGCCAAAGTTCCGAGGGTGTGTTTTTGCCACGAGGACCGGTGGGTTTACATCTGCTCTGCACTGGTGGAAACGACTGCTGCAGTCACAGGGCACTGGAGAAGCTGTCTGGCAGCTGGACTATTAATTATTATTAAAAAAGATGTCTCTCTCTCATTGTTAAAAAAAAGTGTTTCAGCTTGCCCTTATGGCCTATGCAAGAACTGACAGTTACTATAATACTTTTTTCTCACTTAAGCATTCAAAAAACTTGCCTCCATCTTACTGTGTTTTATTTTTTCCAGCCTGGATAGCAGCATTTGTGAATATTATAAATGTTCAGTGTTTATGGATGTGGTCCTCATCTCTTCTAACAAAACATTATAATTAGATATGCAGATTTGCACTGCTCCTTGTCATACACCGGTTAAGTCTGGGGGATTTGCCTTTGTTGAATTAATGTTATGTCATTTTTAGTTGTGCATGTAACATGAAAACAAAAGGGTACTGAATGGAAATTATCTTTTGATACTGTTTAATATTACAACTTTCTTAAGACTTCAAATATAAATAAAAATCAGGTATCTGTTATGTATTATCTTTTCCCATTGCTAGAAAACACAGAAGACTGAGGTGTCCCCAGTTTCCTGAGGTGCTGATTACCTTCAAATTATATTTATTAAAAAGGAATTTGCCTTTGATTCCAGTAGGATTTATCAGCAACTGGCATCTCTGTGGAGGAGGGATGCTTTTTTCAATCTTCTTATGACATACAGAAAGTCAGTGTTGGTCTGCAATGCTCAGGCTACACCCCAGGCTTCAACTGACAGCTAACGAAAGCCTAATTGATATTGTTTCTTCCCTAGAAGTCAGCACACAGGATGAAGAGAGGAGAGTGGATTGAGATGAAGTAAGGCTATGAGCAAGGGAATGAGTGGCTAGAAAAGCCCACAGTCTTTCAGATTTTCTTTGATTATTATGTCTGTGACTGCATCAAATACAAACTTGACATTCTGGGTATCCGTGGCACATGTCAAGTGAGAATATATCTCTTTATCTTGTTTCCTGATGTTCAAGTCTAGGAATTGTTTCTTGATGTAATTTCCAGCATCTTCAAATGTATTTAGTCCTAGTGGAGAGAACAGTAAAAGAAAGAGAAGACACATTTCAGCTGGTACTTCCTCACAGCTGCTAAGAAACGAGAATTTTTTTTTTTCCCTGGGTTTTTCTTTTTTTTCTTTCTTTATTTCTTTTTTTTCCCTGTATTTCTTTTTTTTCCCCTTTCTTTATTTCCTTTTTTTTTTCCTAAAGGGAGTTAACTTCATGCAGTAGGTATGAAAAATCTGTGTCTAAACTGCCCACCTAAATTTCCATTCCAATGCCTAACCAGAAGTCCTCATTTCTGAAGTAAGTCAGCGTGAAACAGTTAAGGACCTTAGAGAGAGAGCAGAAAGTGAGAGAAACCGAAGAAAAATGGAAGGAGCATAAACTCAAAGGGACAGAATTGGTGGGAAGTACAAAAATGAAGAGATAAAGAAATGAAAAAGGGAAAAATTCAGATGCTTATATATTCAGTCATAATTTCTTCACGCAGCTCTCCTGCCTTTCGGCAGTACTCCTTTAGAACAACGGCAGGTGTGAGCACTGGCACCATGGACTCGCTGTGTGTCCGGAGCAGGATGGGACTCCTGGAGGCAGGCTGCTGCCCAGAGCCCTTGCTGGCTCCCATCCTGTCTGATGCCTCAGGCAGTGGAAAGTGGTGGAGCTCCACTGAGTCTAGCACGTAATATTTGATTATCTCAGTGAAACATGGAGCAATTTTGGGTTGCTGTGTTGATGTGTCCCGAGAAAGGGAGCGAAGGGACTGGTTTTCAGGAATTGCACAGAATACTGCTTTATGTATGCTTCATTCTGGACACTCCCTATCCCAAATACATTAGGTTAATGCTAAAATACTGACAGATTTTTGTTTTTCTCTGTCACTTTCTGACATAGCCTCATCTTACACCAGCTGCTGTTTTTTATTTCCAGTAGACGCAACCATGACATACAAAAAGAGGCAGACTTCCTTTATGGAATGGGTTTTCAAAATAGGGACAGAAAATTTAGATTCAGTTACGGTGTGTGTGAGTGATAAGCCAGTGGCTTGTACTGAAATATTGGCTGGGTTCATCACGCCACACTTCAGCCATCTGAAACTTGTTTCTCCCAGTTTCCTGTGCCGCCAATGGAGAGAAATAAGCATCTCCAGAGAGAGATTACCCCAGCCTAGGTTAAGCACTATGAGTAGGTGAGGTGAATTGGATTCTGGCCATGTCTGTCCCATACCATTCTTTTGAGAGAAAGGCTAGATGAGTAGATAAGATGCACAGTATTTAAATGGTTATATATAGGTGACCTGAGTCAGTGTCTCTGTCTTTAATGCATGGCCTACGCTAATCAACTGAATGTATTTTCTTCTGAAAACCCCAAACTTACCATTATACTCAGGAAAGCAGATATTCAGATGAACTTTTGTTATTTTCTCTTGAAAGAGGTCTTTTTTGTTCAGAAAAAGCACAATGGAAGTGGCTGCAAAGCACTTGTGATTGCAGATGCTGTTGAACAGCTGAAGGCTTTCATGCATTCTGTTCTGTTGAGATGCAAAAGGTAAACATGAGAGACTGACAAATCTCATCCCCATATGGCATTTTTACTGTAATGTTCTTTACTGGCAAGAACCAATACGGCATAATAGCCTTTAAATGGTTATCAGAGAACAGGAGTAGTTCTGATATGCCATCAGAGAGTACATTAAAACTTAGCAGGAAAAAGGGTTGTTTGTCTCTTCTGACTCACCACTTCCTTATCTTCCACCAGAACCATGTCATAGGCACTGAGTGCAGCACAGAATATGATGCAAGTAACTCCCTCAAAGCAATGAATCCACTTTTTTCTCTCTGATCGCTGTCCGCCCACATCGAACATCCTTTGCAGAAAAAATAACATATGTACAATGTAAAGCACTAATAAGGATGTAGTCATGCTGTCAATGTGCAGAGTGCAGCTGGAGATGAACGACAATCAAATATCCAGCTTTTCGAAATACCGGTCAGTTTTTATCCCAACAGGTCAAGGAGTACTATGGATTATTTATGGCTTTGTAGCGGGCATAAAATGAAATGTAAAGGCTTAAATACTTGCATGTAGGAAATATATTCAGTACTTCCAGGTGGCACTCCACGCTGAGGAAGCGAGGCTCTGCCAAAGAGCTCAGTGCAGCACTGAGTCCTGCAGGCAAGGGTTTGTTCGGGACAGAATTCAGACGTGAAACACTGGCAAAAGACCCTCAAATCCACAGTCATTTGTTACTTCATAGTTTTGCTCACAGCGAACCGACACATTGATCAATAAGGCACATGACTGGAAGCCGGTAACGGGTTGACCAGCTGGTTATGTTAATGGGCTGGCTTGGATCTATATTTAGTCACCTGCTCATTGCCCTGGCGCCGTCCCTCAGCTAGCTGTATAACCTGCGGCGCGCGTTGGTCGCGGGGGCCTCAGCCCTATCCATGTCATTAGTTGCTGTTTAAGCAGCAGTTCATGGGGAGCAGGAGTCCCTGCATCTGTAGAGAGGAAGATGTAGGGCTCTCCTCCTCCACGTTCATTTCCTTCAGTCTTTGCCAGAAATTGCCGCCTTTGGGCAGAGTCGTATGAACTTTTTATGGACTGTTTATATGAGGTCCGAAGCCAGCTGGGAATACAGAGCTGGGACCTACTTAGGGCCTTAGTTACTGCCCACCTGAGATGGAGCTGTCATCAAAGCTACCGCTGTTCTACTTAGCACTAGCTTTCGAAATTCCCACTTATATTTGCAGTTCTTCAGTGATAAGGGATAGGACTTTCTTTTCAATGTTTTTCTGGCATAGAAGGTGCCAAACTTGAACACTTTTCAAGGTCATTAGAAAGGAGAATAAACACGTAAAAAAATCAGATTTATCCTACCCTTACTTTTTCTGTTTCCTTGTGTGCATGATGACTTTTCCCTCTGCTGCCTGTTGTTGAACTTAAAACTGTAAAACCTAATCCCCTGTTGCATTATCCCTTCCTTCAAGAAACTGCGTTAGATCTTATTCTCTAGATGTATCTCTTGCAGTAGCTGAAAATTAAACACAACTCAATTTTTATAGCAATGAAAATATAGGGATTCAGTATGAAAAGATCATGTCAGTAATAAACAGAGCAAGAATAATTTGTTACCGACACATCATTTTTTGCAGTATATTGATCCTGCTTTCTTCACCATCAGCAATGCAGCTGATGGAAACAAAGGTTATTGTTTATCATTTTTCATCCTGCTTAGGAGATATGAAACCCTTCCCAAAGCTTATGATGAACTGTTTCTGCAGGTGTAATTAGAGAAAATTATTTGTTTTTTTCTAGTACATTTCATCTCTCTGTCTGATCATCGGGTTTTTATAAATATTAGGAAATCAGGAAGCTGTTGTGGAGCAAGATGTTGCAGTAATGGCATTCTTCCAAGCACATCTTCACTGGGTTCCATACGCTTACCAAAGAGTGAGGTCAGTATGAATAAAGTATCTTGACTTTTGGCTGTGATTAGTGCCCAAAAGTCACCTGCCATTACATGTCTTCCTTGGTTGGTGTGTAACTCTGAAATCAGGGTTATGGGGGGGAAAAAAGTTTCAATTAGTCTGCAGTGAAGTTCCACAGGCATACGTAATCATGTGAATCTATAATCACTTCCTGCAAGCTTTTAGCATATGGCCCTGTGAATATTTGTGAGAAGTCAGTTAAAATAGGACAAAATCAAGGCCGGACGCAATGCTTATGGGCAGATTTTGTTGTATTAACCTTAGTTTGTTTAGCTTTTCTCATGTCAGACCAGAACTTAACATATACACATGTAAAAGTGAATTCCCTTTGTGAGCGGTAGAAAATGTATTTCTGAGAAGACCTTTTTCTTTTACCAAGACAGCCAAAATTAGTCTTGAAAGCTCTATATTTTCCCAGAACCACTCTTGGGAAACCGAGCTACAGATATGGGATTAGCAGTATATTCATTTGTGCTAATGGTACATGTAGTGAGACCTGAAGACTAAAATAAATCTTGCCGGATTGCAGTCAAACTCTCTCTAGCACGTCAATGGAAAAGACAGCAGGAGAGGACCTGTGAAGATCAGACCTTCTTTTAAAAATATTTAAGTATGTTCTGATCTCTGTAGTCGAGAAGTCAACATTAGTAAAATAAATTGAATAGAGCAAGAACGCTAAATTACACTAAACAAACAAAGTAACCACTAAGAAGACGGTGGATAACAAGCAGTGTTTTCTGTGCGCTGTAATTCAATTCCCTGGAGCAGGACTGGGAGTTAGGCTTTTACTGCACAGATACAGAATGTTTTCTGCCTCATTCAGTTCAGAAGAGGGACAAGTGTTTAGTGAATGAGGCATCTGTTCATGTTTTCTTTTTATCCATGCACGGCTTGTGACCCCAAGCCTCATTTAAGTACATCAACCAAAACTCACTCGCAATGTGGCAGTGTTCCTCTCTTTATAGATGTTTCTATGGTACTTATCAACGTAAGTGCAGAGTCATCAAGATCCCCCAGCTGTTTTGCATTGCTCTGGCAATGCAATGTAGCAGTTACTGGCTGGTTAAGATGGATTTATAGCTGCTCTGCATCCCTCCAGCAGCTCAAAACCCTCCAACTATTTTGCAGTGTAGAGTATTACCTTGTATTACAAAGTGCCTAAAACCACTAATGAATTTACTCATGTAACACTACTGTGATGCATAGCAGAGAGGCTCAACACAGTGTTTTTTGTGTTTGTGGTGGCATTAGGAGCCTTCCTCTTATCTAGACGCTCAGGTAACTTAATTCGCAGTTGTACTGCATTTCAGTTGGACCTAGACACTAATTCTGATATTCTACTGCCAGGACTGGTAGCATTCATGCCAAAGAAGGTTTGCACTCTGGTGATTTCTTTCTCCATCCTGATTTTATTTCTTACATAAACTATGATTGTAACTGAAGGTGCTCAGATTTCCAATGTACAAAACTGTCTGGAAATGTGTTAATCAGCGAAAAAGAAGATGATGTCTGTGCCATCACAGTGTAGCAAGTGGTAAGTGGGTATGTCCTGAATTTTCACAAGTGATCACTGTATTAACAGGTGGTAATAATTTACTTGTAGGGCATCTACTTCAGAATCTTATTTTGTATATGTAACCTCCATTGTGTCAAAGCATCTGCGTTTTGGTCATAGATGGTTTGGGGGATATTTAATTGCCACATGAGGACAAAAAAAGGAACGCAATGAAAAATGTAAAAGTTATAATCCAGGTGCTTTATACACGTGTCTATCTCTACAGGCAGTTTTTCAATATGCACCCCAGCCTTTAAATTAAGAATTAAATGGAATTTAGTCCATAGAGAAAGGCACTACAGAACACTGAAACTATCATAATTCATTCAAATACATTTTCCTGTGGAATGGGATGTTTTTAATTGGTTCACCAAGCATAACAAAATCTTGAGTATCTGAAAGTGTCAATTATTTTCAGTCAAATTTCTCAGATACATTATTTTCAACATTCTTTTCTGAACATTTCGCTTTTCATCTTAAATGAGCATGAAGATATGCCTACTAATACAGAAATTTCCCATGGGAGAGAAATTACTATTTTTTTGCCAACGGTAATGCATTCCCGTGTTAAGAGCAGTTCTTTCCATTCTCAAAAGAAGAGAGTGAAAGGTTGAGAGTGCATGCAAATTAGTAGTCATCAAATGTTTGGCATGCTGTTAAGGACATTTAGGTAGGCAAATTTCATAAATGTCACAAACAATTATTCAAATGGCAGGATAAAAATAATGCTTTTTAGACACTTATATATGTAAAAATGTCCTTTTAGAGCCTGATATTCTGAGATGTCTTAATAATGGTCTATTATATACTTCAAGTTGGAGTACTGGTACTAAAATATCTTGCTTTTTTGGTTGTTTCAGAGTACTAAATAAGAGGGGATTCGAGGATATCACAATGGAATTACCAGTGTTATAATAGGTCAATACCTTTGAAAGGAAATACTTAAGAAAGATGAAACCACAGAAAAACCTCAAATACGGTTTTCATACCTGAAGTTCAAATCCTTGAAAGAAAACTGAGTCTCTATAATCCCAGTTGTTTTCACTCGGGAGTGCAAAACATCTTGCTCGCTAGGCACATAGTCCGGCCTTGCTAACCTGTCCAAATCGTTGAGGTAACTAAGGAGAGTAAAAAGAAATGGTTGTTGGTGAAATGAACATTACATGATCACTTCATACTGAGCTGCTTTTAAATGTTTTATGTAAATTACACATTTAAATACAATACTATACAGTCCAGAGCCTTTCTTTTTTTCTTTTTTTTTTTCCTCCTTGTATATAGAAGTGTAATTTAGTTGTATATAATAAAATATTTCTGAGAATTTCAGTTCAGGAAAATCCATATTTTCCTCAGGCATGCTAAAAACCCACCTGGTGAGGAAAGGTGTCCATTTGCTTTCAGCAAGTGGAAGTTGCCACTACAGGGGAAGAACTGCAAACATCTCTCAGAAGCAGACTGACTAGAAATTATTGCATCTTATCAGACCTGTTGTAACACTATCTTACTTCCTAAATGAAAGGGAGGGCATAATATTTTGGAGCAATTCACGTATAGGGGCAGTTTTCTCTGCAGATCTGTCAGTTTACAAGAGGAAGGTACATGATAATTAAAAAAAATAATTATTCTGTAATCAAAACCAGCTTCAATGACGCTGAGAACCCCCTAGGTTAGTATTCTCACAACCCCCTGGAAAAAAGTGGATTGTCTAGTTTTATGTCTGGCATACAGAGAGAAATCTGCATGAAATGAGAATCCAAACCATCTTTGAAGCCCGTTCTTGTCCTACCACCAGCCCTTCTCCTGTCTCTTCCAGGGGTGTGAGCTTTCTCAAAATGACTGAACAGAGCCTAGGAATTCTGGCTGGTCTGGGAATCTGTGTAAAGGGGTTATGAATTGACTAAAGGAAAAGAAGAGGTGATGTCTAGGGAGATCCCTAACTACTAATATTCAAATAAAGAACAAAGCCAAAAGCAAGAAACCACATACAATAGTTAAAGCATTTTCAAGCTTTCAGTGTCACAGTTGGCACCTTTCCATTTGTAGCCTCTTGTCTCTGACAAAACAGTCTCTAATGTTTATTAGGCTTCGTGCCTTTTTTTTTCTTCTCTAACAGTCTGCCCAGCATGAAGTTCTGCTGTTCAGCTTAACCAGACTACCAAAACAAACCTCACATCTCATCATCCTTGTCTACACAATATTTAATA